>CAMZMU010000118.1:5317516-5564715 GCA_947311845.1 Poa pratensis
TTGTTTAATTCGGTTTGATTTGATTTTCAAAATGAATGCTCCTGAAGTTGAAGTTCGTTCTTTTACAACTAGGAGTGAAAATTTGAAAGATTGCGTTGGTATAGAATGTGATACTCATCATAGATGTCTAAGAAACACTCTACCACTATCCTCCTTACGAAATTTTTTGTGTGTATCTCGTTGGTATAGTATATTCTAGACACTCTTACAGGTGGAATTTCTTGTACTCCTGCTTTAGAACCTGTAATATTATTGAAATTTTGGTAGGAACACCACCCACTAAAGATATTAAAATTGAGATCACCTTGAGATGTTATAAATAAGTTAGACTCTATGGAGAATTTTTTCCAAATTTTCTTGATTGTATTGGTAAAGACTAATGAATCAATAGCCACCATCAATGAAAGAATCACTGTTCTTGAGGATAATAATATCCATGACACCCAAAATCATAGAATTGATTTATGAAGTAGAAAACCTTAAGTTCAACCTTTACTTCTCTTAATCTAAAAGGAGAAAGTTTATGTGGGTAGAGAGCAAAATTTATTATGTTCTAAAGTGCCAAAACCAAAGACTCATTATGAGCTTAAAAATTGATAAAACTTTTAGTACGGTTAAAGGTAATGAAACACCTCCAGGAACATCTAGATACCCATTGTTACAAGCTGTGTGTTGGAAGAGCTTTTGATGATTTGAATGATTTGCCACTTGACAACACTTGATTTTCACTTTCTGCGCCTAGCTGAAAGGCGTTAAAGAAAAGCGCTTTATGGGAGAACCATCGTTTTTATTTGCTGTTATTTTTGTTTTCTTTGAGTCAAGGATTTTTGTTACTTCTGTAAGCAATCTTTGTATCTTTATTTTATCGCAATGTTGTGCCAAGTAAAGTTCTATATTGAAAGTTGATGCAAGATTTGGATTTCTGCGCAGTGACAGATTTTTAGCTGTCACGGATTTGAGCTTATCTCCCTGTAGAAAATTCAAAAATTCTGAAAAAATCACGCATATTCCTGAGATATGTACGCAACTTTCATTATTTTAGGCAGATCCATCTGAGCAACTTAAGTGCCTCGAAAAAATTCGTCATTCCAGACTATTCTGTTTTTGACAGATTTGCCTTTTGTTTTGCATTCGCTCTTTTACTGTGTTTGTGTGGATTTCTTTGCTCACAAGCATTGGTGGCTGTAGCTAATGTCCAGAAGCTTTGGGATTGATTGTATCATTACAGAATATGAGAATTTTGATTATGCACTAACCCTCTAATGAGAACTGTCTTGAGTTTGGTGTGAAGGAAGTTTTCAAGGATCAAGCGGAGAAGGGTGATATTATGATCATCCCCCGTTTTTTGATCAAGAAGAGTGAAAAGCCTAAGCTTGGGGATGCCCCCGTGGTTCATCCCAACCATATTCAGAGAGACTCAAGCGTCTAAGCTTGGGGATGCCCAAGGCATCCCCTTCTTCATCAACAAACTTATCAGGTCATCTCTAGTGAAACTATATTTTAATTCTTTCACATCTTATGCGCTTTACTTGGAGCGTCTGTGTTTTTATTTTTGTTTTTGTTTGAATAAATTCGGATCCTAGCAATCCTTGTGTGGGAGAGAGACACGCTCCGCTTTTTCATGTGAATACTCATGTTCTTCACTTATATTTGTTGAGTATTCTTAACTAGCTACTGCAGTGCTTTTAGCTCCTGTTTTTCATGCATCTCTTCGAGCTGTTAGCACTTGTTTATAAATACTCTCTTGCTGCATTATATTATCATTTGGAGAGTTTATGTTTAAATAAATTAATTGGTGTTTGTTTGGAAGAAAGAAAATGCTACATGTAGTAGTTGGTATTGGAAAAGACATATGCATTCTTGTAGATCATTGTCTTTTTCGATTTGATACTTTGCAATTGTTTTGAGCTCTCAAGTAGATCATGTTTAAGCTCTTGCATCATGTAGTTAAAGCCTAGTAGTGGAGAACTACCGTAGAGCTTGTTGAGACTTGGGATGCATATTTGTTCTCTCTAAGGTCTAGATATTTTCTGGTAAAATGTTTGAGCAACAAGGAAGACAGTGTAGAGTCTTATAATACTTGCAATATGTTTTTATGTGATTCTTGCTGTACCGGTTTATACTTGTGTTTGCTTCAAACAACCTTGCTAGCCTAAACTCTGTACTGAGAGGGAATGCTTCTCGTGCATCCAAAACTTGAGCCAAAACCCATGCCATTTGTGTCCACCATACCTACCTACTATGTGGTATTTCCTGCCATTCCAAGTAAATATTTCATGTGCTACCTTTAAACTATTCAAAACTTTATTACTCCTTATTTGTGTCAATGTTTTATAGCTCATGAGGAAGTATGTGGTGTTTTATCTTTCAATCTTGTCATTTACTTCTGACAGACTTTCACCAATGGACTAGTGGCATATACATCCGCTTATCCAATAATTTGCAAAAAGAGCTGGCAACGGGGTGCCCAGCCCCAATTAATTACAACTTTCATTAATAATTCTCTTCACATGTTTTGCCCTGATTTATCAGTAAGCAACTTAATTTGCAAATAGACACTCCTCCATGGTATGTGAATGTTGGAAGGCACCGAGGATTCGGTTAGCCATGGCTTGTGTAAGCAAAAGGTTGGGAGGAGTGTCATCTATAAAGAAACTAAAATACATGTGTAAACAAAAGAGAAGAGGGATGATCTACCTTGCTGGTAGAGATAACGTCCTTCATGGGAGCCGCTCTTGAAAGTCTGGTTGACAAGGGGGTTAGAGTGCCCACTACCATTCGTTGACAACAACAAACACCTCTCAAATACTTATTTTGTGCTCTCTATATGCTTTCGAAAACTTAAAAAGCTCTAGCACATGATTTAATCCCTGCTTCCCTCTGCGAAGGGCCTATCTTTTACTTTATGTTGAGTCAGTTTACCTACTCCTTTCTATCTTAGAAGCAAACACTTGTGTCAACTTTGTGTGCATTGATTCTTACATGTTTACTTATTGCACTTGTTATATTGCTTTATGTTGACAACTATCCATGAGATATACATGTTACAAGTTGAAAGCAATTGCTGAAACTTAATCATCCTTTGTGTTGCTTCAATGCCTTTTACTTTGAATCTATTGCTTTATGAGTTACCTCTTATGCAAAACTTTTTGATGCTTGTCTTGAAAGTACTATTCATGAAAAGTTTTTGCTTATATGATTCATTGTTTACTCTTTATCTATTTGTTAGCAAACTATAGACCATTGCTTTGAGTCACTTCATTCATGACATGAGCCTTGCAATATATTGATCAAGATTGTGTGAAAGCATGTCTCCTCAGAAATTATTTGTTGTTATCGTTTTACCTACTCGAGGACGAGTAGAACTAAGCTTGGGGATGCTTGATACGTCTCCAACGTATCCATAATTTCTGCTGTTCCATGCTTATATTATACCATTTGCTACATGTTTTATATACACTTCATATCACTTTTATGCATTTTCTGGGACTAACCTATTAACAAGATGCCACAGTGCCAGTTCCCTGTTTTCTGCTGTTTTTGGTTTCAGAAAGTTACTTCTGGAAATATTCTCGGAATTGCACGAAACAAAAGGCCAAGTCCCTATTTTTCCACACGTACACGGAGTCCGAAGGAGAGACGAAGGAGGCCACGAGGTGGCCAAACCAGCCGTGGTTTGGGCCCCTCGGGGGTCCGCCGACATCGCCCCTTCGCCTATTTATTCCCCGAGACGTGAAAACCCTAAAACACCGAGCCTTTCATCCAGAACATATTCGCTGCCGCCGCCGTCGTCAACCCTAACTCGGGGGGTTCTGAAGCTCTTCCCGGCACCCTGCCGGAGAGGGGAATCATCACCGGAGGGCTCTACATCGCCATGCCCGCCTCCGGAGTGATGCGTGAGTAGTTCATCCTTGGACTATGGGTCCATAGCAGTAGCTAGATGGTTGTCTTCTCCACTTGTGCCATCATGTTTAGATCTTGTGAGCTGCCTATCATGATCAAGATCATCTTATTGTAATGCTACATTGTGTTTGCTGGGATCTGACTTATATTGATACCTATGTGGAGCTGAATATTATATTATCATGTCTATGTCATTTGTGATCTTGCATGCTCTCCGTTACTTGTTGAAGCCTTGGCCAAGTGAATACTTGTGACTCCAAGAGGGGGTATTTATGCATGATAGTTGGGTTCAACCTCTATTTAACCTGGGATAGTGACAGCAAGTTCTAAGGTTGTAGATGTGTTGTTGCCACTAGGGGTAAAACAGCAATGCTTTATTCAAGGATGAATGTATTGTTTACATTACGCACATTACTTAATGCAATTGTCTGTTGCTTGCAACTTAATACTGGAAGGGGTACGGATGTTAACCGGAAAGTGGACTATTTAGGCATAGATGCATGCTGGATAGCGGTCTATGTACTTTGTCGTAATGCCCAAATGAATCTCATAGTAGACACCACAGCTCACACATGCATGTTATATGCACTTATCAATTGTCAATTGCCCAGCTGTAATTTGTTTACCCAGCATGTTAGTTATCTTATTGGAGAGACACCACTAGTGAACTGTGGACCCCGGTCCATTCTTTTACATCTGAAATACAATCTACTGCAATCATTGTTCTCTACTGTTTTATGCAAACAAACATCATCTTCCATTCGATACGTTTAACCCTTTGTTTTCAGCAAGCCGGTGAGATTGACAACCTCACTGTTAAGTTGGGGCAAAGTAATTTGATTGTGTTGTGCAGGTTCCACGTTGGCACCGGAATCCCTGGTGTTGCGCCGCACTACACTCCTTCACCAACACCTTCGAAGCAACCTCGTTTTCCTACTGGTTCGATTAAACCTTGGTTTCATACTGAGGGAAAACTTGCTGCTGCACTCATCATACCTTCCTCTTGGGGTTCCCAACTGACGTGTGACGTACAAGCATTGTTTCGGTGCTGTTGCCGGGGAGATATTCCCTCATCAACTTAGCGCTAGCAGACGCCACCGCCATCTTCATCGCCGTCGCTGCCTCCCATGATGAGGAGGGAGTAGTTCTCCCTCGGGCTGAGGGCTCTACCGGTAGCTATGTGGTTTATCTCTCTCTCCCATGATGTGATCTTTATGTGATCATGAGCTTTGTAATCTAGTTGAATCCATAGATGTTACTCTTCATTATCTTATATGCTACTCAAGTGGTTTTATTAATGTAATCTCCGGAGTCACCTTTGTCCCACGGTGCGAAGTTGACAGTGTGCGCCCCATGTGTGGCTCTTAGGCCAAAGATAATAGGAATACTTATCATGAGTTATTATTTGCGTTGGATGTCTCTATGAAATTGCGGTGTTTGTCTAGTACTATTTAGAGCGCCCAAGTTGATAGTGTGGGGTTCCCTAGATATGGAATGCGACTTTAAGGTGTGCTTTATAGCCCTACGCGGTGGATTGGTGTTCGTTATCCAACGAGAGAATAACTCAGAGTAGCATAGTGAAGAGGAAATATCTATGTATTCAATTATATTATTATTGTCGAGAGTGTCCACTAGTGAAAGTATGATCCCTATGCCTTGTTTCTAAGCATTGAAACATTTACAACCAGTTCTGCTACATGTTTGCTTGCTGCCATTTTTATTTCAGATTGCATTTAGCACTTATAATCATCTATATCACTTGTATTTTAATATCTCTTCGCCGAACTAGTGCACCTATACACCTGACAAGTGTATTGAGTGTGTTGGGGACACAAGAGACTTCTTGTATCTTAATTATAGGGTTGCTTGAGAGGGATATCTTTGACCTCTATCTCCCTGAGTTCGATAAATCTTGGGTTATTCACTTAAGGAAAACTTGCTGCTGTCCTACAAACCTCTGCACTTGGAGGCCCAACACTGTCTACAAGAACAGAAGCGTGCGTAGACATCACTCGCCGGTGAAGCCCCTCCTCCGCGGCCCTCCACCTCTTCCTCCAGGCCGCCGCCCGTCGACTCTCCTCCAGGCTGCCGCAACTCGTCCCCTTCATCCCCTCTCCGCACAGGCGCCCAGAGCCCCAGATCGAGGTTGACCTCAACGCCGGCCGCCGCACATCAGGTACATCCCCTTCACCCCTTTCTTATTTGGCTGTAGTAGGATGCCCAGGCAGTGGCGGAGCTCGAAAAAATTTCATGGGCGGGCCACGCTCAAAGAAATGTTTCAGTTGTTGTTGTAATCCATAAATATGAAGACCTTCTTCAACTTCAGTAAATATGAAGATAAATCAAGAACTGGATGATGCCCTGAAAAGTAACCGGTGCATTTTCCCGAAGTACTTCATCATGGTTATATTCTTGTTGTTCCATTTCAAGCAATGGCAGAGAATTGTTTGCTGGCACTGCAACATTCCCCCCATATCAAATTGGACAATGGTGGGCAAGAAGTTTGGGAAAGAAAGAAATATACATGCGCAAGAAAACTGGGGAGGAGTAGGCTTTGATTCATTTCTAGAATGCCGATGATTAAAATGATGTGGCGCACTATATGATATCCTGATAGTTTGTGGAACCTTGTATCATGCACACATATAAGTTGTGTGCCTCCTACTTGGTTCCACAAAGCTATCAGGATTGCTAGTGTGTTTCCAATAATATATTAAGTATGAGGCATAAATTGTTGTCTTTGTCTACCTTTTTTGAATCGATGCTATATAGTTTTAATTATGTTACTTTTAATTATTGCAGACATGTTCCAATTCATTCTTGTTTATAGTTTTGTATTCTCTAGAATGCCGATGATTAAATGTTGTGACACAGTGTGATCCAGGGGTGGGGCTAGCGAGCCTTGTGATATGCACGAGTGCACAAATCTCGTGCATCCTACTTGGCTCGCTGGCTCCCATCCCTGAAGCTTGTGTGTCACTTCTAAGTATGAGGCATCATTCTTGTTTATAGTTTTGTATTCTCTAGAATGTTGATGATTAAGTATGAGTTTACCCTATTTTTTTTCAATGACAATGATTAAAATGAGGTGACACTATGTTATTCAGGGGTGGTGTAAGTGAAACTTGTAATATGCAAGAATATAGAGATTCTGCATCCTACTGGTTTCGCTTACTCCATACCTGAATTTGTATGTCCAATCTAGTATATGAGGCATATTTCTGCACGACATGTGAACAATTTAGTTGCCTAACATTTTTATTTGTCCTTTGTGTTTCACAGATTAGATTGATTAACTGCTATGCATTTTTATTTCTGCACGACATGTGAACAATTTAGTTGCCCAACTCTTTCCGGCATTTTTATTTCTGCACGACATGTGAACAATTTAGTTGCCTAACTCTTTCCGACATTCATTCCTAATTGGTTAAGTTGACGAGATTCGTTGTATTTTGAAATTGTAGCCTGATTTCGAGGCGGCCTACGATGCCGCTTATGCGGACTATGCGGCGGCGTATCACTCGTGGCTGCAGAGGAGAGCGGCCTATGACGAGTGGGAAGAGTTGCGCGATGTTGTAAGTTTCAACCTTTATATTTGCAAAAGATGACAAGTCCCATTTCTTCTAGTTTGAACCTTTTTTTCTACAACTCCTGACATCTAAACTATCTTTTAGGCGACCGAGAGGTTTTTTGCCACTGGAGAGCGGGATCCGCTGCCAGAACGGCCAGCTAGGGTGGGGATGCCGCCCATGTGCCCATCGAGGGATGCGTTCGCTCGCACATACAACGCAAGGGCTCTGGTAAGTTATTTGCCAAGCCAGTTGTTACCGCCATACTGTACTTTCCAAGTTGCTAACTTGGACTCAAACATGTAGGGATCGGGATGCTCCAGGACTGCACCCTTTGGTCGTGCTTCTGACTCGCCGACTTCGACGCGCGCGCTCATGGAGCATGGCAGTGGTGGTGCCTCGCCGAGTTCGTCGCGCGAGACCACACCGTCTCGTGGCTCGCCGGGTTCTGCGTGTGATTTGACGGCGGCTGCCCCACGTGGTCGGTCGCCTATTCTCACGCGGTCAGATATCGGTACCTCGAACTCTCAGGAGATGTAGGATGTGTTGGGTGTTCCGGCTGTGCTTGTATGAATGCTATGAATTCGAATTATGTTGGGTGTTCCGGCCTATGTTTGTGTCATTTGGAGTTTGTATGATGGTTTGGATTATACATATGACGTTCTGTGATGTTTTAAAATTTGTGCAATTTTAATTGTATTTGAAATGTGCTAGAAACAAGCAGCAAGAAACTGCAAAAACAAAAAAAATATGGTCAACATACCCGACGGCATTGCCGTCGGCGTAGGATGCCTCCTAGGCGCACAGGAGGTCGCAGGAAGCTGCCACGTTGACACATACGCCGACGGCACGGAACGGCCGGATGCCGTCTTGTGGGTCCCACCACCACGTACGCCGACGGGTACACATACGCCGATGGCCGGGTGGGTACGCTGACGGGGCGAAAAGCCGACGGGTCTACGCCGACAGCCACCGTCGGGCTTTGGCTACGCCGACGGCTTTCTGTTCTACGCCGACGATTTCCGGCCATCGGCGTCTCGCCAGATTCCCGTAGTGAATGCTGTAGAGTACTAGAGTCGAACCAAACTATTGCACCGTGTATGTCGTCGCCACCAAAGCAATCAGGATATTATTATTATTTTCCATAAATAAAAACAGGAATTTTTTCCTCTTTTGAACGGGGCAATCAGGATGTGTGTTTGTGTTCAAAACAAAACAAAAATCAGGATAAGTGTTAGCTTATGGTACTTACTCATTGGCCCCTCCAGAATTATAGGGTCGACGGTGGATAACGGGATATGCATGGTATGGTCCAACTTCGACGATACTCTCCAGATTGGAGGAACCTGATTGGAAGAGAGCATGGAATCTTAAATTCAGGTCGCCCATTATCGATGTATGTTTATGTACTATGGGCGCTTCCAGTGGCGTCATCGAACATCATATATGCTGCGATGATTTCACTTACTTCCTCCGGTACGGTACCGTTTACATGACACGCACGTAGTTTAATAAAAAAAGACCATTAAATTTGGTCAACAGAATATAAATTATATGTTACAAAAATTATACAATTAGATATATATTCAAAATAGGTTTTCGATGATATAATTTGTTTGATGTGTGTAAACTGTACTGAGGGGAGTATTATACAAGATTTATGAAAGGGATGTAGTACAAGAAAACATTAACAATTACTCCCTCCGTCTCAAAATATGAGGCGTACTTAAATTTTGATGGCCAACAATGTACAAGTTTGGCCACGATTTGTAATTCTAATATGTCCAAAAAATTAGTATAATGGTATATGAAATGAAAGAGATTTGCAAAACGAATCTAACAATACCGTTTATACATTCTCAATTCATATATTTTAATATATATTAGTGGTTAAAATCGAGCATCAAAGACCAGCAAACAAATAGCACGCCGTATAATTTGGGATGGATGGAGTATATGCTAATGCGATTACGCAAAGAGAGACATCCATGACACATGGAGCAATAATTGTAGCGTGGGACGGGATATGACATCTCGTTGGTCAACTGTAATTAGTTAGGAACAACAACTGGTCGGACTATCGATCTGATATTGTGGGTTTGTTTCATTCAAACGAAGTGGGACGTAATGGCATGCTTCCTTCTCACCGGAATGTGGGTCGGTTTCATTCTCGTGTTAGGTCAGGACAAAATGGTGAAATATGATGGGCACGTTCTTTATTTGGTTGGGGGATGGAATGGTTAGTATTGGCTTCAGCTCACCTCTTCATAGCATGGTGAGCTTACCTTGCACATGTGTATCCACAGTGTGGTGGTTTTTGAAATAAGCAATACATACATGTGGAAACTAAAAGACAAACCAGGATAAATGATTATCCTGAATTTGTAGATAAAATCCTAAAATATCGTGAAATACAAAATGATCGGTAGGTTTTCTACAACCACCGTAGCGAGCGGCCAAAAATACAGGGGGTTTTCTGCAAAATTACATGTCCACGTCAGCATCGGAAAATGGAAAACGGACTGACATGTGGGGTTAGTGACCAGCGTGCACCAAAAGTTCAGTTGTGTGACTAAAAAATCACGTTCTCCAGATGTGTGACTTAAGTGCACATACCCGACGAGTTGTGTGACCGTCAGTGCAATTAACTCTGTTAGACGTGTAGAGGGGGTTGACTTTAGCGCTCTGGCCAGTTGTATACGTAAGTACGTCCCCTGTATAAGAAGAAAACTTTGTATACAGTATTACTTTGACGCTAGAAAAAATATATTCCGGTGCAACAGAAATTAGGAACGACCCGATCGAGAATATGTTCAGATATTCTTAAGTACAGATAGTTCATTGCTGCTTGCATTGTGTCCTACGCAACGTATGGTCAGTCGTCGCAGGATAAGGACGATGTGCAATGTCTGTGAAGCCGACTCTGACTTTCTGAATAGCTCTACCAATTCGCACCCGATCGATTAATATCTTAGTTAATTAGTATTATGATGGCATTTCAACCGGCCGGCCGGCGGCTAACCGTGAGATTCGGCGACGGTGCGTCGAAGATGGCACCGGACGACGACGCCACCAACAATGCTGTAGAGTAGAGTAGAACCAAATGATTGATCCGTGTATGTCGTCGCCACCAAAAAGAGAAGAAGTGCAGGCCAGATGGAATGTAGAAGATGATGAAAAAAGAACAAGAGGAGGAGATGGAGATGAATGCTGGAGCTTGTTGTTGTGCTTGGCATAGCTCCAGCATTATCAAACAAAGCAGATTGTTTTTACCCCGTCTGTCTTGTTTTTTATTTTGCAAAGTCTCGCTGGGAAGTGTGGCTGGTGGCTCTTTTGAGTTGTTTTCCCTGTTTCTCCCCCGTGAAAAAACACTAGCAGTTGCGGTGTTTTAGTGGGGGAGGGGGAGTAGTCCTTTAGTTTGCTCTCTTTTTTGCTTTTCTAGTTAGCAATGACTTGCGCGTTGCAAACGCCGAACTTAATCTGTTCTGTTCCGTTATCTGTTGATAGTGGAACCCGGCCCTGTTATCGGGGGTCGTATGTGTATGTCGTCGCCACCAAAGCAATCAGGATATGTGTATGTCGTCGCCACCAAAGCAATCAGGATATGTGTTATGGTACTTATTGATTGGCCCCTGGGGAATTCTAGGGTCGGCTATGGATAACAGGATATGCATGGTATGGTCCATCTTCAACGATCCTCTCCAGATTGGACGAACATGATTGGAAAAGAGCATGGAAGCTAGCCTAGCGTTGTGCATGTGTATATAAATTCATGTCGCCCATTATGTACGCTTAGAGCAAGTTCAATAATAGAGCCAGCAGCTGGCTATAAGGAATCGTCATGTCATATATAACCAACACTATAGGCAACATGTACAATATTAGATATATAGATATGCTAATTTATTATGATATGACCCACCTTCCACTCTCACGACACACACGCAGCTTAAGAGAAAATCATAGTATATGCTGCGATGATTTCACTTACTCCCTCTGATATAGTTTACATGACGCGCACGCAGTTTAAGAAAAAATTAACTATTAAATATTGTCAACAAAATATAAATTATATGTCACAAAAATTATACCATTGGATATATATTCAAAATAAGTTTTCAATGATATGATGTGTAATTTATATTTTTTTTATCAAATTAATGATCGAAGTGTTTTCTTAAACTGTATCAACAGGAGTACTATGCACGAATTATGAAACAGATGTTGTACAAGAAAACATTAACAATTATACGCTAAGAAAAAGAGATACTACCTCAGATCCATATTAATGGACTCAACTTTATCTAGATACGGATGCATCTAGTCTGACTAGATGCATCCGTATCTAGACAATGTTGAGACCATTAATATGGATCGGAGGGAGTACATCCATGACACACGTAGCAGTAATTGTAGTGTGGGATGGGACGACATCTCGTTGGTCAACTGTAATCAGTTAGGAACAACGACCGATCTACAATACGGTGATATTGAGGGTCTGTTTCGTTCGAAAACGAAGTGGGACCGTAATGTCATGTTTCCGTACCACCGGAATGGGTCCGTTCAGTTCTCGTGTTTGGTTAGAATAAAATGGTGACATAGGGTGATCCCGTTCTTCATTTGGTTGGGGGATGGAATGGTTAGAATTCGCGTCAGCTCACCTCTTTCATAGGATGGTGAGCTTACCTTGCACATGTGCATCTGCACTGTGTTGGTCTTTGAAATTCGTAGCATCATATTTATAAAAAAATAGCAACATATTTAAATAGCGTTAACAAGTATACACTACAATCGTATGTCATCAAACATAGTACACGATTTCACTCCGTAGAACTATAGAAGGCATTCAAATAGTATAAATTCATTACTGTCCATTCAACCATGCATGTCTAGTTCATGGCATGGTAGCCATCCGAAAGCACCTACTTAAAGTTCATCACAGTCCACTAGTCCACTGAACCACGATCAAGTACATATAACATACTAGCCATCCAACAACACCTAATTGAAGTCCATTATACTTCATACAATCACTGCAAATTATGGATCACTCCTAAGGTCTTCGCCATACACACCTTCTCATCTAAACCAACTTGTTGTCAACACTAAGCGTCATGAATGCATTTGCAGTCTTAGGATGGTCAATAAGTTGAGCATAGTAGTGAGCCATATGCCCCTCATCAAATCTGTGAGCCTAATATTTTGGGTCCTCGTCCCATAGAGCTACGCTAAAAAAAAATCAACTGGACTAGCCTATGCCAAATCTTTCTCCACTCTTTAAGGTGGTTGCTACACTGATCTATAGTTAAGGAGAGTTTGAAGTGTTCTTTCAAAACCTTAGCACATTGGTTATGATGACACATCTTGAATCCTCTTGAAGTTATAGCCCCACTAGCCACAAGGTCAGCCAAAAAGCCTAGTATCATGGTGGACATGGGATTGGTCCAATGAACCAGCCAACTCTTAGCAGTGTCCCCACTTGCACTGGTGACTAACAATCGGTTTCGAGCATCACAATTTGGAGGAGTAAGGTTTGAAACGATCGGGGCGAGTGAGAACAATTGTCTTTTCGGTTGAGGGAGTGGTTGCGGTGATGGTTAGCCACTGGTTCCACCTGATTCCACCGATTCGGAGAAATGGGTATATTACACATTTAATATTATGTTTACTTTGGAGAACTATTTGGTTTTGATTCCTTCTCCACATTTAAACGCGGGAATGAAAGCTAAGTGCAGAATGGTTTCATTTTGTTTCCGAACCAAACACCCCTTATAATATGCATATTTCCGGGCGAGAATAATTGTCCATTCCCCACTTCCCCCACACGATTTGGATCACATAAGACGAAACCGTGGTTTTCAAAGACACAACCCTCTTTACATCCCTCCGTGACGACGCCAACGATGTCTTTGAATTGTCGAACTATACTACGATTCTCGTAACTTCCTTAAAACCTGACACCCACATATTTCCTAGACCACAAATAACAAATTATCCATGTTGTCGATCTTTTTAAAACACAATATTATTTTTCAAAGATGCAACTTTTTTGATAAGTTGATATACTCATCTTTGATCTTTACCCCTCACCCACACTCAACCGTGTTCGTGTGCGCTGGTGCTGTGTCTACTGCTCCATCCATCCGTCCGTCCATATCCAGAACGCCGTCCAGATTCAACGAACGACGTGTCGTGCCACGGCGGGCCCCATCTTTGGGCCCACTGTCAGTCTCATGTTAGATCCAGAGTTCTCGCCCAGCTCCGCCACCACCACCAACCTCGGCTGTATAAAGCCTCGCCGTCTCCGGCCTCATCTTCACCCAGCTCCAGCTGCAGTTCCAGCAGCCGCCGCTTCCAGAAGAATCACTCAGCTATCAATCAAATCGGTAAAGCACCACAATTCCTCCTCTCGATCGGTTGGCTTGTTCTTTCTTGCATTAGCTGCCCCTGTGCGTGTGTAATTTCCTGATCTGCTGTCTCTGTGGCTGCGAAGCTCGTTGACGGCGGGATGGGGGAGGCTTCATCGCCGGCGATCGCCAAGGACGTCACCGAGGTTGGTTCTCGCCCTGTTGTGTTTGCGGTTGGAGATGCCTGAGAAGGAAAGCTCTAACCTTTTTCCCTCCTGAATCCGATGCGCAGCTGATCGGGAACACGCCGCTGGTGTACCTCAACTCGGTCACCCATGGCTGTGTGGGGCGCGTCGCCGCCAAGCTCGAGTCCATGGAGCCCTGCTCCAGCGTCAAGGACAGGTATGGGTCGTGTGTGGAGCTCTGGTTTGTTGTATTCCTGCTACCTCTGCTCTGGTTAAGTGATTATGTTGCTGTTAGTTTCGATCCATGGTTTGTTGTTAGTCAAGGATTTTTTGGTCAGGTTTCCTGTTTTCTTTTCAGTAGATATTTTGTGTAAAAAGAAAAAAGATTTGTGGTAAGGATTTCATTGTTTGTGACACCTGTGTTGTGCTTGTGCAGGATTGGATACAGCATGATCACGGATGCAGAGACCAAGGGGCTCATCGTTCCGGGCACGGTGTGTAAAATCGACACGACACCCCTGTCTTTCCCCGAATATGATCATTCCTTGTATTTTTGTATGTATTAGTTAGCTATGGCTTGTCTGGCCTCAGTTCGGTACAGAGCGCAAACGGTGTCGAGTCGGAAACATGAGTAGGCTGCAAGACTGTACATGGCCATGACCCCCGGTTAGCTGAAGAATGTGATTTGTAGTATAGTATTAGCGCAAACACTGGTTTATTCACAGGTCAATGGAATTCAGCCTCTTTCAGTTGAATTCAGTAGTCAATGAAGGAATACCTCATTTGGCATGACGAACCTGTGTTCTGTTGCGTGTGCCGTTTGTCCATCTATATCGGAGTAATATATTCGACAGTGTCTATAGTCTAATATTCTTATGTGTCCTTGATTTGCGTTATTATTCATTTTCTTCTGTGCCTAGTTGTTACAACTTACAAGTCAAGATGCTTGGCCTGAGTATTATACATGAGCACATTGGTTCAGCTCAGCTTTCGGATTACCATGCACATGACTCAGCTAGTTATATAAAGCCTCTCTAGTTGATATTTCAGAGTGCCTTTGATGAGTGATGGTATGTTGCCCCATTTTGTAATCTTGACAATATAATTCTGAATCTAACCATTTGATTCATGCTAGTAAATACTAACCTTTTAGTAGCGAGCATTTCTACAAAATGCTAATAAAGCTACATTTACTACAAAAACAGACTGCTAGGATCTGATTTTTCTTTTGACTTGAATGTTTGCCCAGAGTGTGCTCATTGAACCAACCAGTGGCAACACAGGAATTGGGCTGGCCTTCATGGCTGCCGCAAAGGGTTACAGACTCATACTTACCATGCCCGCCTCCATGAGTATGGAGAGGAGAATCATATTGAAGGCTTTTGGTGCTGAACTGATCCTGACTGACCCACTCTTGGGAATGAAAGGTGCTGTCCAAAAGGCGGAAGAGATAGCAGCAAGGACACCCAACTCATACATCCTTCAGCAATTCGAGAATGCTGCTAACCCAAAGGTGTGGCTTAATTTACCATTTACATTAGGAGACATCTTTATGCATGAGTTCCCAGTTTCAGATTTGAATATTTTGTGCAGATTCACTATGAGACAACGGGACCTGAAATCTGGAAAGGAACAGGAGGGAAGATTGATGGCCTTATATCTGGCATCGGGACAGGTGGTACCATTACTGGATCTGGACGATACCTCAAAGAGCAAAATCCTAATATCAAAGTAAGCTCTACAAAGCATTATTTATGCTACTAACCAGCATTAGCAGCCAACTTGACTAACCAACATTTCATCATTTCTTCCTGTACGAGAAATAGTTTCTGATTTTATTGTGTTTCCTGATGTAAGCTCTATGGTGTGGAGCCGACAGAGAGTGCTGTCTTAAATGGCGGAAAGCCTGGTAAATTTTTCCCCTTGCATTTGCTTAGACTTGTCATGTGAAATATGTTGTCAAAATGTTTGAAATATAAGTAAGAAATTTTGCATGGTTAACCACTGTAAATGTAACCTCATGATATCAATTAGGAAGAAAGATATCAATTCGGAAGAAAGAACCTTGGGACCATTTTGCACCAAAAAATATTCCGCTTTGTTTCTTGACTGGACTCATGAGGTTCAATTCTCGTATGCAGGGCCACACAAGATCCAAGGAATTGGAGCTGGTTTTATCCCTGGTGTCTTGGACGTTGACATCATTGATGAAACCGTACAAGTGAGTTTTCCTCGTGTATATATTCGGATGAGTTGGGGAGAAAACACTATATCAGCAATTTTGCGCCACGTTATGTTTTGCTAGTTGCTAGTTTTACTTTTCCTCTTGTTGTGACACTAGAAGTTCGCTGGATATTTCCTGTTTACCTTCCATATGTTTGCATCTTTTACCTTGTGTAACTTTTTGGTTCATTCAAATTGTTTGGAAGGTTTCAAGTGATGAATCTATCGAGATGGCAAAGTCCCTTGCCTTGAAAGAAGGATTGCTGGTGGGTTTTCTGTCTGGCATTTATATATCTATTTTGAAGCAGTAGTGTACACACATTTGTTTCTATCGAACATGTCCATATGTGCATCATGCAGAATCATGTGTTCGCCTCCGCCATTGACAATCTGAATGTTTGTAGGTTGGAATATCATCTGGTGCGGCTGCAGCTGCAGCAATCAAGGTTGCTCAGCGGCCTGAGAATGCAGGAAAACTTTTTGTCGTAAGTGACACATTTCCTTTTGGGAGTCTCTAGCAAGTTGTGATTTAAAGCTGTTCCAGCTCCATGGGTCTTTGCCCTGAAAATTCATCTGATCTTTTAAGCACTCACAAATGAATCGATATAGTGTACTATAAATTTACATTTGAATTCCCTACAGAAAGACATCAGTACTTGTCAACTGACATGCCAGTGTTGACAATTTTACTCTATGTAGGTCGTATTCCCGAGCTTCGGAGAGCGCTACCTCTCATCGGTGCTCTTCCACTCCATCAAGAAGGATGCCGAGAGCATGGTGGTCGAATGACAGCTCTGAGTCCTAAAGCGCGAAATCGCAAGAGCTATCCTGGAAAGACTATCTCCTCTGTTCATAGGATTTCACAAAAAATAAAGCTCCTGTTGGTTCGACACAAGTCCTGTCAAGTTCAGTTCCACTTTGTGTAGCAATGGAGAATACTTTGTGTTGGCCCTTCTAAATTTGTAACATTTTCCGTCATCTTCTCTGCCCTGTAATTGAACTTATTTCCTCCATGGTCCATGTCAGTCAGTGTGAAATAAAGCACTTTTTGTGCCTTACAGTCAAATCTTTTGTCTTCCCAGTAAAAAAAATGAGTTCAGTTTAGAATGGCAATTAGGAGGCAAACTTGCTCTCTGGTTCATGGAGTGACATCATCAACAGTAGTGCTGAATTATTGATGCTCCTGGTCCTTGCTGATATAGCAGCAGCTAGGGTTTTGACAGGACAAAAAGGTGTGATGCAGTGCACATTGATTTTGGGCACCAAGTACTAGTGCCTCTCCATGTGTGCCAAAAGAGTTTTGACCAGCTTCTGTTCTACACTTCAGAGTGCAACTGGAAATTGTTGATTTGTCATCTGAGCTCATGAGACTCTGTGATATTGGCATGGTTGACTTGATATCTTGGCATGTTGTTGAGTGAGCGTGTGCACATGCCTGCCCATGCAGGGTACTTTTATATATTTTGTTACAAGTACAGCCATCCTAGCTTCAGTACTATTTTTACTGGCTGTTATAAATGCACTAGGGAAGTAAATAATATATCAGCACTGCAAAGGACTCCAAGGCCCCAAAAAACATATGGAGACGAAAAATGGACATAAACAGCAAAAAGATCCATGATGGTGTGAGAGGAACAGCATAAAGGAGGCCCAAGACCTTCCCTTTCCTTCTCTTCAAGTGAAGAAAGACAGGACCTGCACCACTGCATCATGGTCTATCATCACCAGTGAGTGATACAAAGTTGCCCTGGATCATGATGAGGGGCCTTTGCTGCTTTCTCTGAACCCTGAAACCTGCAGCAGGATTGTTTCATGAATCTGGTTCTACCATTTGATTCCCCAGGAAAATACTCTTCTGTTTTGGCAATGTAGCGGTGTCAGCAATCTGGAACTGGAAGGAGATGACCTGAACAAGAAAATTCAGATCCTGCATGGCCCAATCTATCTATCTGGCACTTTAAGCTTCTAAACAAAAAAAGAAAAAATATATCTCTGACTATGATGATTTGCACATAACAAAAGCACACATGATACACCCAACTCTCACAATTTTTTTATTTTTTTAACAAAACTCTCAGAAGTTACATTTCTGGAAATGCCTGATAAGTCCATTATAAGGGAACTGTGAACATAAAGATCACACACGTTGGCTTCAGTAAACAACACCAGATTTTTTTCCTTTTTGCCAAGAAAAAAGCCATCTTGAAACTTTGAGCTTACAAAAAAGAAAAAAATCTATCTGGGACATTGATGATTCGCACACAACAAAAGCACATAAAGTCAGAAGCTCCACTTCTGGGAAGATTGAAAAAATCAAATGCAAAATAACTGTGACAGTGAAGAACATACAGGACACATTGGCTTCAGTAAGCAACACCAAAATCTTTATCCAGTGTATTACCTGCCTTGACAGTTGCTGTGTGTGATCATGCTAGGCACTTCTGCAAGCTTAGTCACTAAATAAAACTCTGTTTCAGCCTAGAAAAAATAATGACAGGTATATGTTGGATGAACCACTTCTGCCACCAGTGCCAAGATCACATACAACATGCAGAACATCAATCCAAGAGGAATAAACTCAGAAAGGGGGAGCATAACGATCGCAATATAATGGCAGCATAATAATATTGTAGCAACCAACCATCCATTGGAAACGAATTCCAAGACTATAGAAAATGATCTCTGAAGCGAAAGAGCAAGACTGCTAGAGCTAAGCTAACAAAGAGTCTGAACCAGAGACCTAATCAGATTTTCGCATCCGCTTCTCTCATCATCTACACGACTACCAGGCAAACAGCCTCTAATAAGACCCGACAGATTCAGGAGAATGTTCCTGGTTACCGGCTCACATGTCGTCGACAGTCTTCCTCATCTGCATCACCTTCTTGTGGGAATTAGAGTGCATGAAGCTCACGAAGGTCGGGCTGTTGGCGGGCCTGTACTCCGGCAGCAGCCTGCCAGACTTGTACCTCACGCCGCATGCGTTGCATAGGCTCTTAGGCCCCAAGGGGCCAGTCCTCCACTGTGGAGTCTTGTAGGACATGCAGTGGGTGCACCTCTTCACTGGCTCCTCTGGTGGGAGCTCCGCATTCACATATGTGGCCTTCCTGATCTTCCTCTTCGCCTGCTGAAGCTCCTCATCCACAGGTGCAGTCTTCTTGATCTTCCTCTTCTCCTGTGGAGGCTCCTCATCGTCTCCAAAATATGTGGTCTTCTTGATCCTCCTCTTATCCTGCCCCCTTCCTTGATCTTGTTCCTCATCGATTTCTTGGCCGCAGTGCTCCATGGAAATGAACCCGTTCCCTGCCTTGATCCTCAGGCTGCAGACATTACACAATGCCATTGATGGAGCACACTGCCACTGTGGTGCTAGGTTGCACAAACAAATGCTACACCTCCTCACCACATGCTCTTGCTGGAACTGCATTGTTGGTGCAGTCATATAGAGCTTATTCTCCTTCTCATGTCCCTGTTCCTGTTGTTGGACAAGTTCTTGGTCTTTCTCTTTCTTGGGGAGGATGAGCTCACTCTCTGCTAGCCAATGCTTCTGATCAAGTAGTAGTGGTGGCTCAACAAACACCGTGAAACAGTGTTCTTCATCGCTCTCTCTTATGACAGAGGCCAGGCTTCTTTTCTTTCTTCTCGGATTGGAAGATGAAGGATGTGGTAATCTCGGCTTTGCAGGTGCTTGTTCTGCAGAGACAGGGCAGGATGCAGGCCTAGACAAGCAGTCCTCTAAATAGATGGAGAGCCACTCTGTGTTGCTCTCTTCGCTTTCCTGCAAATCAAAGAGTAGCATGTGACCTGTTAGATAAAACCATCAAAAGTAATTGGCTGTGTATCTTATTCTAGATGGAATTACACAACTGTAAGAAAATTTCATTTTCATACAAGGTCCTGTTATACATTTTTGCAACAAAGAAGCATGTGAGGATCAATAACACCGGCTGGAGTTTATAGGGAATCCTTACTCCGCTAGGGATTGGCCTTAGCAATATGGTTCCCAAACAAGGTGAAGCAGAAGCATGGAGTAATCAGTTTGCCTAACATCTTTCTGAAGAGAAGTACTTCCTTATGTCACATCATCCATGCAGAATTGTTTCATGAAGAGAATATAGATTTGAATACCAATTTAATTTGCTTGAACAAACTTTTAAACATAATACAGGTCAAGCATTTACAGTGCAATTAAACACCGCGGAACAGAAACCACCATGGCAGTCAGTTTCTCTCATCGGAATGCAAATAAACAGTTCTGTGGGCAGCCCCAGACTATGACAGATTTCAGTCAACCCTGAATATGAGGAACATAACCGATGCACGGGAGGATGTTTCCCTGAATTCTTCAAGTAGCACATCAGAGTTACTAAACAAAACTGAAGACCCTCTATATTAAACAAAACTGAGACGCTGAATGCCATTGGCAGTGTCTCCAGCCCTAGAGTTTCCACGCAAATTGACAAACAAACTACAATAGTATCTCTGTCACAATCTAGATTAACAGTGGATGCACGACAATGACAGGAGGGTGCGAACATATGCAAATCGATATCAAAGGTCACACTGTTTTTTTCTTCTAAGTGACATCACAACAAAGGAAACACCCGGTGGGCACATATACTACTTTTCCCAAAAGATGGATAACTGCAAGAACTTGCCATAAACCCTAGGGGCAGAAGATAAAGGCGCAACTGCTGTTTGGGGGAAAAAATTCCCCTCGACAGTTACCGTTGAGTTGCTCAACAAATTGCAAAAATTCACCCCTCAAAGCATAGTAATCTTCCAATAGGTGAACAGAAGGGATAGAAATTCCCCCGGCAACACAAGAACAGGACAGCAAAAGGGCAACGCAGGAACAAAATCAACGTTTCTTTAATGAATGTTCCAAATACAGAAGAGAAAATTTCATCCTGAAGGGGAAGAACAATAACAGAGAAACCGCCAAAAGCTAGGACTCGGGCGGAATTATCCCAGAAAACTGCACCTAAACCCCGTAATTCTTGGACTAGCGGCGTTAAACCCCGTGTTCTTCTCAGAAGCGAACCCCGGAGAACAAGAAAGCATTCAAAACCCAAGAGCAAGAGAACCCCTCTCCGACTCTTCCTTCCCACCGAAGCAAACCAAAACCTAGAAGAATCCTAGGGGAACAAGAAAGCAAGAAGGGGAAAAAGGAACTGACCACGGCGGGGTCGTGGGGGAACAGGTCGCCGAGGCCGGCGGCGGCCACCCCCGCCGGCGCATTCGGTGGTCGGTGCACGTCCATGCCGCCACAGCCGCCTCCAGGAAGGAAACGCCCGAGACAGGAGGAGGCGACGGTAGAGAGAGAAAGAGGGATAGAGAGGGAGGGAGAGAGGGTAGGGATTCCGCGAGCTTTTTTGGCCCCGAGCGGAGGTTTTTATGGGGAAGAAGAGAGGAACAGCTGAGCGAGCGCGTTGGGGTTGCGATGGCGGAAAAAGGCCGGGTTTTATCGCCTTGAGAAGGCCCAAAACACCTGTTTTTGTTTCGCCCTGAGGTTTAGGGTTTCCATGCTTCCGTTGCACGGTTCAAGAACCATGGGAACTTTTTATTTTCTTTTCATTTTTGGTATCTTGCTTCAACATGCCAATTGTATTCAAGTCTTTGAGAAATTTTAAATGAAAGAAACCCTAGCAACTACGAAGTGCGTGGAGGGGCGCCCTTCCGCTGTCATGCTTATTGGTCTGCCTCGGATTCGGAGACCCTCATGGCCATGGCCAACCGAGGTGTGGCTGATCTTGGCTCCGCGATTGAGGGAGGGAGAAGGTCCTAATTTTATGTAGGGTTGGTTGCCTTGGCGAGGTGGTGGCGGTGTTATACCATCGGAAAAGAGCCGAAAAAGAGAGAATATTTATGGAGAGAGTGTTGGAGTCACGATTGTATGTACGAGGAAAAAGGCCGGATTTTATTGCCTTGAGAGGGAGAACTCCCAAACCCTTTTTCCCTTTTGCTTAGTGATGAGTTTTAGGTTTTAGCTTATTAACTTGGGCATTGCACGGTCCAAAAGTCATGGGGTTCTAGGGTTTAGGTTTTCTTTTGTGGTTTGCTGCTCCGACATGCCAATTGTGTTTTGGTTGTTGCGGTTTATATCATGTGAGAAGATAATGATGGTGTGAGGTTTATCTTTGGGTGAAAAAGTCCATGGGAGGTTTAGCCAAAGAATTTAGTTAGCCATGGTATTATATATCCAAAGTTGTTGGATAAGATTAAGAAAATCAAATTTTTACCCTGAATTCCAATGGCTATTAGATAAAAATTGGGGTGTCCAAGCACCATCTACATGATTTTAATTTCAATTATTAATCATATTTTTATGTTTGTAGTGTCGTGTAAGACAAGCACAAAAGATATCACTGAGAAGTTGAGTATGATGCCTAATTAAAAAGGAAGAAAAGAAGAGTGATATTATGAAGAAAACGCGTTAGGGTGTAACGATTGTGCAAAGAAGGCTGTTTTTTTAGAAAAAGGCACAAAAATTGTGTGTTTTGTCTTTGCTTAGTCTTCCGGTTATTGGCCTTGCTTAATTTGGTCAATTCCCCGGTTAAAATATCAATGAACGTTTACGTTTTATGTTCACTTTCTGGTATGTTTGCTTCAACATGCAAATGGTATTTTGGTTGTTGTGAGGACTTAAACCTCCTACGATATGATACTAATATTGTTAGGTTTATCTTGGGATAACAAAAAAATCAAATGGAAGTTAAGCAAATGAATTTGCTAGCTAGGGTTATATATGACCCTTCGTTTCGCGACAAAATTTACATGATAGAAACATTTTCCCTTATCGACAAAGTGATACCTTACACCCGGAAATCCATTGTCTTTTTTTAGGATAAAAGATTAATGGTACAATATTTTTTTATTCTAATTGAGAAGAATACAATTCTCCGTGCTAGAGAGAGGTTTCTCTTGAAGCTAGAGACAGTTCCTATAAGAATTTTTTTTTGAACAGGATCTGACCACATATATTAGGAAACTCAGCAGACATTACAAACAGGTCCAAAAAGAAACGAAAATTACAAACAGACCCAGTAAAATGCAGAGAGCACCCCAAGTCTCCGGAAGGAATCACGATCAGATCCACCCACTCGCTCCCGAGCACCTAGACCACGCCGGCGTCGCCGTACCACCATCCGCAGGGGAGAGAGCACCTCCACCACATGTAGACGACCGCTGAGCCGTCCGCCGCGCCGCGACGGAAACCGAAGACGTTTAACGAATACGTCCACAGCACTAGCTCCCTTGCTCCATCCATCTTCCCGCCGGCACGGCGGCGTCCAGGTCCACCAGCTGCACGCTTCTTCAACCTCCAGACGGCCACTCCCCTCGCCACCACGGCCGGCCGGAGCGAACCCATCGAAGAGGACCACCACCACCACCTCCAGAAACAGATAGTGGACGATGAAAAAGAGGACGGCGGCGCGATGCAGAAGCAAGTCTTGAGCTCTGACCTCCAGAGCTGAGAAGACCTCTCAAGCAGCGCCAGCCACTGCAGGGAGCCGTCCACGCACACCTGCAACAAATCCCCTGCACCCGAGTGACGAACTCCAAGAACCCGACTCCATCTCCTCCCTCGCCTCCACGGCCGGCCGGAGAAGCAGAAGCAGTACCTGAGATCGCCGGAATAGGGCAGCCATCCTCCAGAACCGGAGGGAGGCCTTCGAGCTTATTGACGAAGAAGGATGCAGCGCCTTCCCCCACCGCGCACAACTCCGACCACCGGAGCACCACCAGAGGGAGAGAAGCCACCACCGTCCGACCGACGCGACTCGGGCGCGCCAGCCAGCAGATCCTCGGCGATAAGACGCCAAACTGCACATCGGCAAAACATCTACGACCTAGACTACTAGAGAACTGCATCCTATAAGTATTTCTAATGTACTGAACTTCAATTTGAATTTATAAACGTCCAAGCACGTGTCTTCCCATGAATCTGCAATTAATGGAGAGAAAACCTGCAGCATATCTTGCTCTCGTTTTCTTGCTCCTGGTCCAGTTTGCATTTCATTTATTTTGTGTCCCCGTACGTCATAAAACCCTTTTCAATGTTTTCGTACCGGTTTCCCTCCCTTTCATGACACGCAAGCAGAAAAGGCAGAGAGGCCAAACTCGTGTGAACAATGCACAGTTTTCGTACCGGTTTCCCTCCCTTTTGCCCAAAGGACAATGCACAGTTTGAAGAAAGAAAAAATGAAGTGAAGCTGATGCTCCAAAACTTTCTTTTCATGCGCAAAGAAAAAGAATTGTAATTGCATATGCTGCAAAGCTTTTGTTTTAGATGGAAAAAAGAAAGGGAAGCTGATGATGTTGTTCATGCTGCCAAGCTTTTTAGTTGAGCATGTGTATCTTTTCTTGCTTGGCTTTTACCTGTTTTTTATAACTTCGCATTGCTTTCAATGCCGATTCTGATTGAAAAGAAAATGAATATCATGGTGTTGATGACATTTTACAAAAAAAAATTCAGACGATGTTAAGTACCGATTTTCGACGCAACTACTTTATGTACATTATGCAGTTAGACCCATAATGGGAAATCAAAGGGACGATTTTTTTTTAATAAAAAGCCCTTTTAACTCAGTGGTAGAGTAATGCCATGGTAAGGCATAAGTCATCGGTTCAAATCCGATAAAGGGCTTTTTAAATTAGTGGTAAAGTAATGCCGTGCTAAGACGTAAGTCCTCGGTTCGAATCTGATAGAATACTTTTCTACTAAAATTCATTCACTTTTTTCTTTGTTTTTGAAACTTTCTCCATTTTTTATAGAATTTTATGACTTAGTGCAGGATGCATTCATTTTGGGTCTGAACACTAAATGAAGCACCAAATGTAAATTGCAAAATAGAAATGAAATTGGACTCTTTTTCATCTTAGATCAATCAAATAACTACCTGCGCTGATTGAGGCGACATCGGTAAAATAAAGAGTTGGAAGGAAGACGAAACAAGATGGGAAAAAATAGGCAAGACACAAATTTCTTTTGTTATTTGACCCATTAGTTTGCCAAATCTAAAAAAAGTCCTTTTAACAGGGCGTAACACGTGAAGCACTTGTACACAAGGTTGCCTTTTCATCATCATAAGCATTCAGAAAAGACACTGGAATCCAGGAGCAAAATCTGCTTGGTCTTACTACACTTCCACAGAGCAATTCAGGTGATAACAACTGTCCATGGACCATGCTACTAGAATAGACCTATCATGTTTAACCATGATCTATCACAAAAAAGACTTCAAGTCTATTGAGACGACAGGCACTCCATATCTGATGGACAGTATACGCTCCACCGAAAAACCGGGGTGTATGTACACTTGGAAGTTGGAGCAGGCCACAAGCAAAAGATATCTCCAATTCTGCTTACTTCCAAAATCATCTGCCAAGACCAAAAATCTGTACTGTTAACTTCTGAAAATGACCTCTCATTCATTGCAGTCCCAAAAACGCAGCAGACATATATAGAACATGCAGCACCATAAAGAGGACGATATCCGCCTTTAACGATCCCAAATGTCACGGGAAAAAGATATTTCCTATCCTATTCCCAGTAAAACATTGTCAAAAGATACAGCGTATTTCCTATCCTATTCCCAGTAAAACATTGTCAAAAGATAAAGCTGTAGGGATTATACCGTCATTGCTGGACTTTTCGAAACTCTGAGACGACAGGATATATGTTCTCGAAGGCGGTATATGTCTGTTCCCTCACCTAGACATGGAATAGCTTAGATATAGCACAATTATTGAGTAACAGATAAACCCGCAGGAAATGACTAACCAACCTTTGCTCCAGTCAGAACAATCTTGCCTGAAACAAAAATCAGCAGGACAATCTTTGGCTGCCTCATCCGATAAATCAGGCCAGGAAACAGCTCTGGCTCATACTGTGGAGCAACCGTATCGAATATCAGTTTGAAAACAAGGAAAAGGAGACGGTCCAAGAAATAAAAACTAATGTTACCTGTTAAAATAGTGCTAACAAAAACCATAGAATCCAACTTAGTAACTTACACTTGAGAAAGCGCCGTGAGAATATGCAAGGCCCTCAAGCCTTATAGGGAATTTGACATCACAAGACGCAACAATATTCTGGATCTTAAAGTCCTGATGTTACAGGGTTAGCAAACATTCAGCAAACATCAATTTAGTAAGGTATGAACATGCACGGCACAATTTACACAAGTATTGTAAAGGTACCTTGAATTTTGCAGGAAAACCAAGCTTCTGGATTATACGAGCATACTGAAGACAGGGAAACATTTACAGTTTCAGAAACCACTCAGCAAATATATCTGGTGTGTATAGTTAGACAATACCTTTCTAGCTGCGAGTTTAGATTGCTGTTCACTTTTTGCTCCAGTGCAAACCTGATAATGCAGCAACGAAAATTCTTTGCATCAGTGCGTAATTAGGAGGATGACTCTCTGATATAACTATGAAATTTGTTGTACCAAAGTGCTAGCAAAGACCCCATAATCAAAACCTTTTTTAAGTTACAAAGTATGTACAATGGCCGAAGATGATATTTAGAGGGTCTTTACTGATTAAAGAAATTTAATTCTCAAATATATTAATAAAAAGTAGACATGGCACAAAATAACCGTTTGGTGCCCATGGGTATTTCGCGTTAAATTTCAACAGCCAGACAATTATAACACAAATAGCTACTCATGAACGTATTATACCAGCTCCAAAGCCAACTACAAAAGAACATACTGCATCAGATGTACAACAGTTTAATCTTACCATTTTTCCTGATGCAAATATCAGTGCAGTAGTTTTTGGTTCTCTTATCCGCATGATAACTGCAGCAAAACGCTGTTTAAGATAGAAAGTTAGCCAAGCAAAATATAAAGTAGATGCTGCTGAAGAAAGTTGCATGCATCAGAACAGAATGAGACGAGGAAATAAAGTTGATCAACGGCAGAATTAACTAGTCCATATGACCTAATGATAAAAAATGTTCATTTTACCACAAAATGGTTCCCTAACTAACCTGAAAATACTACAGATTAGCTAAAAATGAGTGCGAGTTCTAAACAGCATAAGCTTTATATAGTGAAGCAGAGAACAGAGCAGAGCAGGCATGCATCATGAATTCATCATCTTACACTTATGCAAAAGGTAGTCAGGTACAATTTAAAAATAAGATAGTCACTAGTCAGTCTCTTGGCAAATCTTTGAAGTAACTCAAGATTGGACTGGTAAGCAAATTTTGTCTAATTTTTCAGTGCAGAAGCACGAATTCGGAAGGGTCATTAGTTTTTGGCCTCCACAAAGTCACTAACTCTTATACCAGGTCATTCACCACCCACACTTGGATGTTTCTGGACATATATAGCACCATACAACACTCAGTATTGAGAAAACGTTTAAATATATGCATCAAAAGCCCGATATCAGAAATCAAAGGTCATGTAAGAATGTATTAGGACCATGATATCACCTTGGGGTTATATTCTGCATTGCGCGCCTGGAGAGCTATTGCTTTCAGGTCCAATTTACAGTCCAGGTTGACCGTGGACACAATATTCCTGTCATCAGACCAAATAGCAGAATACACCGTGAACATCAGTCAGTGGTAAAAAAACACATCACAGAACCTATCGCCCCGAAAACCCAGCATCATAATCTAGCAAATTCGAACACTCTGCATTCACCAAGTCATAATGCTAGCCTGAATGCAGAGCAAGTAGACATACATTTAACTCGCTTTAAAAGCTTGGTAATGAACATCACAAATAACTGGGTGTTTATCTAGCCCTGCTTGTTTTTCTTTTCCAAAACAGTTAGTAGCAGATCTTGAGTTCCAGAAAACTCAAGTAACACCGCCGCGGCGTGAATCCCAAACCAAGTGATCCCAAAATAAACTGTGGTGTTAATTTTCTTTGAAGCCAACCCTGATACTAGTCAGTTATTAATTGAATAATTTTAGCCAGCACACTTAAACCAAGCTTCATGAACACGACTGTTTTGACTGTATTAGGTTTATTATCCCAAGAAATCCTAAGGTTGGGGCGTCCAGCCAGCAATGAACATCACAAATAACTGGGTGTTTATCTAGCCTGCTTGTTTTTCTTTTCCAAAACAGTTAGTAACAGATCTTGAGTTCCAGAGCACTCAAGCAACGCCGCGGCATGAATTCCAAACCAAGTGATCCCAAAATAAACCACAAACGTTAATTTTCTCTGAACCCAACCCTGAAATTAGTCAGTTATTAATACTATAATTTTAGCCAGCACACTTAAACCAAGCATCATGAACCACAACTGTTGTGACTGTATTTGGCTTGTTATCCAGCCCCGAAACGGAATCCAATTTGGCTGATGAATCGCAGCTCAGCAACAACTAAAGAAATACTTTTTAATTGACGTGTTGATTATATGATGGTTGTATCGAATTTTAATCGGTAAAACTCCTACACAGGCTACAGCGTCCTTCCTCCTCGCTAGTGGAACCCGATCAAATCGAGCTCAACCGGTCAACCAACCACCGTCCAAGAACGGATCTAGAAGCAAGCGCCGCCAGGAAAAATCCCCCCACCCGCCCGACGGGAAAAGCTGAGAGACGGTACGGGGTGTTTGGGGGCTTACTGGAGCGTGGGGACGATGCCGGAGGGGTGCTGGGACAGGTCGACCGGCTCGCTCCCCTCCAGCGCCGCCTCCGCCTCCGCCATCCAGGCCCCTCCCAAAATCCCCACCACCCCCGCCGCCTCGGATCCGCTCCACCCGCGGGAGCCCGCTCCGGGCGCGAATCCGGGGGGAGGAATTTGAAATCCGCGGTCTTTTATAGAGAGGAAGAAGAGATCGGGGAAGGAAGAGGGGATCGGAGGCGTGTGTGCGTTCTCTCTAGGGTTGGGTCGCGAGGGAGAGAGACGGGGAGGGTTGGTGCGTGGGGACGGGATACAGGCGGTTATTGCGGGGGGTAGGAATTTATAGCCGGAGGGAGGTGACCGGCTGTAGTCGGTTCGGGTGGGGTGGCCGACTTGTACTCGATCTCGGGCTATATTATATTATACAGTACGCGTTAAGCTTGAATTGACCTACTCCCTCCGTTCACTGTCAAAAAAAAACTCCCTCCGTTCACTTTTTTATAAGTCACGCTACATAGCATTTCAATTCTATCCACATACTACATACTAACATGAGTTGAAATGGTAACTAGAGTGCCTTATAAAGGTGAACGGAGGGAGTATACAAAATGATGTCACATGTTTCAAATAAAGTTTAATGCTACTCCCTCCTTCCCTGCATTAGAAAATGTTTTCGAAGCCGTTTTAACTTGTCAAAACATTTTATATTGTGAGACGGAGCGAGTAATTATTACCGTCACCCCTAATCAACATCAATATTAATGTATTAGGGTCTAAGTGGTGATGTTGTCGTCGTTGGTTAGGTGCCTTCTCGCGTCGGGGACCCACTTCGTTTTGTGTAGGTGATCTCTGATACGTCTTCCAGCTGAATGTACGGCGATGTTTTTGTTGTGTTTGGTCTCCTAGCCTCTTTGATTGGATCTAGGGTGGTTTTCATGCCTTGTTTGTAACATTCTTCTCTGGGACGATGATATGGTCCTCGGATCGTTGTCACCAGCACATTCTGGGTATCGTTAATATATGGTCTTGGCCTTCTTGAAAAAAGTATCGCCTGCGCCTTGAGGTCAAGATGTGGTGGTGACCATGGTCAAGGACTTGATTGCTTTTTCTGTAATCTTTGTAGGGTCCTATTTACAATTTGTGTGGGCCGAGTTGTCATTTGAACATGTTTTAGGGTTCTCAATGTAACTCTGTTTATGCTGCCAATTTAATGCAGTTCCAGGCCCTTCGGGACCGGTCCCGTTAAAAAACGGAAATGCATATCTTGTATCCTAAACACATGAGAATATGCATCGAAACAAGTGGTTCTACACAACATCCACAAACAAATATCCACAAAAGGAGCAACCTATATCTATTATTTCGGATGTGTAGCGGCGCCCGATCCGCCCCGCTCGGTATATAAACCTGGAGCATGTAATTAAAACTGAGATGTAATGGTTTAGTACAATATTGTGCAGCGAATCAGTTTTGCTAGCCTTGGTGGGACGGCACGCTCTGCAACCCTACCTATTATGGACATTGGGAATCACATCGGGATTCATGGGGGTGGGATAGGAAGATATTATGGTGCATGCAGGGGGATCGGACGGTGAATATAAATATGATAGTATCGTTGTGGTCGGTTTCAAGCGATGTAAAGGAGAGGAGCCAATGGCTGCAAAAGATTACGTGATAGAGGGTTAGAGAAAACATGAAGTCAGGTCGGCAGAAGAAACAAAGGTAGGCCTGGGCAGCGAGGGCGGAGCAAACATGGCAACCAATGCAAGAACGCATCCCATTGGAAGTAAGTACATGAGAGAGCTGCAACCAAAAACACATTCCTCCTTGGGGAGGTCCCAAGGTACCGCGAGCGGCGCAATTTTGCACCTTGAGGGGTACCTTTGGGGGCGTATTGCACATGTTAGAGTATGTGACGTAGGTGGGACCATCAGTTTTGCCAAGATTGGAGAAAACCACCGTACACATCGGTTTTTAGTCAGGACCGTGTGCGCGTGTAGAGGTCATCAGTAGCAGAGATGGATCTAGGGCTGAAAATCGAGAGGAAACTTTCCGTTCTTTCCGTGGAAAAATGAAACCTGAAGTAGAAGAGGGAAACATACATGGTATTTTGAGGAAAATGGACGAAAAAGAATATTCTAGACGGAAACAACAAAGGAAACGAAGGAGTACATTCTGATGGAAACAGAAATAGCATGGAAATTCCATAAACAAATATGAAAACTTTTTGAAAATATAACTAAGTCAGCCGCGACGACGTTCGTGATTTTTGTTGTTGATGGGCCATGTAATACATGTAGCTAGGGCCTACATCACACATGCTTGATTCACAAACTTTTCTAGTTGAAATATTCACTTCACACAAATCGTGCCTACTGCTTGCTTTGTTTTTTTGTTTCAAAAAGGCCTGGTTCAGACACATTTTGTCACGTCCCAAGACCCGGCCCGGGAGAAAGACAACATCCATGCACCTATAGACCTGAAAGCCTATACACGCGCAAGGCTAGAAAAGCAGAATAAACCAGCAAAGTGGATCTCAAGAAGCTCTTACATCACTCGCTGCTATTTGACCACCATGCAACGTCCACGGAGATAGATGCACGTCGGACGCAGCTCCTGGGCGCTGCCACCAAACCATGCATAGCCACGTTGACCTTGGCTAACATAATACCTTACGTCATGCATGGCAGATTATCTATGCATGCACTACTTATTACTAGGTCCATCGATGCATGCATGCAAGCAGGGGCGGACCTATGTAGCAGTCAGGGGGACCACCGCCCCCCAGCCACGATTTTTTTTGTTAAAAACCAATGATATTTAGCCTATTTGCCCCTCCCCCTCCAATTCTAGCCCAGCAAGTCGTTGTGGCCCATGTGCACCCCGTGAGCTCGGCCCAAGCTCCGCCACTGCATGCAAGATACTATTAGCTCATGAACATGGACAAGCAAATCAAGCCAAATCAACTTCTCTATTTTCTATTGCACACACAGGTTAACATCTAATTTGAACACATCAGTTTAGCGAAATTCGAACAATGAAAAGCTAATTACATTTTAATCAAACTAATTAATCTACCCAAAAAATTCGGGTTATCACACATTTTCAGTCGAAAGATTTGATAAGTGGAAGAAGGTTAACAATGGAAAATAACGTGCTTTCCTCACTCTTATACTAATAACTAGTCTTAGCTCAGCCATAATTTTGCAGTTCAATGTTATGAAAACCTAAAAAATTGTATGACTCATGTATTACATGCTATCTAACAAATTTTCACTACCTGACACTTGGTTTAGAATGAGATGAACCAGATTCTTCAATATCAAATACACAGGAAACCAAAGCAGGACGTTTTTCATATCATCGGATGTGTTACTATAAAATTTGCACTATGGATCAGAATTTAAAAAGGTCGTCCCAATCTTCTAGAAATCTTATAGTCTTCCTTTAGAACACACCAAAACCTAAAAAATAGAGGATAAAATCAAATGCACAACCAGAAATACATAAATGCAAATGTAATGACACATTGATTTTTTTCACATCAATTGGACCTTATAGAAACTTCTTTGGACTTATATGCATACATAATTTGGGGACACATCGATTTTTTTACAATGAATTTCTTCAGTTCACAACCCACAGTATCTAATTAAGACGATTAAATGAACGATCCCTAAAAACGAGTAAAATTATGCGATAATGAGGTGACACTAACAACTAGTAATTTGATTCTCATCGAAGTATAGATACAATGAATGCCATTAATATTTCTTTGAAGAAACCAATAGAGATTCACATAGGCTTGCGGCGTTGATTTAGTGAAGCTTGGCCATAATCTATGATCCCTGCGAGTCTGCGACATCCTAGAATAGAAACATTACTTTCCGACACATGATGTATCAATTGAGGTGGGCAGGATGGGAACACACATGTAGCACGCACACAACCCTAAACCCTAAAGCATTTACAAGGGCATATGGCGCCAGAGGTAAATCTGGGCCGTCCGTTTCTGCCATCCGACGGCCCAGATTCGTCGTTGACCGCGGACAAAAACAGACTGGTCCACGGCGAATCTGGGCCGTCGGATGGCCGAAACGGACGGCCCAGATTTACCCCTGGCGCCATATGCCCTTGTAAAAAACCGTTTTGCTTTTCTAGTTGTTGTCATGGACGACATAAGAACCGGAGTTGCACCTCAACATCCAAGCAGTTCTTCTTGTTCGTCTTACCGGTCTCTCTCCTCCACTCAAGTAGAGCTGCCAGGACCTGCTACGACCTGATAAGTGATGTTCAGTGCAACAATATAATATGTTAACACGTGAAAATATCAAGAGTAATGCATCTCAGAGAACACGTGAAAATATCAAGAGTAATGCATCTCAGAGAACACACAACTTCCATATCCAACTTGAGCTCTGGGAATTCTTCCACAACGATGTGGGAGAGCGCACGCACAAACTTACTGTACATCTGGCTGAATTTCAAAAAAAAAAACTTACATCTGGCTGGCAAATGGCCTGCTGATTCCATTCGCGACTCGGATTGGTTGTTTTTTCCGTTGTTCCCTGGTGCGTAGTTGCCGTCACTACCCGCGCAGATCTCGGATTCTGATATCCGTTCGAATTCGACAACCCCTCGATCTGTAACATTAACAGGGAATTCGGCACCCACAACAGATCGAGGCAAGCCCACCCACCGGAGGGGCACAAGACAAGCTAGCGCGTCAAAAGCAGAGTTTTTGAGCGATGCCTAAGCGGCGGCGGCAGGATTGCCGCTGCAACTGCGCCTGCGACGGCAAGAGGCCGCGCAAGCACCTCTACGGCTCTACCTCGTCCTGGACGACTGGGAGAAGGGGTTCAGCGTCCACAAGCTCGACGCCCTGAGCCTGCTCGACTCTGACTCTGACTCCGACTCCGACGACGGGCTCCGGCGTCTCCCGGACCCTCAGGCGCTCCGGATAACCGAGGCGCGGCATTCCCCCCACGCTCGTCGCCGGCATGGGCAGCTGCATCTTCGTCGCGAACAAGATGCAGTGCTCCGCGCAGGCCAGCGGCGCCCTCGTCTACGACACGGAGACGGCCGCTATGTCCATGGGCCCTCGCCTCCCGGACAACCCGTCCTGCGTATTCTTTGCCGCCGCCGGCGGCGGTGAGAAGAAGCCGAAGAGGAAACAGGAGGACCTGGAGGAGCCGACGCTGTACACGCTGGCAACCATAAACCACGGAGACAGATCGCAGCACCCGAGCGGGCACCTGCAAGGCGTCGCCGTCCACGCGTTGTCGGCGCCGTCCCCGCCGCCGCGGCCACCGCCGAGTGGTCCTGGGAGAGCGTCCCCGACGCGCCCCTGGCCCCGTTCGACGGCAACGAGGAGACCGTCATCGCCTACGTGCTGCACCCGGACGGGCACACCATATTCCTCTCGACGAGAGACAGGACGTGGCGCGGCGGAGGCACCTACTCCTTCCACACGGAGCGCCGGGAGTGGAGGTCGCACGGGGAGTGGAAGCTGCCTTTCAGACAAGAGGGCTACTTCGAGAGAGAGCTGGACGCCTGGGTTGGGCTCGACGAGGACGGCTACGTCTGCGCCTGCCAGACCGCCGCCACCACGGAAGGCGCCACCGCTGCGCCCCCGCCGGAGTGGAAGAAGACGGGGCACAAGCTGTTCCGCAAGGGAGACCCGGGGCGGTACCTGGGAGCCACGCTCACCTACATGGGCAACAACACGTTCTGCCTTGTGGAGAGTGTGATGCGCGAGGACGTGAGCCTCAGGCACGCCTACGGCGATGGCCATGGCTGCGCGCTCCATGTCACCGTCTTCGGCCTCAAGTACAGCCGCGAGGGAGAGCTGCAGACCACGCTTCGCCGTGCCACCACCTCCTATGCCGTCTGCAAGTATACCCTGGGTTTTTCTCATGTGCTGTTCTGGATGTAGCCATCATCGATGCTTAATTTCAGTCCGTCCGTCTTTTGTAACAAGAAATAAATTATTTGATTCTCCTGGTAGTGACATTCTTCTTTGTATAGAAATTTGATCGTTTTGTGAATACAGAAGCATTGCGTACATAATTTTTATGAGTTGTTTCGTGCCTGAAGTCCTGAAATAAGAGAAACTTTGAGTTGATCCAAGGCCATAGATGTTACTGTATTAGACTCCATCGTGTCGACCGCCACCTCCATCCCAGACGCCGACGTGTCTGACCGTCCCCGAAAACGAAGCACCATCACTTGTGGCACAAGCATTATCATTGGTAGGCATATATACTCTGAAACCAGGAAAGATGGCATTGGTAGACATACTAATGAGCTTGTGTTTCCTGCTGCATCCAACTATACTAGTCTGATTACCATAACTCTAGCTGTTTGCCTTCCATGAAACATTCCAATTCTTACAGGAAATACTACTATCTGTTGCCATATTGTTTGACACACTTCGAAATAAAACCTGAAGGTATGTGCTTCATAAAAATCAACTGCTAACTACAAAGTAGGACTACCTTATATCCAGCTAATCATGGAAATACACATACAGAATTCCTACAGAATCCAGAAGCACTAGTTCAGTCGATTCTGAAGCTTTAGTAATTCTGCTTAATTAGAGCCTTTCATCGTCGATCTTCTTGCGTATTATATCTGCTTATGGTCACTTCTGGCACAAGGATCGACTATGGCGCTCGGCATTTTGTATAACATATTCAAGCGCGCGGTTTGTGTAAGGAACTAATATCACAGAAAAATCCACATTCAGAAGTAGCAATTCACAAAGACACGCTGTGTGGTTGTAATCAATTAGCAATTTACCAGTAACATCACGGGTGAAAGATCGGCAAAGGCCCTATAGGAACCAGCTGCACTACGGCAACTGTCCATTGCTCAGAATATTAGTTGACTCCACATTCCAGTTTATTTTCCCTTTTTGCGTGAGTAAAACATCCAGGCAAAGAGTGGTTTGCAAGACAAGACCATTATCACTTAGAGTTTATACCATGGACTGCATGTCTGCATTGAGTCTGAAAAACAAGACATGGGATGCAGGCTGCAGGCATGAGCTAAGGGTGATGTGGTTTCCGTGCAGCGAAATTTCTGTATATCCTTGACGAGAAAAACGCCTCTGAAAAACAGCTAATTCATCCTGCATTACTCTTCTCATCATCTGATGCTCGATCAATGTGGGCATGTCGAAAGAAAAGGCCCAGGAAATAATCCTTGTGGCTCTTGGGAAACACATGCATACAGGAAGAATCCAAGAACCTGATCATAGCTTGAATATGTTACTCTTTAGCTTGAATCTGCATCACTCTTCATCCTGTGGGCAGGTTAACCACTCTCATGTTTCCAAGGAGCGCCACAGATGCCTGAAAGCATATTCTGAAATACTGTGTCCGATGGGTATAATTCCAGTGCCTCAATCCCTCAATGCCTCAATGGTGCTCGTAGAATGTCAACAGATTCCTGTACATCGACTAGTCAGGCTGGATGGGCATGGCCTCAATGGTGCATGCCGTGCGCTTCTGTAAGACGACCAGCACATCCTAACATATCTAGAACCAGTAATATAGTGGCTCCTTTGTGGGGAAAGGGAAACACAAAACTGTTTCCTCACAGAGTTATAATGGTCAAACCAACCCACCTTGATTACAGGCGTAAAAGCAGGCAAGACTGAAACCGTCGATATGGAACTCCTCCTGAAACATGTGGATTATCATCTCATGGACCTTGTTTGGAAGAACAATACGAGATTCAGCTCCTTGGCTAGGCTTGTGTATGTGAAGTTGTCCCATATAAAGTCCATTGTTGTCGCCACGGTTCATCCATTCTTGCAAACCTTGAATAAAGATCAACCAACGAGTTCCCAATAGCCACATCCAAATACTCGGTCTTGAGCACATAAGCATGGATTTTCGTAGCATGTAGGAGACTGTCAGGACTTGCACCCTACTAGCACGCCGGGAGCCCTCGTCTCTGCCAATGGCGTGCAAGTCCAGCAATCAAGGCAGACCAGGACACAAGATTCAGCCCATCGATGGCATTGAACACATGGAGGAAGTTCGGTGGTGAAAAATGGCTCGCTGTAGCGCGCATTGCAGACATAGCTGGCGTGCTCCAGAGAAAACTTGAACACGCGGGCATGGAGCTGCCGCTCAGTTTGGAACGCCTGTTGGGCCGGGGCAGGGGAACCACAGCCGGTGATGATCCCTGCCAAGGTGAAAGCACTGAGACGCGACACGGCGGGTTCCATGTGACCAAAGATCTGCAACCTCCGGGCCGCGAGTAGCCGGCAACAATGGCCGTCCAGAGCACGACGTCGGTTCGGGCATGGAGCCGAGCACGGCATGTGCAATACAGAAATGTCCATGAAGCCGCAGCTGGAATAATGTGGACGAGCACGGTTTGAGCACTGGGTTAAGGTCAACCACCCAGCTAAGGGGCTGCATGTGAAGCTACCTCCCATGACGCCACAGGAGCCCTGGAGGCGCAGGAGCCGGCAGGTTAGCGAAGGTGTGCTGGGTGAGCGGCGCTGTGGAGAAAGCATGCTAGGGCAGAGCGCAAGGTCTGGGATCATAATTTTTGACAAAACGGACCACCTCGATGAATGAAATATTAAGAAGGACCACCTCCGAATTTTTTTTGTCAAAAATGACCACCTACGGGGTGGCGACGGGCGTGCTAGGCGACACGTGGCACCTGCCGCCACGGTCACCGGCGGCTGGCTTGGCCGCCATGCGCAGCGGCGACACGTTCCCGGAACGGAATGGCGGGGGAAGGCTGAAACGGGATTGTGCCGTGCGGGGCCCAGCCGCCTGGGCCCGTGGCGGCACGTCCACGTGGCCTGGCCAAGGCGGCCTTTCGCGAGGCTCCCGACATGCATGCATCGGCCTTTTCCCTAGCGACATTGCATTTGCATGCAGGCCAAGGCGGCTGGCCCCATGCATTTGCATGCAGACAGCTGGGAGCATGTGTGATTAATTAATCAAGAACAGACGTAAGAGATCTCCAGCAGGAAGGAGTAGAAATTTTATGACGTGGGTAGATGCGTTACTACCGGCTATGGATCCTGACTAGTGGAATTCGGTGCGGCGACACGCCGCACCCGTTGTGGTAAAATTCGAATTTGAAAGTGTTGACATTGTAAAATTGTGTAGATATGCGAATTATTGGAATGCAAAGAGAGCGTATGTTCGGAAATTATTTGGATTTCGACAGTTATTCAAATAGGAAAGTTATTTAGATTTGAATTCTTTTCACGTTGGTACAAGGGTTAGATTTGAAAGGAATCTAAATTTTTAAAATATTCAAAATTATACACCGTGTTTTTGTGGCGAATTTGAAATTTGGAAAATATCCACATTTTAGAAGTGTGTAGATTTGGAAATTATTGAAATGTAAAGAAAGCTTGTGGTTAAAAATGGTTTAGATTTCGAAATTTTTTCAAATTGGGAAGTTTTTTCCAGATTCGATTTCTTTTTACATTTGTAAAATGGTCAGATTTGGAGGAAATTTTGAAGTTGGGAATTTCCAAATTTGGAATTTGGTCATATGTAGTAAATAGGCAGTATTTATTTCTGTGATCATTTTGATATATCTGGTGGATGTAGTTAAAGGTACTGATTTTGCAGCATTTAGTAGTTCCTCGAAATTGTTTAAATACCCTAAAATAATATCTAAAAAGTGTTTTAAATTTCGTAACACATATTCTATTTTAAATTTTGCTTTGGAATTCAATTATATTTATTTAGAAAATAAGGTTGAAACAACTATGTCTCAATATTCACATTTTTGGTATTCTTATTTTGATTTTTTTTAAATCCCATGATATAAGTTGGTAGTTGTATTTAAATGATTTACCAAACTCTATTTGAATGAGATGTTTTGTACCCATTTTTTTTAATTGGGTTTGTCATTCTGAATGATATTACTGATATTATTTTTCTGGATTTTATTTGAGTTCAGAACAAATTTATGAAATCCAGGTTTTATAAAATGACGTGAAAGTAAATGTTCAATTTGAGTTTATAATTGGAGGAAATGTATTATTTAAGTATTTAATAAATTTACCTTCATATGTTTAGAGGAAGTGCATTTGGATTTTCTTGAAATTTTGACTAAATTGGAATTTCAAAACATGTTTGTTTTTTTGACATAAATAGCTACTTTTTTTTAATCGTTCGGATATGTTATTCATATTTTTGCGGTGGTTATATTCAAAAAAATTGATTGTTGAACACTTTTTATTTTATGAAAATTGTTTAAGCAAAATGGTCCTACTTGTTAGGAATCTAGCATTTTTTTCTACAAATGTAGTCAAATACTATCGTCCGGAAATTATCGCGTTTGAGTTTTTTTTGTTTTGTTTTATGCAATTTTTGTGTGAAGGGTTTGGAAATATGTTAAATTTGAATTTTTTGTTGACATATTATTTGCATTTTTCTGAATAACAGATTAAAAGTTATGGGTTTTATAATTTTCAGCATTTTATTGTAATGGTGAGATTTATGACAGGTAGGACCCGCACGTCAGTTTTTTCCCTAATTATAAATCGTCTGTGGAAATGCAAAAAATCTGACAACGCGGGCCCACGATGATGTCACTGTGTGGCGTCACCCGCCGGCGGCGGCCGCGCGCCGTCGAGCTCGCGCTCGAGCACGCGAGCACGCGCACGGGCCTGTGATTGCGCGAATTCGCCAGAGGAGGTGGAGGGGAGCCAGAGAAGCGGCGCGGCGGACCATATGGTCGCCGGAGCCGCCGGCGGCGAGCTAAGCGGTGGCGGCGGACGTTGAGCACGGCGGGGACGATTCCGCCGCGCGCGCGGCGTCCCGGCAGCCGTTCCTCTGCGAGGAGGGAGGGGAAACGACGGCGAAGCTCTCTGTGGGCATCGATCTGAGCGGGGAGCAGCGGTGCGGCGGCGGAGGGCGTCGGCGGCGGCGGCGAGGTCGGCGTCACGCGAGAGAGAGGAAGGAGAAGGGGAATGTGGGGTTTTTTTTGCACGGAAGTCCCTGCAATTTCTGCAATTTCCAGATAAGTCCATGTACGTGGAAAAGTTAAGACTGATACACATTTTCCAGTGAACGTAGGTTGTTTTTTTGTAAAAACGCCGTGCTAACCGTCGGATCGACGAACGACGGCGCGGAGCGAGCCACGTACTGTAGAAGTGCGAATTTTGCACTTCTACAGTGCCCGCGGTGACGTGGGCACGCGAGGGGAGGGCAAAGCCGGTCGGCTTTGATATATAGTATGGCCCAGCAGCTAGCATGAAATCTTTTGAGGTCAGCGCGGCCGATGCCGATTGGCGATGGGATAGCATGCATGCGCTGTCTCCGGCGCGGCTCCCTTCGTGGACGTGCCGCCACGGGCCCAGGCGGCTGGGCCCTGCACGGCACAATTCCGTTTCAGCCTTCGCCTGCCACTCCGTTCCAGGAACGTGCCGCCGCCGCGCATGGCGGCCAAGCCAGCCGCCGCTGACCGTGGCGGCAGGGGACACGTGTCGCCTGGCACGCTTTCCGCCACCCCGCAGGTGGTCCTTTTTGACAAAAAAAATTCGAGGTGGTCTTTTTTGACATTTCATTTGCCGAGATGGTCTGTTTTGTCAAAATTTCCTGGGATCAATCCCGGCACGGAGGAAAGCCGACATCATGGCGGTGTAGGAGACAGCATCGCAGTGGGTCATTTCATCGAACAAGCTGGCGGCGGCCGGGAGGTCCGACCGGGCAGCGGAGTACAAGGCGATGACGCCTGACGGGGTTGGCTGCGGCGAGGCCGCGGCGGAATGCCTGCGCGTTTATCTGATAGGCCAGGAGGTCTTCGCGGCAGTGGAGAAGCGCAGAGTAGGCGAGCTCGTCGACGGCAGGGTGAGCAGCGAGAATGCGGCGGAAGACAGTGAGCGCGGCGGTGTCAGGCACACGTCTGTACCTGAACTGAAGACCAACACCAAAAGTGTATCAACCAGCTCGTCTACATTCAGTTATCCAACGGTGGGAAGCAGCTGAGAGCATACAAGTCACAATGGACGGCGGAGATTTAGTGCTGGATTGCCGGAACCACAACATGTCACTTCTGGGAAGTTTCACTTCCCGATGGGCAATGGCTGTTACTGTTGTTTTATTTCCGTTTTAACGGAACATTGTGAGTTCGAACTGTAAAACCGGCCATGCCGTGCAGGGACGGAGCTCCCGTACAAGCGCTGGTGTCAGCTGACACCAGCGACCTTCAGCTTTTCACTTAATAAAATTATTGTCTGACCCCAGTCCAAAATGTTTACTGACCCCAGCCCAGCTGCAGTGCCGTAATTCTTAGCCCAACTACAGCCTAAATTATTTCTAAAATTCAAGTGGAAGACAGCCCAAAAGCAAACGACACGGAAGAATAGGCTACCCAATCTTATACGGTATACGTACACACGGCAGTATGCACACGTCAAGTTGGCGATTTTCCCCGTGGGGGCGGGTACCCACGGGTATCTACCCGCTAAGCAGCGGTGACGGGGTGCAAATTCCCCCCATGGGGATAACGGGGCGGGTACCCGGTAAGGTAACGGGGCGGGGACGGGGAGCGAATTGTCCCCATGAATGCTCCACGGATACCCGGGACCCCACCTGTCAGTCAAACATGAACCCCGTATATAAGAAAAAACCCTAAACCTGCACCCGCTTCACCTCATTTTCCCCTCACTCTTTTCCCTCAGCCGCACCTCACTCCAGCCGCCAGCCCGCGAGTCCTCTTTAGCCCTAGATCGAGACCACCACCGGCGGCGGGCGGCAGCACCACCGGAGGGGGGCGGCAGCGGGAGGCACATCTCGGCCAACAGCCCCTCTGCGGCTCTGCCCCTCACCTCCTCCTCCAAGTCTCCTCGGCGTCGAGGAACGGGAAGGGCGCCGGCCGCCAGTCGAGGAACGGCAAGGGCGCCGGCCGCCGGGCAAGAACCTCGCCGCGAGCCGCCCCTCCTCCTGCACGCCGTCTCCCGCCCCAGTCCGTCCCTCCTCCTCCTGCACGCCGACGGCCGACCACAGCCCAAGTCACCCTCTCTGCTGCTGCTGGCCTACTGCTAGGGCGACGACGCCGCCGACCATCTGCAGTTCTGCATCAACCATTCAACCGGAGAACATCAAGGTAATAACTGATGCACTGATTTGTGTACTGTATTTTTTTTTGATTAGTAATGGTTGATGCAATTGTCCACTGTTGTATGCTTTGCTTAGTAATGGTTGATGCATTGATTTGTCCACTCTTATATGTGTTGATTAGTAATGGTTGCTGCAGTAATGGATGACGAAATGTTTGTTTAGGTAGAACAGAAAATATTAAATAGCCAACTCTGTTTAGGATTTGCTATGGCATCAAGTTCAAGTGAATCTGTTGAGGACAATAATGTCCAATCTCCACCTCAATTGAAGAGAAAGCCCACGGTGTTTGTTTGAGATGAGTTCAACAAGCTGTCTGCTAATGGAAATTGGAAAGCTGAATGTGTATGGTGTCTTGTATCATTGCTATGACCAGGATGAAGAATTGGCAAGTTGCAATGACTACTAGCCTTGCTGCATGCTTGCATCGAGTAAAGAGTGATCAAGGAAGCTACAGATGTGGTCTCTCCCCTTCATTCAATCGTTCTTGCCTTGATGTATTAAATGTTCAAGAACTCTATCTTGTTCCAGTGTTGTAATCGAACTAGTTGTCTAGTGAGACTTATTCAGTTATCTATTAGACTTGAGAGGTTGAATTGCTGAAACTTGTGATGTTTAAACCATCTATGCCGAATTTGTGTGTTTTGTTTGATCTTATTGTCAAGAAATTGCTGCTGAATGTAGTGCTGTTTTGATGATCTTACTGTCTAGAAAAATGCTGCCGAAATTTTGCTGTTTGCTGTCATTTTGCTGCTGTCCAGAGTTGCTGTTTCTAGTTCTGTGTTTGTCTCCATGGAGTATCCATGGGGATCGGGTACCCGTAAAAATCGGGGACGGGGACGGTTTCCCCCCCGCGAAGCTTCATGGGGATAACGGGGACGGGTACTAGCGGGGATCGGGGCGGGGACGGTGGAGAGCCCCCCGGAGATACCCGTCCCCATCGCCAACTTGATGCACACGGCTCTGTCACGACGGCAGGCCAGCCCACTGGGCCAAGCATGGCCCAAGAGAGAGATGAAGCCCATGTAGGAGTGTGATACCGCTGCGGCTATGTAAGCGTGCGTGTGTGGCGTGCGTGAGGGTTATCGATGATGAACAAACAGGGCACGGTCCTTGTACTCCTCCCCTTTCTCTGGACTAGATGCTCACGATTCCTCTGGATCTGAGTGTTCTAAGTACTAAATCCTATTTGGTGCGCTGCCATTAGGTACTGTATCGTTACAATTGGTATCAGGAGCCTATCGATCCTAGGATCTTCCTCTATCCAGAAAAAAATTCCCCACAAAAACATAGTTCCAAATTTGTTGCGGCGGCGAATCAATTGGAGGCGAAATCTGGGTTGGGATCTCCCGTGAAATCCCTAGATCTTCGTTCCAGTTGCGGCGGCGGTGTGCGGCTGCTTCATCAACAGCAGCGCGGGCGGCGTACTCCCTGTCCGATTCGGTGTGGCGGCGGTGATTGTTCGGCTGCAGATTCGGCGTCTTGTGAAGGTTGCTGCTGTTCTACTCACAGCAGAGGTAAAATCCCTGTCCGAGACTGAGTTGGTGTGGCTTGGAGGCGTGTGGATCGGTTGAAGAGGAATAGGTTCACCTTAGTACTGGCTGATCCCGGCGGCGGTAGACAGAGTTCTTCAACACGGCGCGTGGAGCACCAACTCTGACGGCCAGGATGGTGGTCGTGGAGAATCAACAAGGCGCGGTAGCAGGGATGCTCGAGGACATCGAGAAGCGTCTAACACTCGCGCTCACCGGCTTGGTATCGGCAACTGAAGCTACGGTGAAAGCAACTCAGCTGGCGACGCAGACATCTGCTGCTTGCCAGGATCTACGTGTGACAGCGGATAAGTTGCTCAAGTCGCAGGACTGCATGATTCGAGTGGTTAATTCACTTGAAACACGAGTCGAAGGATTGGGGGTGCGTCTGACGACATTGGAGGGTTCACCATCGGGTGCTCGTCCGCAGACCCAGGCCCTGGAGGGCACCGTGAAGAAACCGAGGCCCAGGACACCGCTCACCAGCGTGTCCTGGCAAATGGTGCGTCCAATTTTTCTTTACCCCTACTGAATGTTGATCATGATGTTAGTCATCTAGCTCGCACAGATACTGGTCCTGCATTTCGCCATGATCGTTCACATAGAGATAATTTTCAAGCTGTGCGCATGCCTAAGACAAATTTTCCTAAATTTGATGGAACTAACCCCAAAATTTGGAAAGAGAAAGCCGAAAAGTATTTCAACATGTTCAACATACCAGAAGAGTACATGGTTGATTATGCTACCATTCACTTCAATGGTTCTGCGGCTCTGTGGTTACAAACATATGAGGCTCAACATGATGTTATAAGTTGGCCACAATTATGCATAGCTATTTGCCACAAATTTGGGAAGGATATGTACTTTAGACACATGACAAAAACTCTGGACATTAGACAGATAGGAGATGTTGAGTCTTACTATAGGGAGTTTGAAGTTTTGATGCATCAGTTATTGACACACAATAACACTTTAGATGAAACATTTTTTGTGGCAAAATTCTTGAAAGGGTTGAAAAGAGAAATTCGTGCTGCAATTATCTTACATCAACCAAGAACAGTTGATGCCGCTGTTTCTCTGGCACTCTTGCAGGAAGCTGAAATGGCTGAGGCAAAGCAATTTGCGTACACTCCAAAGAAGTGGCATAATCAAGCGGGTCCTGGTAAATTGGGCTCATATCCAACTGAGCCTGCCAGTACATCAACTCCAACTTCTGTTCCTGAAGACACAAATCAGTTGGCAAAGTTAGCTGCTCTCAAAGCTCAGCGACGATTGAAAGGAGAGTGTTTCAAATGTGGAGGCAAGTTTGTGCCTGGCCATAGATGTCCGAAACAAGTGTCACTGGTAGTCATGGAAGAGTTATGTGCAGCTCTGCCTAAGGATTCTTCAACTGAATCTAATGCCGAGGAGTCCGCTTCTGAAACTTCAGAGACTGAACAAGCAAATATGATGAGCTTATCTGCTGCAGTGGTGCAAGGAACAAAGAGCAAGAAAACAATGCGGTTATTGGGTCATGTGGGTCAGCAACAGATACTTGTCTAGTTGATTCTGGCAGCTTTGCCAATTTCATCAGTTCATCAGTGGTTGATCAATTACACTGTCAGACAGTTGAAGCACCGACAGTCCATGTAACCATAGCAAATGGAACAAAAATGTTGAGCACCAAGACCATATCAGAATTCAAATGGGGATGCAACAATATCCAGTTTACTACACCTGTTCGTGTGTTGGATTTGCCTTGTTATGATATGATCTTGGGAATGGAATGGCTCTCTGAGTTCAGTCCTATGTGGGTGGATTGGAAAATTAAGAAGATGAGAATGCCCTGTTATCTCTGACAAGGAATTTCATAAGTTGGTGGAAACTAGTGCGGTGGCTCAATTGGTACAACTGTCCATGGATGCTGCAGAACCAGTAATCACAAATGTCCCTGAAGCTATTCAATCAGTTTTGCTTGCCCATACCCAGGTTTTCCAAGAACCCACTGAACTACCTCCAGCAAGAGCTTTCGATCATAGCATTCCATTAGTGCCTGGAGCAATACCGGTGCATCGCAAGCCGTACAGATATACACCTAGTCAAAAGGATGAAATTGAAAAGCAAGTGACTGATATGTTAAATAGAGGTGTGGTGCAGCCGAGCAACAGTCCTTATGCATCTCCAGTGTTACTAGTCAAGAAAAAGGATGGTGGCTGGCGCATGTGTGTGGATTATCGTCATCTGAATGCAATCACAGTTAAAAACAAGTATCCATTACCTATAGTGGATGAACTTTTAGATGAATTGCATGGGTCAAAGTTTTTCACCAAGTTGGATTTGCGGAGTGGCTATCATCAGATCAGACTACTCATGGGAGAAGAATTCAAAACATCATTTAGAACACATCATGGTCATTGGGAATTCAAAGTCATGCCATTTGGCTTATGTAATGCACCGGCAACATTTCAGGAAGCAATGAATGTGATATTTGCCAAGTTGTTGCGCAAAGGGGTACTCATATTTATGGATGACATCCTAGTATATACAACAACTATGGCAGAACATGTTAAGCTATTGTCACAAGTTTTTCAGATCCTACAGCAACATCAGCTATTCGTGAAGAAATCTAAGTGTTCTTTTGCACAAGCTTCACTTGAATACTTGGGACACATAATCAGTGAACATGGTGTAGCTACTGATCCTAACAAGATACTTGCAATCAAGAACTGGCCAATTCCAATGACTCTCAAGCAGATGCGAGCTTTTCTGGGGTTATGTGGATATTATAGAAAATTCATTGATCATTATGGGTTAATCAGCCGACCATTGACAGAACTATTGAAAAAGAATGTACCATTTCTGTGGACCCCAGAAGTACATGTTGCATTTGAAACATTACAGAGAGCATTGATGTTTGCACCTGTCTTAGCACTGCCAAATTTCACAAAACCATTTTGTTTGCACACTGATGCCTCTGGCTTGGGCATAGGAGCTGTGTTGTCGCAGCAAGGGCACCCAATTGCATATTTGAGTAAGGCTTTGAGCCCAAGAGCTCAGACTCTCTCTACATATGAGAAAGAGTGCCTTGCACTGATTATGGCAGTAGAAAAGTGGAAATCTTACTTACAACACATGGAATTCATTATATACACTGATCACAAAAGTCTGATACACTTGGATGATCAATAGTTGACAAACAACATCCAACACAAGGCATTTTGTAAGTTATTGGGACTTCAGTTTGTGATAAAGTATAAGAAAGGTTCGGCAAATGGAGCGGCAGATGCTCTGTCTAGGTGTGTGCATACAGAAGAGGTCACTGTTATTTCAGTAAGCAAACCAAAGTGGTTAGAAATGGTCATTGAAAGCTATCAAAACGATACTCAAGCGAAACAACTGTTGACAGAACTCAGTCTGATAAGCCCAAATGCGCAAGGGTTTTCTCTCCATGATGGAGTGATCAAGTGGCATGACAGAGTTTGGCTGGGAAATTATGAAGAAGCTAAACAAGCTATCTTATTGGCATTACATTCCAGTGGGATAGGAGGCCACAGTGGCATTACAGCAACATACAACAAAATCCGGGCACTATTTGCATGGAGCAATATGAAGCAAGATATTCAGCATTATGTCTCTCATTGCACAGTGTGTCAGCAAGCAAAGGCAGAACATATGAAACAACCAGGATTGCTCCAACCCTTGCCAATACCAGAAAAAGCTTGGGATATAATCAGCCTGGATTTCATAGAGGGACTGCCGAAATCAGCTAAATTCGACAGTATACTAGTAATTGTGGACAAATTCACAAAATATGCTCATTTCTTACCATTATCACACCCTTACAAAGCAATGACGGTTGCTAGTACATTTGTGGATAACATTTACAAATTACATGGGTTGCCTAAAGTCATAATCTCAGATAGAGACAAGGTATTTACAAGTGCACTTTGGCAGCAGCTATTCCATCTCACCGACACAACTTTAAATATGAGTTCTAGTTATCATCCTCAGACCGATGGTCAAACGGAGAGACTTAATCAGTGCCTGGAGACGTATTTGCGCTGCATGACACAATCGTGCCCATCAAAATGGTCGAAGTGGTTGTCTTTGGCTGAATACTGGTATAACACAACATATCATTCAGCATTGGGCAAGACACCATTCGAAGTGTTATATGGTTAGAAACCTAAGCATTTCAGTCTTCAGGATGGCATTTCTAGCACAGTGCTGGACCTGGAACAGTGGTTCAAAGATAAAGCTGATATGAATGCATTGATCCAGCAACAACTACTGAGAGCTCAGCAGAGAATGAAAGTTCAGGCAGACAAGCATAGAGTTGAACGAGTTTTCCAAGTGGGTGATCAAGTTTACCTCAAGCTTCAATCGTATGTCCAAACTTCTATTGCTCGTCGATCCAATCAAAAACTGGGATATAAATTCTTTGGACCCTATACCATTCTGCAACGTGTGGGTGCTGTAGCATACAAGTTGGATTTACCTAACACAAGCAAGATTCATCCCGTGGTTCATGTCTCATTGCTCAAGAAAGCATTGCCGGCAAATACAATTCCTCAAACAGACCTTCCTCTGACATGCGTGGACTCCTCCTCAGGTATCATACCATTGTTCGTTCTGGAAACTAAATGGATTGATGCAGGGTCAAAGCCTGTCGAGCTTGTGCGGGTGCAATGGTCTTCTTTACCTGCTTCTTGGTGCACATGGGAGAACAAGCAACGACTACTTCAAGATTTCCCAGATGCTCCTGCTTGGGGTCAAGCAGACTCTCATGACCGGGGGAATGTCACGACGGCAGGCCAGCCCACTGGGCCAAGCATGGCCCAAGAGAGAGATGAAGCCCATGTAGGAGTGTGATACCGCTGCGGCTATGTAAGCGTGCGTGTGTGGCGTGCGTGAGGGTTATCGATGATGAACAAACAGGACACGGTCCTTGTACTCCTCCCCTTTCTCTGGACTAGATGCTCACGATTCCTCTGGATCTGAGTGTTCTAAGTACGAAATCCTATTTGGTGCACTGCCATTAGGTATTGTATCGTTACAGGCTCCTCAGTTCTTCCTCTCGCACGATCGCATCTAAATGAAACCTCTTCGCCTCATCACCTGGCGGCCTGGCTGATCGATCTCCCGGTGGGAGAAAGGGAACAAATTTGTTTTTGATCTGTCGAGGCGAGCGACAGCAGGCCAGCAGCGATCTTCAATCATCCGAGTCCAGGTTGCTACTCCCAGTCTGCCAGGTACGCCTCCGCTAGATCTCCACTCAACTGAAGTTGCTCATCTTGATTTATTTTCCGAATTTTAATTGTTACCTTTCTTCACTTAGGAGATTATGGACAAATTTGTGTTGAAACGAACAGCGCCACAAAGTTTTGATGCAGCAGAGACTTCAAGGTCACTTAGACTTAGACAAGATAATGTACCGAGGCCACCAATGTCTAATGTATCAGGGCCATCAATGCCTAATGTATCAAGGTCACCAACACCTCCAATCCACAAGAAATTGATTTAGATGACCTTCCATATGATCCGTCCGATCGGAAAAGAATACCATAGTATAGTCGAAATCCAAGCAAGATGACATAATGCGGATCTAGATGGCATTGCTGATCTTGCTAAAATGTTGGTGGACACTAAGAAGCGTCTTTCTTTTCCATTGGTGTATCAACTTCTAAAGTCGGTGTTAACTCTCCCAGTTGCCACTGCGTCAGTGGAGAGATACTTTTCAGCAATGAATATTGTCAAGAGTATTTTGCGGAATAAAATGGGTGAGAAGTATATGAGTGATTGTCTGATTTGCTATGTGGAGAAAGATATATTTTCTACCATCAAGAATGATGACGTGATTGATATCTTTAAGAAGATTAAAGATCGAGAAGGGAAGCTCTAAAATGTGAGTTTCTTGGCACTGTATGTGTTTTTCCGAATGGTATTTCCTTCTTATATATTTTCTTTGGATAGTTGTTGTGAATGTAATATGTTCCTTTTGGTCATTCTTTTCAGGAAGGTTCAAATAGAATCTTGAAGGTCCTCGATGCTGCCTATTTTATATGGATGTGTAAAGAACTAGTTTTATGACTTCGCTCAGTCGGTACCCGGTATGCATATGCTTTTGAATAGGACAAAAATTATCAATAGATCGTTGCAAAATTTCATTCTCTTATTTCCATGAAGTTATTTATATGGTATAGAGAAGTTATTTGCACCGCCCTTCCATAGTCGTATAGTTGGCATTTTGCTGCCCGACACCAGTGCCCATTTTTCCTAGCCTCGTCTGTTCACCGCCCTTCCATAGTCGTATAGTTGGCATTTTGCTGCCTCGGCTGTTCCATACAACAAAAGTTTAATCAAATAGTACAAATAGTTTACAATCCTATTAAACAAATTGTTCAACGAATAGTTTTACAAACCAAATAAATAATAAACTCTCTCAAATGGAACTATTTTTTCCAAACTTCCAAAATTAGTCTTCTCAGCTGGGCCATTATAACAAGCAAAACGCTGAGAGCTCAGGCTCAAGGATAGATGTCCAAAGTCAAGGAACCTGCCACACAAAACCAATACACCAACTGTTTCAACTACACCCTCACCACAACAAATCAGAAACGCCATTCTCCCTGGAGATTATCAGTCCAACAGAAATGATCAATATCAACAATAAAAGCAGCAGCTTGCAACAAGAAACAGCAGCAGTTTAGATTAATACTTGCTCTTGAATCTTCAGTTTCGGCTTCTTTTTCTTGGCTTCTTGAATCTCTAGTTTAGATTACACCCTCCTTCCTTCCCGTAACATAGAATGATCGAGTTCTACCTACCAAAGAATTTGTCTGTGTTACACACAGCAAGAGCGATACTGAAAGTGTGATTAGTACTTGGATTTTTTGTGCGCCACTCCTATGCATTTCAGGGGTTCTTAATTCTCAAAAATTATAGAAACCTCAGACTTTGCCGTATCAGGTCTAGTTCTTGGCTTCTGATTCTGATGTAGGCATTTCACTAGATATGAACAAGCAGGACTCAGCGACACTAAAATGTGCTAACTGTTCCACAGACTCTTTAAAAACACTGATGTATATTTACATGTACATAACACCAGTGAATTAGACGAGCTTGAAACTTAAGGCGGGTTCAGCACCAACTGAAATACATTATTACTAATTTCCAAGTGTATAAAAACAATATTCGTGTAACATATATGAATAAGATGATGTATATCAGATGCGGTAACAAATTACTGAAAGTAGCAGCTTGTAACTGAAGAACACAAGAAGTTCAGATTCATGCTCCCTCTCCTCTTAAGTTCTTGGCTTCTTGCTGCCTTACCAATGACAGGGATCAGAGATGGGAAGTCAATCAAATGAATGAATAAACAACACAAAGAAAAGAGAAGGGAAGGGTAGGAGGAACTCATCTCATAGGAACAGCTGCACGTCAGCCCCAAAGAAGCAACACTGCAGGTCCAAAGAGCAGCTTGGCAATGTTGTCATGATCATCACAAGTTCACAAATGAAAAATCACAACGCTCAAGCGTAACAAAGTCCTTATTTCTCTGACTACTCTCACAAGTCAAAAGGACCACACAACCACACACAAATCAGCTGCAAGACATAAATAAAGTTCCAAAGTTCGGCACATAATAAAAGAGACATGTCCGTGAAAGATAAATAATACTGCCTCCGTTTCAAATTAATTGACTTGGTTTTGTCCAAATATGGATGTATCTATACTTGTATGGTGTCTAGATACATCTATGTGTAACCAAATGTGTGTCAATTAAATCCGAACAGAGGGAGTAGATAAAATGATAACTTGACAGCATGATGCCATCATGCGATCTCATGAATCATCAGCCCTTCAAAGCCACAAATTGAACTTCGCATCGCCGAAAGCAACCTTCTCCTGCTGAGCGCATTATTCAGCTTGCTTGAACCGAAGCTACTTTTGCAGTGTCGGTTTCAACGTCGTAAAACTGGGTGTGATCCACACGGGAGAAGGCCAGTTGGACCAAAGCTGGGGAGACACAAGGTCCTCCTTGTTGTTACTGCCCAATTCAACCACTCCAATGTCACGACGACAGCTCTTACGCACTTTAATGTCCTCATCATCATCGGTAAATTAGGCATGATTCCCCTTGAGAGCAGGATATTCTTTGGTAGTGAGACAAAGTGAATGGTTATGCCGAAACAGGTCATGGTCAGGCAAGCAATCAGTTTCCACGAGCCTCATTGTGCCGACATCAACTTTGTGTAATTTATTTCAGAGATATCGGTGATATATTTCAGATGAGGTTTGTCGAGATCAGCGTCTTCATCAGCAGGATACTTAAAGTCTATCCATCTTGAAACAAGCAGCAGACCACCCCATGGAGCCTGTACAATGTATACGACATCGAGATCTAAATCCACGCCGTCCAGCCCCCTGATAACCTCCATCGTAACAGCAGGACCACTGAGATCGAAGGCATGAATCTCTGCCATTATAGTCACCGCATACAACAACCCATCCTTGTAGGTGCAGTCCTGATAGTTACCGTGCGGTAGCAGCCAGGTCCACTTATCATCCCCTACTCTGGCAAAAGAGAGCTGACCGAACGGGTTGTGGATGAGCGCCACGATGAAGCTTCCAGTGGATGCATCATAGAACAGAAACGCCTTGAAGTGGAAGAATTCCCGCAGCTCGGAAAGAGCTTAGATCGATGTGCTGGATTCTCGCTGTGCAAAGTTCCTTGAGTACTCATACCCGTAGACAGCGCCCGAGTCATCACATATGGGGTTGACGTGCGCCATGGTGGTCACTGAAGGGAGAGCAATCTGTTCACCGGTGATGGGATTGACGAGGCGCATTTCGGACCGCTCATCGGCAGTAACCAGGAAGCCAAGCGAGGACCCTATGATGAACCGGCGGCGGATCGGCGGCTCCGGGAGAGTCAACCTGTAAACCGGCCCTCTTCTCCACTAGACTGTACAGGCACGCCACACTGTCACCCGCAGATTCAGAGGTGTAGAGCAGGCACGGCGTCTGGGACTGCTTGTGCTTGCCGAGGTCGGGGATCTCGAGCGTGGAGAAGACGATCATCAGGAGTTCCTCTGGTAGCTCTAGCTCCTCCCGTAAGCTGGAAGAGACCTAGCGGGTTAGGTGAAGCTGTGACGGGTGGAGTGCAAGAACTAGGGGTAAAGCACTTACCGGAGGGCGTCGACGCGAGCGGACTGGCTGGGGCTCTGGGAGGAGGAGCAGTCGCCGGCGCACCCGCCGAGGGAGGGTTCCGCGGCGGCGAGTGGATCGACCCGCGGTCCTGGCCGGCGAAGAGGGGCGGCGGTGCCGTGGGATCCATCCGGCCGGCGGCTTCGCGCTGGCGTCCCCTGCGAGGGTGTGATGTCCGTGCCTCACATACCTGATTTGGAGCAGCATAGCCATATATACTCAAATTCAAAGTACCAAATACAACATAATTTACTTAATTCAAAGTACCAAAGGACGGCGGCGGGTCGGGAGTCTGAAGATTTGGAGCGTATCACATTCGAAAATAATGCGTGAGATAGATGCCTGCTTGTGAAACAGTGCGCTAGTGCCCATGCCTCACATACCTGATTTTGGAGTATATTCAATTCCAAAGTAACAAAATACCAAATACAACATAATTTACTTAACATTGTGTAATTGATTTTTCACCGGTCACGTTGTACCAAAAGAATGTGAAACACACAATAGAGCATAAATTCCACACGCCGTACAAGGAACTTCACAGCAAGCTGAAGACACATTGTCATGCTGACATAGATTAGCTGATGTTTTTTGAATACCAAGCATGCAGCATGCACACATTGTTATCTCATTATTGTATCCGCGGTAACATGTAATTTATACTCTGAAAGGTATGTAAATATATTACCTAAGCGTAGACTAAAATCCACTTTAAGATATTTGCTAGACCATATCCTTAGATATCTCTACCATAAATATGTATACACACTATATTGTTAATGTTGTTATCTGAAATTAGTACAGGAAGAAAACTATGCGACAAAACATAGTTCAACTATAGGACAACGCAAATGTAATTTTAGTACATGAATTATGATTATATAAAAGGTTATAACTATCGTTTAGTAATTTTTATATGGTTAAAAATACCAAATAAGAAATACTGCATTATACTTGTTATGACAATAACATGATTAAAATAAGTTTAAAAGTTTAATATAAGTTATATTAATATCATGAGCGGTGAGCGTATCGGTCGCTATCGATGGTTGTGGATCTCCGACCGTCATATTATTTTGATAGAATGTGACCGTTGACAATCATTGCTCTAATTCCAAAACTAGTTACCAATTTTACTTGCTCATGTATTTCTCTTGTGATACTGGTCTTACGGCAGAGAACCATCCATGCCAAGAAATTTACAAGTTGAACGATCTTAAATCCTATTTGAGATATCATGCTACCATAATGATGCTGTCATTCAATAATAAAATATGTGACTAGAACCCGGATATTCACAACGCACCCACTACCCAAAAAACAATTTTCTAAATGTCAAAAAATTGAAAATAATTTTTTTGCATGTAGTCCAACACATTTCAAGTCAGCACAAAAAGTTACGCGAAGAAAAAACTTTTTTTGCAACCTGTGCAAAAAAGACAAATTCGGACATACCGAAATGTATATATACGTGTCAGAATTTTTTCTTTTTTGTACAGGTTGCTAAAAAAGTGTTTTCACCATGCCAATTTTTGTGGTAACACATCACGCTGTAATGTATATCCGGATTTGTTTCTAGAATTTTTTGACATTCTGAAAAAAAACCAAAAATAAATTACCTAATGGGTGCATCTAGACCCACTACCCAAATCGCCGCCTCCACCAGAACCGCCTTTGCTCATTATCAAAAGCCGATATGTTAACTGTTCTTCAGATTGCTGAACATTGCTGCAAAAGTCCATGGCTGCAACATTGTACCACATAAGATCGTCTCAAACTGATGGGCTCGTAGCATAGAAAACAAAAGTTTCCTACGGTAAGAACATAACAGCCAAGACACCAATATTAGTCTAGTGGATGCAAGCAACAGGTAGAACCAAGTTCCAAGAGAACTCACCCTCAAAAACCGAAAGCGTTTTGAATGATTCTCGTGAACGGTGTAGTCGATCACTTGCCGAGTTTAAGATCGCGAAGATGAACGCTGCAACGGGCAACGCTTCCGTACTCGGTCAGATGTACAGCTTGACGACGACCACTGTTCCCTCGATCCAGCGAGGCATATTCCCCTCGTCATGTGAGTGGAGTCTCCACTCACACCCATTTATCCACCATAAAATATTTAAGGGTTGTTTCCTTTAAATAAAAAACATTATTTAATAATGGCAGCAAACAAAAGTGATGATAAAAGTGTTGGAAAGTTGTTTCTTATGATTAAAAATGGATCGGGGTTCATGGTTTCACAAATGCACTCTCTCTTCATAACGTGGTAGACAATGGAACACTAAAATTAACATGTAAGATGGCAAGACATGGTTTGACAAGTTATTAATAATATGGGCATCACGTCATAACATAGAGATCTCAAGTATAAGTTGTTCTCTCTCTTATGCTCCACCAAGATGCGAACTAAATCATAACACATTAGTAATTAAGATAAATCAGAGCATATCAATAAGTTCAATGACATGAAGTTAAAATAAGAACATGCTAGATCTAGTCATGGAGGTAGTGGCCAAGGTCACATTCACTCTCCGGTAGCATGGTATTTTTGTTTATCCCTAGTGAGGCAACAAAGTAAGGTAGAAAACCCAAGTGGATCGCAGAACTTTCTCTCACGTTCACTGCACTAGCCACCCCCCGTTACTCCAACTAATGCAAACGTTCCCCCTCACATGCTCTCATAAACATGCTTGATCATGACAAGTAAATAAGAACGGGGTACATAATATGCATCTACTTTCATAACTGAAACAAAACCATTGCAATCTCAAACATGTATTAACTCATAATAAAGATCCACCACAAAGGAATTACATAGATGACCGTAATCATGTTCAGCAGCTCATACGGTACTAATTAGTGAAGCTCATAGAGAAGAGAGATACATAAGTTACTTCCAAAAACCCATAGTCCAGGGGTGGACTAGTCCCTCTTTGTCATGGTGTCGGTGGAGATGTTGTTGGAGGGGAAGGAGACCACACCGGCAGCGCCCCGCCGGAGTTTTCCCCTCCAATCTTCAGCTCCAGGTCTCTGTTTCGTGGTTTCTGTGTTTTGATACGTCTCAAACGTATCTATAATTTTTGATGTTCCATGCTTGTTTTATACCAATTGCTACATGTTTTGCATCTACTTTATATCACTTTTATACATTTTTTGCGACTAACCTATTAACAAGATGCCGAAGTGCCAGTTCCTGTTTTCTGCTGTTTTTGTATTCCAGAAAAGCTAGTCTGGAAATATTCTCGGAATTGGACGAAACTACACGGCGGTGCCTATTTTTCCAGAACACGCCTGACGGAGCGAAGGAGCAGCAGAGGAGGGCCACCAAGAGGGGACACACACCTAGGGCGCGGGCCCCCCTCTGCCGCGTCCTAGGGTGGTGTGGGCCCCTCGGGGGTCCGCAGCCGCCGCCCTTTCGCCTACTTATTCGCCCCGACGCGAAAACCCTAAGTACCTGAGCAAAAATCCATGAAAAGATCCAGATACGCCACCGTCGTCAACCCTAGCTCGGGAGGGTTCAGAACCTCTTCCCGGCACCCTGCCGGAGAGGGGAATCGTCACCGGAGGCTTCTACATCGCCATGCCTGCCTCTGGAGTGATGCGTGAGTAGTTCATCCTTGGACTACGGGTCCATAGCAGTAGCTAGATGGTTGTCTCTCCACTTTGTGCCATCATGTTTAGATTTTGTGAGCTGCCCTACATGATCAAGATCATATTATTGTAATGCTATATGTTGTGTTTGCTGGGATCCGATGAATATTGAATATTATGTCAAGTTGATTATCAATCTATCTTATATGTTATTTAAGATCTTGCATGCTTTCCGTTACTTGTAGATGCTTTGGCCAAGTAGATGCTTCTAACTCCAAGAGAGAGTATTTATGCTAGATAGTGGGTTCATGTCTCCGTTTAACCTGGGACATTGACAGAAAGTTCTTGTCGGCCCAGTGAGAACCAGGGTGTGCTGGGCCTGTCCTCCACGGTCCTCGACACTTGATGGCCAATTTTCGCTAAGGACCAAGCCTACAGCTTGGAGAGTCTCGCGAGGCTAATTGCCTCGCGAGGGCTTTGGAGGCAGTAGAGGCCTGCGGAGGCCCTCTTCACTGCTGCCCCCTCTTCAAGGTAATCTCCCCTGGAGAGAGGTCAACGCCAAATCCTCTACAGGGCATCCAAGCCCTCGTGGGGATCGCTTCGCTGCAAAGCAACCTCTGCAGAGCGGACATGGGCTCTGCAGCAGCCGCAGAGTGACGCGCGCCTCTGCGCGCGGTGACGATGACGCCGCAGTTGCCATTTTGGTGATTAAAAGAGTCAACAAAGCTGCGCCATCCGCACCAGACTACAAGGATTTCCTCTTTGGTGATAAGGGGACCGGCCGGCGCTACGCTCCATGGCCAACATCACCGTGGGCACCCCCACGTTCCTCTGCTGCCCCAGCTGGCCATCCTGCATGGACGGTGGTTACTCTGCCACAGGCATCAGCTTTACGCCCATGGACCACGTCCATGGACAGCCGGGCTGCGGTGCACCACGCTCCACCTTCTGCCGCCACGTGATAGCCCTTCCGTAGCGCAAGCGCAGGGAGGAAGCCCGGGGCGCCTATAAAAGGAGGAGCAACACCGTAGCAAAGGATCACATTCTCATTCCAGCCTAGCCACTTACGCGCAAGGAAGAAGAAGACCACAGCTTCCCTTCCTCGTGTACTCCATTGCCAAAAGAGAGCCCTCGGCAAGCTCATTGTACTGTAACCTCTATAAGCAGTGCAATACAGACAAGCAGGAGTAGCGGTGTTACCTCCACACGAGGGCCGTGAACCTGGGTACGGGCTGGTGTTTATCTCTGTCGTGATGTCCCTTCACTTGCTCGACGAGCACAGTCGCCGTGCAGGTTGAGGGTTGTTTGACCAACGTGTTCAGCCCCTTACACGAACTCACTTCGTGAGCTTGACTATCCCTGTTTCGTGGGAGTCATTCTCCGACAATTGGCGCGCCAGGTAGGGGGCTGAGGCGCGTCTTTCGACCTTCACCGACCACTGCACCATGGCGGACACTCGCGCAGCTCGCGCCACCCGGCGGGCGTCAGGCAGGGCTACCACCGAGCCCGCTGCCAACACCACCAACCCTCGCGGCCGTCCCCGTGCCAGCCGCGCCACGGGGCGCAACACCGCTGAACCGCGTGTGGAGCACCCCGAGGATGATGACGGCCACCACGACGACCGCTTCGACGAAGACGTGGACCACGGGCACGGCGAGGACGCTGAGTCCTCGCATCCGTCCCAGCGCCACAGCGCCTCCACTCTTGGGCGTCCAGCGCCCAACCCAAACACCGCGCTGCTCATGGCCGCGGAGCTCTTCCGCTATCGCCCCACCGCCGAGGCGCACGACAACTAGCTCGGCCGCCTCCAGCACCTCGTCAACATTGCGGCGGCGCCGCGCGCAGCTCCGGCGGTGTCGCGCTCTCTGGTGCACCACAGCTCCGGACGCGCAGGAACTGCGGCGCATGGCGCACCTCCGCCGCCGCCTCCACTGCCGCCTCCGCCAGGTTCGCCTCCAACTGCGGCGCACAAGGCCGCATCCCACGCGTCTTTGCCGCGCGATTGCCAAATCGTGCAGTGGACACCCCCAGACGCGTGGGTGGAAATGGAGCGCCAGAAGGACCTCCAGAAGCGCATCGTCGAGGAAATCGGCCAAGCAGGGCGACAGAACCGCCGTGCTCTTCAGGGTGGCATTGCCTCGTACGCCACAGGATGCGCGGCCTTCACCCGCAACCTGCGTCGCGTTGTCTGGCCACAGAAGTTCAGGCCTGACCTACCCAAGGGCTACGATGGCACGAACAACCCCATCGAGTTCTTGCAGCTCTACATCACCTCCATCCAAGCTGCGGGGGAAGACGACAAGGTCATGGCCAACTGGTTCTCCCACGCTCTCAAGGATTCTGCCTTGTCGTGGCTCCTGAACCTTCCCGAGGATTCCATTGACTCGTGGGAGGAGCTCTGCCAGCAGTTCGTTGCAAACTTCAAGGGCACGTACGAGCGCACCCTCACTTACAACGACCTGCGAGCTGTGCGCCAGAAGCCTGGCGAGACCCTCCGCAGGTACATCCAGCGCTTCAGCCAAGTCCGCAACAAAATCCCGAACATCCCGGACTCACACGTCATTGCGGCCTTCCGAGAGGGCGTCACCAACCACAGGATGCTCGAGAAGCTCGGCATCCATGATACCCTCTCCTCCGTGGTGAAGCTCTTCGACATCGCAGACAAGTGCGCCAAGGCAGAAGAAGGGCTCCTATTCGTCAAGGTGGGCTCGACAGACGACCCTGTCGAGGGATCCAAGACCCAGAAGCGGCGTGACAAGATAAAGCGCAAGCCTACCGCAGTCCTGGCAGCCGAACCCGATGCCAAGCATGTTCGCGAGGACTCCCAGAGGCTGGCGAGAAAAAGGTGGATAACCGCCCGTTCTGCATCTACCACAACAGGCGCGGTCATGCGACGGAGATCTGCTATGACCTCAAGCAGCTGAGCAAGAAGCATGAGCAAGAGGAAGGCAGCGGTAGCCACGACAGAGGCCGAGGTTACCACAAAGGTGGCCGCAAAGGCAACTTCCAGAGGCCGCAGGGGACTCAGGCGAATGCCGCTAAGAAAAACAACAATCTCCCTGACGAAGAGCCTAGAGGCTACTAGGCACCGAAGGGTGCCATGGCATGCATCCTCGGCGGATCCCAAGCGCCCAAGTCGAACAACCAGTTCAAGCAGTTCGCTCGCGAGCTCAATGCAGCGCTTCCCGGGGTCGAGACGTCCCGCCCCCTCAAGTGGTCCCAGTACACCATCGCCTTCGACGCCAAGGATCACCCCAAGTCTACCAAGACTTTGGGCACTCTCCCGCTGGTGTGCACCCCCACCATCAACAACATCGACGCTCATCGATGGGGGTGCAGGCCTGAACGTCATCTCTGTCGAGACCTTCGAGACGCTTCAAGTGCCCTACGAGTGGCTTATGCCCTCCAGGCCCTTCACCGGGGTCACCGGCGGCTCAATCTTGCCTCTGGGGCAAGTGAGTCTCGCGGTCACCTTTGGCACACAGGAGAACTACCACACCGAGCTAATTGACTTCGACGTCGCGCACATTGGCCTGCCCTACAACGCCATCCTCGGCTACCCCGCCCTCGCGAAGTTCATGGCCGTCACGCACCACGCCTACAACATGGTCAAGATCCCTAGCAGCGGTGGCACTATCACCATACGTGGTCACGTACGGGACACCACACGTGCTGTCGAGATCGCCTACAAGGCCGCTGCCATGGCATTCCCTGCTGACGAGGACATGGAACCTCTCGAGAGGCCCAAGAAGAAGACGCAGCTGTTCACTCAAGAGCAAGCATCTACAAAGAAGGTGTCACTGAGCACCAGCGGCTCGGGGACTGAGGGCTCGGGGGCTAGCGTCACCATAGGCGCTGGCTTGCCTCCCAAATAGGAAAGCGCGCTCGTCGCCTTCCTTCGGGCAAATTCTGACATGTTCGCATGGACTCCGTCAGAAATGTCCGGTGTCGAGGTGTGTCCTCGGCAATTCCCATGGTTGCTATACCTAGGGTTGATTGTGTGGTAGAGAACGCGTAGTATCGGTGGAATCGACGGCTGACAACCTGGATTTACCCAGGTTCAGGGCCCTCGAGTGAGGTAAACCCCTACTTCCTGCTTGTCTGTGTTTATGGTATGAATATGAGGGTTACAAGGGTTCGACGAGCTGCTGATCTCGTCGAGGTTCTGGTGGCTATGGATTGCTTGCCCCGGTCGATCACCCTCCCAGCCTTTATATAGGAGGCTGGGTCTCGGGAAATATAACCGACGAAGGTTACATATATGGAAAGCCTTAACCGACTATAACTTGATCTAACTTGGAAAACACTCTTCGTTTTAGGCCTTCCTTCATGGGCTTCGATTAATCTTTGGGCTTCTTTGATCATCACGTGCACTAGGTACCCTTAAGCTGGGGTACCCGCAGAGCATAACCTCATCATTAGCCCCGAGTACTTGCTTGACTCAAAGAATCGAGCATGTGCTCCCTTCATCGTGTACGTCATAGTCTTTGCTTTTATACTCCTGATCCGACGTAGTCCTTCTACTCTTAATTTGTTTCGATTGTATGCGTATGTGAACCAAAGGATATTAACATAGTAGGCCTGACTCACTCGAATACCGAGCTCAGCTAACTGCTTACTTGAGAATTTTTTTTTACTAATCTTCAGTCAAACTCGAGTCCCAGGATTCGAGCCTGGAACGCAGTCGAAAGATTTTGCCTAGGGATATTGACATAGTAGGCATGACTCACTCGAAAATCGAGCTCAGTTAACCGCACATTCGGGCGAAACCATACTAGCCTTCAATCAGGTTCGAGTCCCCAGACTCGAAGCTGGAACACTTTTGCAATTTTTGCCTAGGGATATTGACATAGTAGGCCTGACTCAGTCGAAAATCGACCTCAGTTAACCGCACATTCGGGCGAAACCATACTAGCCTTCAATCAGATTCGAGTCCCCGGACTCGAAGCTGGAACACTTTTGCAATTTTTGCCTAGGGATATTGACATAGTAGGCCTGACTCACTAGAAAATCGAGCTCAGTTAACCGCACATTCGGGCAAAACCATACTAGCCTTCAATCAGGTTCGAGTCCCCAGACTCGAAGCTGGAACACTTTTGCAATTTTTGCCTAGGGATATTGACATAGTAGGCCTGACTCACTCGAAAATCGAGCTCAGTTAACCGCACATTCGGGCGAAACCATACTAGCCTTCAATCAGGTTCGAGTCCCCGGACTCGAAGCTGGAACATACTGGACAGACTCGACTCAGGCCGTTGTAGGTCTTACTGATTCGTTCTGCAGTTTAACTTTTGATACCTAACGCGTCCGTCAGGATTTCCATCATGTCTGTTGACACGGAAAAATTTCAAGGGAAAACACTGTTGGAGCGTCCCTCGGCCCATCTCGATTGCTCGGCGGGTCTTACCTTTGCATTTGCGTATGCAGCATCCGAAACATCTGCGATTGGCATAGTTCGGGAATTTATGAAGTTTGATTCTTTGTTTTATGAAGTACTTAATGCTTTCAATCAAGCCTGTATTCGAGTGAATTTTCTTACCTTGTTTGGAAATCTATGGGAGCGCGACAGCGCTCCCATGGGAGTAGCCACCGAGATTGTGGTTTATTGTCTTCCAATAGAGGACAATCTCAAATCATCCTTCTATAATGCTTTTTGTCAATCGAAATATTTTGTCTTTGAAATCTACAGGAGCTCGTCAGCGCCCCCATGGGAGTAGCCTCCGAGATTATGCTTTATTTCACTTGAAGTAGAGGATAATCTCAATAATTTTGCTCTTTTTTGATCAATCGCAAGAATTTTTTGATACACTCCCATGGGAGTACCTTTGCTAGTCGAATCCCTGTGTCGATTGTAGTCTCGAATCCTTCAAACGAATGTGAATGCTAACTTTACACCTGACGTCAATCGTGACATCTTAGGCGCGCACTCGCCGCTTTGACAAGACATGTCGGTGTGGGCCCAATGTTCAGATTTTTTACCGCAGAAGACGCCGTTTTTATTTTGGACCTGACTTATCATGGTATAACCAAGGTAGTCCTCGAGTAACACTTCTATGTTTTTGATTTGTGCCAGGTCCCGAGTTTTTCAAGTGGGTTTGTGTTTCCTATTTGACTCAGCCCCCGAGCATGTCGAGTGGGGTGTAAGTCTTTGTGTTCACTGATTTTTGAGTTAGAATTTTGATGCTTATGTTTTTATGATCGAGTCCCCGATTGCTGAGTAGTGTAAAAGCATATATGAGAAATATGGAGGAACATGTATCTTTATTCGAAATATGTGTTCGATCAGCAAGCCGCCTCATTAAAACCTTCCAGTCCCCTTAGGTACCCTGGTAAGGGAAAAGAGTGCGTCTGAAACTTGCTGATTCTTTGGCCTTATGTGCTATTACATATGAGGTTAAAAGATCTATGCATAGAACCGACGCAGGTGCGCCACGTTCCATGGGTTTGATGCTACTTCGCCCGTCTTTGCGTTCTTCAATCGATAGGCTCCTCCTTCGATGACTTCTGTGACAATGTAAGGTCCTTCCCAAGGTGATGCAAGTTTATGGACTTTCTTCTGTTTCTCCCGCAGCACCAAGTCTCCCACCATGAAGGACCGTGTGCGTAATCGACGACTATGGTAGTTGCGGAGGTCTTGTTGATAAACGGCTGTTCGTGCCAAAGCCGTATTGCGTGCTTCTTCCAGCAAATCGGCTGCATCTTCGAGTGCCTTGTTCGCGTCGTTTTCTTCATATGCTTCCACTCGTGGTGCATTAAACTTGACGTCAGATGGTAATACTGCCTCCGCACCATAGACCATGAAGAACGGTGTATACTGTGTGGAGGCGTTTGGGGTGGTCCGTAAGCTCCATAATACTGATGGAAGTTCATCTACCCATGCACCCGCGGCCCTTTTGAGTGGTACTAAGAGTCTCTTTTTGATGCCACTGCATACGAGTCCATTGGCCTTTTCAACCTGCCCATTGGATTGTGGATGTGCCACAGAGGCGTAGTTTAGTTTGATGTTTTGTTCCTTGCAAAAGGATTTGAACTCTTCCGCCGTGAAGTTTGTACCATTATCAGTGATGATGCTATCCATTACTCCAAATCGATACATGATCGATTGTATGAAACGAACTGCCGTAGAAGCTGTTGAGCTTGCGATGGGGATAGCTTCGATCCATTTGGTGAATTTGTCGACTGCCACTAGCAAGTGAGTATGACCTCCTTTTGATGATTTCTTCAGTGGTCCCACCATGTCAAGTCCCCATTGGGCAAAAGGCCATGCTAATGGTATGGTTTTTAGCGCTGATGCGGGTGCATGTGGCTTGGAAGCGAACTTCTGGCAACCAATACATCTTTTGACTATGTCCTCTGCATCCCTTAGCGCTGTAGGCCAGTAAAACCCTGCTCGGAAGGCTTTGGCTACGAGTGATCGACTGCCCGCGTGGTGCCCGCAAGTACCGGCATGAATGTCCCGAAGGAGATCCTTGCCATCTTCGAGTGCAATGCATCTTTGGAACATACCTGAGGTGCTGCGTTTGTACAACTCACCGTTTATGATGGTGTATGCTTTTGCTCGTCGAGTGACACGTCTGGCCTCGTTTGTATCTTCTGGTAGTTCATTGCGAAGTATGTATGCGAGAAAAGGTTGAGTCCATATTGGCTCAATGAGAAGTACCTCAATCGGAGGATCCTCTGTGCTTGGCGCTTTGCTTTTGTCTGTAGCTGCTGTCGTAGTCGATGGTCGTTTGTCGATTGACCTACGTTCTATTCGTTCAAAGAAAACACCCGGCGGGACTGGTGCTTTTGTGGAAGCAATGTTGGCTAATTTGTCAGCCTCTTCATTGCTTTCTCTCCCTATGTGTCGTAGTTCACAGCCATCGAAGCTGCCCTCCATTATGTTGTACAAATCCCGATAAGCGATCATGTTGTCTGCGATTGCATCACAGCCTTCATTGTTTGCTGCACAACTAAGTTAGAGTCGCCATAAATCATTAGTCGAGTGCATCCCATGGCTTTTGCCATGCGCATGCCATGGATTAGACCTTCGTATTCGGCCTCGTTATTTGATGGGAACTCGAAACCCATTTGCAAGATATAGCGCAGTTTGTCGCCTTTTGGTGATATGAGTATGACGCCCGCTCCTGCTCCTTCATTCTTTTTGGACCCATCGAAATACATTGTCCAGGAATTTGATACGTCAGGTACCCCTGGCAATTGCTTCTACCCACTCGGTGTGAAAATCGGGTAGGACTTGTGATTTGATGGCTTTCGGGTGTTCGTACTTGATTCCTAGTGGTCCCAGCTCGATGAGCCATTTTGCTACGCGCCCCGTTGCGTTGGGGTTTGTGAGGACGTCTCCAATCGCTGATTTATTGACCACCGTTATCGGGTGTTCTGTGAAGTAGTGCGCCAGCTTTCTTGAGTCATAAATACGGCGTACGCCAATTTCTGATATTGTGGGTACCGCTGTTTGGACGGGGAAAGAACTTCACTTACGTAATATACTGGCCTCTGTATGCTTTGACTATGTCCTTCTTCCATGCGGTCGACCACCAGCACGGTGCTGACCACTCGTTGGTGGCTGAGATGTATAGGTAGAGTGGCTCATTTTCCTTAGGTGCTACGAGGATTGGCGGGCTTGTGAGCATCTTTTTGAGTTCGAGAAAAGCGGCTTCAGCTTCATCCGTCCACTCGAACTTGTCTGCTTTCTTCATCAATTTGTAAAATGGAAGTGCTTTTTCGCCTAGTTTGCTGATGAATCGACTGAGTGCTGCTACTCGACCAGCTAGCTGCTGTACCTCATGGAGTTTGGTAGGTCTATTCATTGTGAGTATAGCTTGTATCTTTTCTGGGTCTGCTTCGATTCCACGTGCAGATATCAAATAACCCAAGAGTTGTCCAGCTGGGACACCGAAGGTGCATTTCTTTGGGTTAAGCTTGATGTTGTATCGATTGAGATTCTTGAATGTCTCCTGTAGATCACTGATTAATGTGTCCTCCTTTTCAGTCTTGATGACGATGTCGTCGACGTAGACCTGAACATTGCGTCCTATCTGTTCTTGTAGACAGTTTTGCATCATGCGCTGGTAAGTTGCGCCTGCGTTTTTGAGCCCGAAAGGCATGGTTGTGTAGCAGTAGACCCCGAGTGGGGTTATGAATGCTGTTTTGTCTTCGTCTTCTTCTTTCATCCGAATTTGATGGTATCCTGAATATGCATCCAAAAATGATAACCGAGCGCATCCTGCTGTTGAGTCGATGATCTGATCGATTCGTGGTAATGGAAAGTGATCTTTTGGACAGCATTTGTTTAGGGCTGTAAAATCTACACACATCCGCAGGGTGTCTGAGTGCTTCTTTTCGACCAGTACAGGGTTAGCAACCCAGTCTGCCTTTTTGATTTCTCGAATGAACTTTGCAGCAAGTAACCTATCAACTTCTGCCTCGATTGCACCTCTTTTGGGATCGGAAACACGGCGCATAGTTTGCTTGACTGGTCTAGACCCTGGCTTGAGTTGTAGAGAATGCTCGGCGAACTCCTGGGGACACCTGGCATATCAGCTGGGCACCATGCGAATATTTCCCAGTTTTTACGGAGAAATTGACGAGCATTTTCCTGTTCGCTGGTAAGACTCGATGATATGTTGACTGTTTTTGAGGGATCAGTTGGGTGCACTTGATGCTTTTTGTGTCGTTGGTTGCATTGAATTGTCTGTCGGATGCTAACCTCTTGTGTTCCGGCAGAAGTGTGCGGTCGTTAGAAACCTCGAGTTTGGCGAATGATTGCTCCATCCCATACATCTCTGAGATTTTGCTGAAGTCACGGTCACATGAATCTGACCTTTGAAAGTTCCCGTTGATCGTGATGACTCCTTTTGGTCCTGGCATTTTGAGCTTGAGGTAGGCGTAGTGTGGGACGGCCATGAATCGAGCGAAAGTGGGGCGCCCAAGTATTGCATGGTATTGTGACTTCCAATCGACCACTTCGAACTCAATCGACTCGGTTCTGAAGTGAGTAGGATCTCCAAACGTAACATCGAGTTGTATGGTGCCTTCTGGGAGCACTGCTTTGCCTGGAACGATACCGTGGAAGGTATTTGCGGACTTTGGCAGATTTTCGACTGTTTGTTCATTCTGCGTAGCGTATCTGCAAAGATTATGTTGAGGCCACTACCTCCGTCCATGAAGACCTTGGTCATGGCGTAGCCTCCGATTTGGGCGTCGAGTACCAAGGCTGCATGCCCTGGTCGATATACTGCGGGTGGGTGGTCCTCTCGATTGAAGACAATCGGAGTTCTGATCCTTTCAAAAAATTGTGATGGCTGGGGGTGCCATGACCGCCATATTGACGTGTCGAGTGTGTAATTTTTGCTCTCTATTGGAGGGACGTCCTCGCTGGATCATGTTCATCTGCCCGCGAGTTACGGGATATTTTTGTTCATCTCCTTGCTGCATCTGGTGCACGGCTGCTGCCATTTGTGTTCCCGTAACGGGTTGTGCTGGCACCATGTATACTGGTGTCGGTTGCGCTGGTGTTGGTGCAGTATACACCTGAGTAGGCTGTGTTTGCGGTGGTATGGAATATACCTGTGCTTGTTGTACTTGTTGCGGTGCTGGATATGCCTGAACAGGCTGTGCTTGTGATGTAGTCGATGGAATCTGCACTAGTTGAGGAGGTGCACGTCCATCTCTTTGCAGTCGCAGTATATGTTCAATCGCAAGTTGATCGAATTCCCTGCAATTTCTCAGCGAGTGGTTAGAGCGAAGCTTACCATCATCCCCTTGTAAAGATGGAATCTGCAATAATCGTCCATCTTTCTTCGATTGAGCGCTCAGGATCTTTGTCTGCTCGCCTGCGCCACTCTGGCCTTCTGTAGCTATCGCGGTCGTCGCGTCTGTGTCTCGACTGTCACGTCGATCGTCTGTACGGTGGTCTCGATTACCTCGGCGGTCGTCCGTATGATGATCTCGATTATCACGATGATCGTCGGGTCGTCTGTCAGTTTGGTCGCGACTGTCCCTTGACTGGACAAAGCCTGCTGCGATGAAGTTTGGATGGTCATCGTCGTGATAACGATTCTTGCGTTTGCGCCTTCGATCATCTCTGTAGCTATCTCTGCGGTCTCGACTGCCCCCTCGTGATTTTCATGTGATGCTACGGGTCGAGTGCCTCGTACGGAGTCTTCTCCGTCTGCCCACTTTGTTGCGAGTACCATGAGTGCGGCCATTGTCTTTGGGTCTTCTCGACCAAGTGTTTCTTTGAAGTCTTCCCTCCAGAGTCCGTTTTTGAAGGCGTCGATTGCCCTATCTTCTGATACGTTGCCTACTGAGTTACGGATGGTGGTCCACCGCCGTATGTACGATCTCAGAGATTCATCTGACTTTTGCTTGCAGGTCCGGAGCTCCTCGAAGGTTTTGGGGCGCTCACATAGAGGCTCGAAGTATTTGATGAAATCACCCTTGAAGTGTTCCCACGAATCGTAGTATGATTCGGGTAGCGATTTGAGCCAATCGCGAGCCGTTCCTTCCATCATAAGTTGTATGTACTGCATAGCTGTAGTTGTGGTGCCGCGCTGACATCCGACTGCCAGCCTGTAATCTTCTAGCCAGCCTGATGGCTCTTGTTTGCAGTTGAACTTAGGCGTGGTAGCTAGCGAAAATTTCTTGGGCATACGAGCCTCCCGGATCCTTCGAGTGAAGCATAGCGCTCCACATGGCCCGATTTCTGCTTCCGAGTCTGAGCTGTTGCTGTATGACCTCCTCGAGTGGCTCCTACTGGAACGATGACGGCGTGAGCTCTTTCGACTGCTCCTTCCCTGTGACACCCCTCCCTGGCACATATCACCAGAGAGGCAGTCGTCCCGTGCGCCATCCCAAGATAACTGGCCGCACGTCACAACAGTGTAACATAATGGAAATCATTACACAATCAGGCACATCAGTGCTACAAATGGTTTACAAGGCCATCCAGGAATGACGAAATATCAATCCCAGCATGGCACGATACAGAGTTTTAACTGGCAGCGGAAGACATATGAGAGGCTACGGCTTGGAGCGGCTCCACTCCACAGGTTCTGGCTGGACTACTGATCCTAGCACGCTCTTGCTTCAAATCCTTACTAAGGTGGAAGATGAATCCTCGACAAAACCTGGCCACAAGCACAAGGCCTGTGAGTACATTAATATGCACTCAGCAAGAATCGCCACTCACCACAAACAATCCAACAATCATGCAACAAGATATATTGGAAATAAAATCCTACAACATGGCAAGAGTCTACTCAAGATAGACCAATATGATAACATAAAGGTAGCATGGCATCACAAGCAAAACATGGCATAAGCAAACAACAAGAGTATCACCAGTACAGAGTCCAAGCCAGGTGGGGTTGGATCGTGCACCGACAATCAAACAAGAGATTACCTGTGACGAGTAGACGAGTGTACTAGTTGGTACCAAATCTTATAATTACTCCTGTCAACACAATCAGGCTTCCAAGCCTCTAGCCAACTCTGGCTATCACTCCAGCCAACTCTGGCTATCACCCGGGGCATGCACGGTTGATGTTGGCCCTGGCCTAACTATAGGCTTCCAACGCATCACACCGCCATCCCATTCACCTCACAAGTAACATTCCCTGCATCATCTTATTGTTCATTTAGTGAAATCAGGTTGTTCATCTTTCTTTCAAACAAGCCTTAGGTTTAACCTCCGGACACGACACGGACACACAGTGTGACCGACACTGAACTGTTGTTCCATAACCTTGGAACAAGGCTAGACATCCAGATTTGACACTCTCGAGAGGTTGCAGATACCACCCACCTAAGTGCACCACACTCAGCCGGTACTTTAGGATATCATCCTTAAGGCGAACTCAGCAAGATACACTCACCTGACCGTTCATGCTACCAAGACACTCCCTGTATAGCCACCGACATAACTCTATGCCTTATGCAGAAGTGAATCCGGCACGCTCCCAACTATGGGCAACGCCTAGCTCCGGAACCATCGCAAGACTAGCCTCGACCAACTATGGTAACTGACTAGACTTGCCAAAAGGGTGGCATCAAAGGAGGCTCGTTAGGATTACGTAGGTCAAGGCCCGCCCATGTGAGCGACAGTGGCAGTGCTTTCGATGTTCAGATTAGTGGCACCGTGGACTGACCCTATCGTTGTTTGGAGGGGTGTTTCATTTAATCAATTTCCATCATTCACAAGTCCAAACCAAGAGGATTAGTCCAACACAACAGTCACAATATCATAATATATCATCACACGACAAAATATTAGCAACACAATAAATCAAGCAATAGTAGTATCCATGTCCAAACTTTGCAAAATAAAAAGATTGTCAACCGGATGACTGTGGCAGCGGTCTTCCGCTGGCAAGCGCCTTCTTGTTTGACAAAGAAAAAGAAACGTCAACCGGATGACTGTGGCAGCGGTCTTCCGCTGGCAAGCGCCTTCTCGTTTGACAAGGAAAAAGAAACGTCAACCGGAAGACTGTGGAAGCGGTCTTCCGCTGGCAAGCGCCTTCACAGATCAACTACAAAAGATAACACAGTGGGTCACTCGGACGACTGTGGCGGTTCCTCCAGCCAGCGTCCTCGCAGATTAATTACAAAGTTGGTGAGGCATGTAGCCTCCAAACAATGAACCGAAAAGCATTCATAAGAAAGAAAGCATCCATTCGACTCAAGGATTAACCTGACGTGGTGTCAGCAATCTTGGCAAAAAGAACCAAATGGAAAGTCAGCTCCCAAGCGTCGCAGTCCGGGTGGTCTACGCCAACCATATTTGACGGAGGGACAAGAAGCAAATAACTCTTTTGGCAAATGCCCCCAACTCCGAGGATCATAAGACGACATTCGTCCGCTCCTCACCTCGGCGAAGAAGAAGAAGCAAACAATCATAGAAACGCATGTTTTATAGTTGTTTATTTAGAAGGTTCGACAAAGTCGCGCAAGTGCGAGGCGCACAGATAATTCACACATCATTCTAATGCATACATGGATGATGAACATAACATGGCAGGGGCAACATTCGAAGTAACATATTGAACATAACAACAGCAGACCGACATAATATATACCGAACGCAGACAGATATAAACACTTGGCATGGTAATAAGAAAATAACAAACAACATTGCGGGACGGCTCATAGCAAGGGTTTAGCTTGCCTGAAAACACGGCTCCAGATGGTTCGGGAGGTCTCGTACTCGTCGGGGGTCGGGGTCTTGACGAACGTCTGAACCCCCGGGGGGGTCAAACAACACATCAATATAGGGCACAAAATAAATAATTCCAAAAATGGAAAAGGACAGCTCCACTGGATAACTCTCCTCAAACCATGAATTTAGGAATTTGAATCGCCTCAATCGGAGCTACGGTTAAAAAGATAATGACGTGCGAAAATTAGCTATCCGCTGCTCACCCTGGAAAAAAAACAGAACAGGCTGAATCTGACTGGGCCGGGCCGGTGGCGTATTTCACTGGAAATACGTCTTCGCATCTGGGAAGCGGGGATGTGCGGGAGCGTCTCCACTTATCCGACGTGGCGTGCTAGGCCAGGCCGGACCCACCTGTCGGCGTGACCAGCCAGCCACGCTGGCAGCCAGCTGGCCACCCTCTTCCTCGCGTCGTTGAAGCACGGGAGGGAGCCCGCTGCGGCTCATGCAGGCTCGGCCGCCGGTCGTCGCCGTCGCTCCGGTGGGCGCCCATGGACACCGAGGGCACGGGGAGGATCGCCCCGCCGCGCCGCGCTCGAAGATGGAGGCCACGGACTCGGGGGGGCAAGGGAAGGCAACGCCTCGGTGCTCGTCCAGCGAGCTCACCGCCGGCGGACGAAGATGACGCCGAGGCTGCGGGGCACCATTTTGCGAACCGCTTGAACTGGGTGAATCAGGAGAGCAAGAGGAGACTCTCCACCTATTTAATTGAAGATGGGAGCTCGGCATAGCTTGCGGTGGTCTGAGGACCCGCGGCCATGATTCCGGCCAACTCGGTCGAAATTGAGCTCCACTCGCCCGCTAACTGGGCGGAGAGGTCCAGGGGAGGGAGAGGAGACGGATGGGTAGCTGAGAGGGGGATCGGGGTGCTCTGAAATAGCCGGGGCGAGGAGAGCTTGGTCGTGGCCGCTTGGTCACCGATGGGGAGCCGCGACGTGTTGTTTCTCTGGTCACAGTGGAGGGGAGGAGATAAGCTCGATGTGCTGGAGCTACAGAGGGTGCACGAGGGTTCCTGGAGCGTCGGTGCGTCGTCTAGCTCTTGGAGGGGCGCTGTAGGTGCGGCGCGGCGTGTTGCGGTTGTCGGCGCTCCGGGAGGCGAGGTGTTGGGCAGGGGCATGGGGGGCCTGGGAAGGGCTTGGCTCGCCGGAGCCAGGTGCCGCGAGAGAGAGGGGGGCTCGGGCACGGCTTCACTCCGCAGGGCAGCGAGGCAGCGAGCGACGGGGAGAGGACATGGGCAAGCCGGCAGGCACGTCCTGGCACTCCAGAGCGCGCCACGGTCGGCACTGCCGCGTCCTCGACGATTGGATGCTCCAAACACAAAGAAGTTGGTACTACGGTGCTCACCAGATTAAGGCAAACACAAACAAACAAGAAATCATCAATGTTGCAACACTTTGCGGAATAAAGTTTCCAGAAAACATAAAATGCAGCAGGTGTTCGATGAAATGTTAGGGCCTTGCCCATCTCAGAAAAATTCCCAAAAATTACCACGGCCTCGGTTTGGTGTAGGGAGGGTGTCTATGAAGTTGGAGATCATTTGGGTCATGGGAAATTGGTTTTCCATATGATGTCCAAAAATGGCCATAATGGAATGATTTGAGAAAAATGGGGTTCCATGCTTCATCTTGGGGTGATCTCCTGGATTTGTGTCTCTAAAGACCAATTGCTCAACATGTTCAAGTATCATGGTAATTGGAATTTTCTAGGTTTAGGTTTGTTTGAAAAACTTGAATTGGCATCAATTTGGGCTTACAAAGGAAGTGGTCTAAATATTGCTCAAATGGGTTTGTCTCCGAAAGATGAAATGCAGGAAATGCCAAAATATGCATTCCCTGAATTTATCAGAATTATTGGAGGTTCCTAGCTTGGTTAAAACATTTCTGGGCTAGAAATGGCAGTTTTGAAATTGTTGGCTAACTTGGAAATATTGCATTGGAGTATGCAATATTTTTGCATGGGTTGTCTTTATATGGACATGGGGTACTCTGGTATTTTTGGTGAAATTTTTAGAGCTATGGAAATGGGCTTTCCTTCTGTAGGTGGAAGAAAATGATTAAAAGGTTCCGATAATTAGGGCTAGGGTTTCCGAGAGAAAACCTAAGCACAGAATTGTCGGCGGTGATGGACTGGTTCATGGATTTGTTGGAAAATTTTGAGAAGGCAACTTCCAAGTCAATTTATCTTCAAAAGTTTTGGAGAAATATTCAGAATAAGGGGAAAAAGTTTTGCAGGTGTCGGAAAACACCACTAAAATTAGGTTTGAATTTTCGGGTGTTACAGACCTTCTCCCCTTAAAAAGAATCTCGTCCTCGAGATTAAGGAGGTTATACAAGATAATTCTTGAACGATCCATTTATACCCCAATTAAAACTTTTTCTACAAAATACTAGGGTTTTGAACACTCAGGAGATGAGCACTCCACAAGATTTTTATTTAAAACCAGTATGATATTTCTACCATACTCCATGCATTTAAAAGATGGCATGGCAGGGGCTCACTTAATCAATCAACATAGGATCTACCACCATGGTGAAAATTAAATCTATGGTTTTAGCTCAACCAAACACAACATGGCAAGATTAACCAAGATCTACAACCAAACTATCAACCAACAACCAAAGGGTAAAGAATTACCCACCATTTTATAAAACCAAATTATTGAGGGATATCCTAATCATACCCCTTGGCTAGGGTTTTGTTTTTAGAAAAGCTGCATGAACATTTTCATGTTTACACATGTTTTAGAAAACCAAAAGGTTTCTTTTCAAAAGAAAATATCTGTGCCACCAATAATTGGTTCACAGACACTGTGGGATAGGCCATTTCCCAAAAATTATTTTGCAAAATTTTCCCTAAAGGAAACACTGGAGAGACGAGGGGTGATTTTCTGGGAAAAGGATAGAGGCACACCGTGGCTATCGGCCTACTCGCTGACGTGTGGGACCGGGGTCCACCTGGCAGTCTCCTTCTTCCTTTCTCTCTTCTTCTTCCTCGCTCTCCCTTCCTCTGCGCACGTCGATTTCTCAGTGCGCGGAGCACTCCACCTAGACACTACTGGGCGTGCGGTCCATCGACGCCGCGGCCATCACGGCTTTGGGGAACATGTCCTCGATGGTTTCGCACCACTGCTCGCGATTCTTTCTCTTTTCCCGCGTGCAGTGTCGAGAGGCGGCAGCTGAGCTCCGGCTACAAATCAGACATCTCCGAAATCCTTTCTTCTCGCATCGCAACCATGGGTGTTATTCGAGATTTCTTCAGAGCCTTTGTCGAGATCATGGAGGACGGGGACTTCCTCGAGCGTGTTGCTGCCTTTGTGCTCTTCGTGGTCTTGGTTCCGATGGTGGGAGCACTGCTGTTTGCGACGGTGGTCCTCCTGACCATTGGTCTGTGCAACTGGTGGTCTGGCGCTGGTGCTGATGCTGCGACGGAGGGGCAGGCCGCGGCAGAGGGGCAGGCTGCGCCGCCGGTGGCTGAGGTGGCCGCTCTTCCAGCTGGAGGTGAGCCAGCCGCTCGAGCCGTCCGTCGCCGTCGCGCGGCTCGCGACTCGGCTTCGGGTGAGCCAGCTCATCTTCTAGCAATGCCACTGAGCTTGAGAGGGAGTAGGATTTCTGGGATGCCTTTGCATCCGTACTGAGTTAGTGGTGTTCTATGTTGGAGTAGAACTTGTATCCTCTGTTTCTGTAATTTCCCTTCTGTACTGAACTTAGTGGATGTTTCGAATTTGCCTCCTCTGATGAACCGGAACAAGATTTTCATTTCTGAACTTTTCTCAGCTGCAACAAACTGGGTCTTGCAGCATAGATAGAATTGCAGAGGTACTAGCATACGGATGGAAGAACTTGTTGTACTGAGAAAATATGTTTTAGAAAATAATCCTGCATTTTATGGCCCAAACAATTGCAGGAGTGTGGCATAATCATCTCAACCAGAAAGCATACAACAACTTACATTACAAGCTAACACAAGAAAAACAAACAACCTTCCTGACTCTCACCTATCAACACACAAGCGCCACTCAGGCCAACTAAATGGGGTTCTACTTAGCTTGACGGCCTCTGGGAGTCGGCGGAGCGCGGACGAGACGAAGAGTGGTGTCCACATCTCCATCTTCTGCGGGTGAGGAATTGCAGGCACGCCTTCGAGGATTACACCTTGCTCTTGGGGTTGCGGCGGAGCTCGGGCTAGGGCTTGTGCCATAGACACATTCAGACTGCGTTCCAGCAGTTCATCGGGGATTGGGGCTCCGGTACCTCGAGCTTGCCCATGGTTGGGGGTAGGTGGGTTCCTTGCTCGACACAGTTGCAGGCAAGCTTGACCAAGGTTGCGCCTTGTGGTCATGAGTTCCTCCATTAGAGAATGGCTGAGCCTTGTCATTGCAGCCCCGTAGGTGGCCAGGGTGATCACGGCAGGGTCGACTTCTTCTCCAATGGGAGTTTGGATAGCATCCGCACCATGCTGGGGTCTAGCTGGGAGAAGGTGGAAAGCTCGACTTTTCGCCATTGCTGGTTCCGAGTACCGCAGGCGGACGAGACCTTCCCAGGCTGCTACCTGGATGGCTTGAGCAAGAGTGGCCATGCTCCTACCTTGGATCAGGTAAGACGGACTTGTGCCCAACGGACACGAGCCGACATGCACGTCTGCTCGAAAGTCATTCCCGGCAGGCGAGAGCGAGTTCTCGAACACCACGTATCGAGGGCGGGCAGGCCTACCAAGAAGATCACATACGACCTTCCACAACATCAGTGGAAATCCGCCATGATCCTCGGCAGTGGTTTCCAGGACGACCTTGGGGTTCGCCATCGGGTTATTCCTGGATCTGGGTGTAGGATGAGATGAGAATGCGGGATTCCCTTGCGGATCCTGCTTCAAGAGAGCTGGGTTGGCTAAGGATAGCAGGCGAGGGTGGGGATAAATGGCAACTAGGACTGGGTCTCATATACTGGGTTGTGTCGGCTCCTCCTCTTGGAAGAAACCGGCGAGCCTCACTCAGGGAATGGGACTCGTCCTACTGCACCTTACTGTGGACCGACACCAGCCATGCCGGTTAGGCGGAGATGGGTTAAATCCATCGGGCTCATTGTCGGGCAAAAGTAAGGAGGGGTTTTCCATGCTAGGGTAGTCTACAGCCAGCCTGGTGCTCTGATACCATGTTCTATGACACCCCTCCCTGGCACATATCACCAGAGAGGCAGTTGTCCCGTGCGCCATCCCAAGATAACTGGCCGCACGTCACAACAGTGTAACATAATGGAAATCATTACACAATCAGGCACATCAGTGCTACAAATAGTTTACAAGGCCATCCAGGAATGACGAAATATCAATCCCAGCATGGCACGATACAGAGTTTTAACTGGCAGCGGAAGACATATGAGAGGCTACGGCTTGGAGCGGCTCCACTCCACAGGTTCTGGCTGTACTATTGATCCTAGCACGCTCTTGCTTCAAATCCTTACTAAGGTGGAAGATGAATCCTCGACAAAACCTGGCCACAAACACAAGGCCCGTGAGTACATTAATATGCACTCAGCAAGAATCGCCACTCACCACAAACAATCCAACAATCATGCAACAAGATATACATTGGAAATAAAATCCTACAACATGGCAAGAGTCTACTCAAGATAGACCAATATGATAACATAAAGGTAGCATGGCATCACAAGCAAAACATGGCATAAGCAAACAACAAGAGTATCACAAGTACAGAGTCCAAGCCAGGTGGGGTTGGATCGTGCACCGACAATCAAACAAGAGATTACCTGTGACGAGTAGACGAGTGTACTAGTTGGTACCAAATCTTATAATTACTCCTGTCAACACAATCAGGCTTCCAATCCTCTAGCCAACTCTGGCTATCACTCTAGCCAACTCTGGCTATCACCCGGGGCATGCACGGTTGATGTTGGCTCTGGCCTAACTATAGGCTTCCAACGCATCACACCGCCATCCCATTCACCTCACAAGTAACATTCCCTGCATCATCTTATTGTTCATTTAGTGAAATCAGGTTGTTCATCTTTCTTTCAAACAAGCCTTAGGTTTAACCTCCGGACACGACACGGACACACAGTGTGACCGACACTGAACTGTTGTTCCATAACCTTGGAACAAGGCTAGACATCCAGATTTGACACTCTCGAGAGGTTGCAGATACCACCCACGTAATTGCACCACACTCAGCCGGTACTTTAGGATATCATCCTTAAGGCGAACTCAGCAAGATACACTCACCTGACTGTTCATGCTACCAAGACACTCCCTGTATAGCCACCGACATAACTCTATGCCTTATGCAGAAGTGAATCCGGCACGCTCCCAACTATGGGCAACACCTAGCTCCGGAACCATCGCAAGACTAGCCTCGACCAACTATGGTAACTGACTAGACTTGCCAAAAGGGTGGCATCAAAGGAGGCTCGTTAGGATTACGTAGGTCAAGGCCCGCCCATGTGAGCGACAGTGGCAGTGCTTTCGATGTTCAGATTAGTGGCACCGTGGACTGACCCTATCGTTGTTTGGAGGGTGTTTCATTTAATTAAGTTCCATCATTCACAAGTCCAAACCAAGAGGATTAGTCCAACACAACAGTCACAATATCATAATATATCATCACACGACAAAATATTAGCAACACAATAAATCAAGCAATAGTAGTATCCATGTCCAAACTTTGCAAAATAAAAAGAACGTCAACCGGATGACTGTGGCAGCGGTCTTCCGCTGGCAAGCGCCTTCTCGTTTGACAAAGAAAAAGAAACGTCAACCGGATGACTGTGGCAGCGGTCTTCCGCTGGCAAGCGCCTTCTCGTTTGACAAGGAAAAAGAAACATCAACCGGAAGACTGTGGAAGCGGTCTTCCGCTGGCAAGCGCCTTCACAGATCAACTACAAAAGATAACACAGTGGGTCACTCGACGACTGTGGCGGTTCCTCCAGCCAGCGTCCTCGCAGATTAATTACAAAGTTGGCGAGGCATGTAGCCTCCAAACAATGAACCGAAAAGCATTCATAAGAAAGAAAGCATCCATTCCACTCAAGGATTAACCTGACGTGGTGTCAGCAATCTTGGCAAAAAGAACCAAATGGAAATTCAGCTCCCAAGCGTCGCAGTCCGGGTGGTCTACGCCAACCATATTTGACGGAGGGACAAGAAGCAAATAACTCTTTTGGCAAATGCCCCCAACTCCGAGGATCATAAGACGACATTCGTCCGCTCCTCACCTCGGCGAAGAAGAAGAAGCAAACAATCATAGGAACGCATGTTTTATAGTTGTTTATTTAGAGGGTTCGACAAAGCCGCGCAAGTGCGAGGCGCACAGATAATTCACACATCATTCTAATGCATACATGGATGATGAACATAACATGGCAGGGGCAACATTCGAAGTAACATATTGAACATAACAACAGCAGACCGACATAATATATACCGAACGCAGACAGATATAAACACTTGGCATGGTAATAAGAAAATAACAAACAACATTGCGGGATGGCTCATAGCAAGGGTTTAGCTTGCCTGAAAACACGGCTCCAGATGGTTCGGGGAGGTCTCGTACTCGTCGGGGGTCGGGGTCTTGACGAACGTCTGAACCCCCGGGGGGTCAAACAACACATCAATATAGGCCACAAAATAAATAATTCCAAAAATGGAAAAGGACAGCTCCACTGGATAACTCTCCTCAAACCATGAATTTAGGAATTTGAATCGCCTCAATCGGAGCTACGGTTAAAAAGATAATGACGTGTGAAAATTAGCTATCCGCTGCTCACCCTGGAAAAAACAGAACGGGCTGAATCTGACTGGGCCGGGCCGGTGGCGTATTTCACTGGAAATACGTCTTCGCATCTGGGAAGCGGGGATGTGCGGGAGCGTCTCCACTTATCCGACGTGGCGTGCTGGGCCAGGCCGGACCCACCTGTCGGCGTGACCAGCCAGCCACGCTGGCAGCCAGGTGGCCACCCTCTTCCTTGCGTCGTTGAAGCACGGGAGGGAGCCCGCTGCGGCTCAGGCAGGCTCGGCCGCCGGTCGTCGTCGTCGCTCCGGTGGGCGCCCATGGACACCGAGGGCACGGGGATGATCGCCCCGCCCCGCCGCGCCGCGCTCGAAGATGGAGGCCACGGACTCGGGGGGGCAAGGGAAGGCAACGCCTCGGTGCTCGTCCAGCGAGCTCGCCGCTGGCAGACGAAGATGACGCCGAGGCTGCGGGGCACCATTTCGCGAACCACTTGAACTGGGTGAATCAGGAGAGCAAGAGGAGACTCTCCACCTATTTAATTGAAGATGGGAGCTCGGCATAGCTTGCGGTGGTCCGAGGACCCGCGGCCATGATTCCGGCCAACTCGGTCGAAATTGAGCTCCACTCGCCCGCTAACTGGGCGGAGAGGTCCAGGGGAGGGAGAGGAGATGGATGGGCAGCTGAGAGGGGGGTCGGGGTGCTCTTAAATAGCCGGGGCGAGGAGAGCTTGGTCGTGGCCGCTTGGTCACCGATGGGGAGCCGCGGCGTGTCGTTTCTCCGGTCACAGTGGAGGGGAGGAGATAAGCTCGATGTGCTGGAGCTACAGAGGGTGCACGAGGGTTCCTGGATCGTCGGTGCGTCGTCTAGCTCTTGGAGGGGCGCTGTAGGTGCGGCGCGGCGTGTTGCGGTTGTCGGCGCTCCGGGGAGGCGAGGTGTTGGGCAGGGGCATGGGGGGGCCTGGGAAGGGCTTGGCTCGCCGGAGCCAGGTGCCGCGAGAGAGAGGGGGGCTCGGGCACGGCTTCACTCCGCAGGGCAGCGAGGCAGCGAGCGACGGGGAGAGGACATGGGCAAGCCGGCGGGCACGTCCTGGCGCTCCAGAGCGCGCCACGGTCGGCACTGCCGCGTCCCCGACGATTGGATGCTCCAAACACAAAGAAGTTGGTACTACGGTGCTCACCAGATCAAGGCAAACACAAACAAACAAGAAATCATCAATGTTGCAACACTTTGCGGAATAAAGTTTTCAGAAAACAAAAAATGCAGCAGGTGTTCGATGAAATGTTAGGGGCCTTGCCCATCTCAGAAAAATTCCCAAAAATTACCACGGCCTCGGTTTGGTGTAGGGAGGGTGTCTATGAAGTTGGAGATCATTTGGGTCATGGGAAATTGGTTTTCCATATGATGTCCAAAAATGGCCATAATGGAATGATTTGAGAAAAATGGGGTTCCATGCTTCATCTTGGGGTGATCTCCTGGATTTGTGTCTCTAAAGACCAATTGGTCAACATGTTCAAGTATCATGGTAATTGGAATTTTCTAGGTTTAGGTTTGTTTGAAAAACTTGAATTGGCATCAATTTGGGCTTACAAAGGAAGTGGTCTAAATATTGCTCAAATGGGTTTGTCTCCGAAAGATGAAATGCAGGAAATGCCAAAATATGGATTCCCTGAATTTATCAGAATTATTGGAGGTTCCTAGCTTGGTTAAAACATTTCTGGGCTAGAAATTTCAGTTTTGAAATTGTTGGCTAACTTGGAAATATTGCATTGGAGTATGCAATATTTTTGCATGGGTTGTCTTTATATGGACATGGGGTACTCTGGTATTTTTGGTGGAATTTTTAGAGCTATGGAAATGGGCTTCCTTTTGTAGGTGGAAGAAAATGATTAAAAGGTTCCGATAATTAGGGCTAGGGTTTCCGAGAGAAAACCTAAGCACAGAATTGTCGGGGGTGATGGACTGGTTCATGGATTTGTTGGGAAATTTTGAGAAGGCAACTTCCAAGTCAATTTATCTTCAAAAGTTTTGGAGAAATATTCAGAATAAGGGGAAAAAGTTTTCCAGGTGTCGGAAACACCACTAAAATTAGGTTTGAATTTTCGGGGTGTTACATTCCCCGAGGGCTTCGACTGCGACGGTCCCGATCTGTATCTCTCCTTGGAGTTGCTTGTGGATGCTGTATGGCTTGTGCTGCTATTGCCAGTTGTTTGTACAGTTGGAGGTGCTGATCCCTCTTTGGGTCTCCTGCAGGAGGTTCGATTGTTCTGAGGTAGGTGCCTAGCGTCATCAGCGCCTTGGCTGGCTCAGTAGGTATGGGAACTCCTTCCGCGTCGACTGCCATAAAGGCTGGGTTTAGGTTCCGAGTGACCGCTGCACGATCTGCGGGGTTGTTTCTGCCCGTTGAACTCGTAGACAATGCTCTTCGCCGAGCACTCGATATGCTGGCTTGCTTTTTGCGTTCTTCGAGTACTGCTCGGTAGTTCTTCAACCGTATCGATTCTTGCCACTGGAAGTATTGTAAGGTCAATACCTCTTCCGGAGTTGCGTTTGCTGGTAGCATTGTGCAGCTTTCGATTACTTTGCTCACTTTTTCCGCCATCTCTGCGGTGATGGTCAGCGTGGTTGTTCCGTCTGGCATGGTGACTGTGCAAGGGTATTCTGTAGGTCGACGGCATGTTGCGGCTGCTGATGTTTCTGCTGTACTCGCGGTGTACACCTGATACGGTACCACCCGATCTTCTGCCCACGTGTTACTGATGCGCATTATGGATTCGGCGTCGTCATCCAGGCTCATGTTGGAGTTGCTTTGCTTGTTGGGGTTCCCACCACAATCGAGTTGATCTTCGAGTGCTTTGTCCAGGCTATCTGTGTCGCAGGTGAATATCTCGTGGCTGGCATGGATTTCTGGGCCGTTGAGATCGGCGAGGTATATGTTGTCATCTATGTTCTCTTTGTTCCCCGCGACGTCGTTGCAGTCGACGACGTTGTCGAGTGACTCGATTGAATTGTTTGGGCGGTACGCAGATTTGATCTCGCTTCTTCCAAATCTCTTTGCTTCCTCGTCACGAAACTCTTGCGAGGTCATGGACGTTGCAGAGTCGCTTGGCGATTGGATCGGAACGATCTGCGACGATGTCGCGCCCAAGATGGATGGTGTTGCAGTCGACGCGTTGTCGATTGTCTCAATGTTGAGTGTCTCCACGTCGAGTGGGTCTAACAGGTCCTGCACACCATCTTTATCGACAAAGAAGTTAAATTTTCCAACCGTAATATCCAAATCTGATTCGAGTCCGGCGAAGGCTTGTTGAACTTCCATCGAGTGCGGCGTGAGCCTCCTTGGAAATTTTGGCGAGTGATCGCTTTTTGAATTGATGCTGGTAGATCTTGCCGGCGAGTTGTTGTTTGCAACGGTGGTCGGTGATTTGCTTTTTGATGATGCAGTAGGTGAGTTACCTTGTGTAGATGCGATCGTCGGGAGGCCGCTTGATGATGAAACCGGCGAAACCGTGAGCCCAATACTACCAATTCCCACAGACGGCGCCAATTGTCGAGGTGTGCCCTCGGCAATTCCCATGGTTGCTATACCTAGGGTTGATTGTGTGGTAGAGAACGCGTAGTATCGGTGGAATCGACGGCTGACAAGCTGGATTTACCCAGGTTCAGGGCCCTCGAGTGAGGTAAAACCCCTACTTCCTGCTTGTCTGTGTTTATGGTATGAATATGAGGGTTACAAGGGTTCGGCGAGCTGCTGATCTCATCGAGGTTCTGGTGGCTATGGATTGCTTGCCCCGATCGATCACCCTCCCAGCCTTTATATAGGAGCCTGGGTCTCGGGAAATATAACCGACCAAGGTTACATATATGGAAAGCCTTAACCGACTATAACTTGATCTAACTTGGAAAACACTCTTCGTTTTAGGCCTTCCTTCATGGGCTTCGATTAATCTTTGGGCTTCTTTGATCATCACGTGCACCAGGTACCCTTAAGCTGGGGTACCCGCAGAGCATAACCTCGTCATCCGGTGTACAAAGGGAGGTGATCGAGCACCACTTAGCCGTGTGTCCAGACGCACGCCCTGTAAAGCAGAAAGTGCGGAAACAAGCCCCCGAGAAGCAAGCGTTTATCATCAAAGAAGTAGAGAAGCTGAAAGCAGCAGACATCATTCGAGAAGTTGCCCACCCCACTTGGCTCTCCAACGGTGTGGTTGTCCCAAAACCCAATGGAGGAGGCCGGCTCTGCATCGACTACACAGACGTAAACAAGGCCTGCCCCAAGGATCCATACCCCATGCCAAGGATAGACCAGATTGTGGACTCCACCGCCGGCTGTGATCTCCTCTGTTTCCTGGATGCCTTCTCAGGCTATCACCAGATCAAAATGGCCAAGGAAGACGAGGAGAAAACAGCATTTCTCACCCCTTGTGGTGTGTATTGCTACACTTGCATGCCCTTTGGCCTAAAAATGCCGGCGCCACCTTCCAGAGGCTCATGAGGATCGCCTTGGGGGCTCAGATGGGAAGAAATGCAGAAGCTTATGTCGACGACATCGTGGTCAAGTCTCGCGAGGGAGACACTCTCTTGAAGGATCTCGAGGAAACCTTTGCCAGCCTGCGCAAGGTGAACATCAAGTTAAACCCCGCCAAGTGCGTCTTCGGGGTGCCTTCAGGCAAGCTCCTCGGGTTCCTCGTGTCCCACCGCGGCATAGAAGCAAACCCTGACAAGATCAAGGCTATAGAAGACATGCAGCCACCTCGCCGCCTCAAGGACATGCAGCGCCTAGCAGGATGCATGGCCAGCTTAGGCCGCTTCATCTCCAAGTTCGGCGAGAGAGCCTTGCCATTTTTCAAGATCATGAAGAAATCCGGCACCTTCAAGTGGACTCCAGAGGCCGACAAAGCATTTGAGGACTTGAAGAAATACTTGGCTAGCTCACCAGTCATGGTAGCCCCCAGGGGGCGAGCATCTGAAGCTGTACCTAGCAGCCACTCCACAAACTGCAAGCGCCGTCCTGGTGGTGGAAAGAGAAGAGCCAGTTCTCCCCAAGAAAAGCACTGCCACACCAAGTCCAGAACCTCCCGACGAGGGAACAGTCTCTCCAGACCCAGTGCCAGACCCACAGCCTCAAGTCGAGTCCACCACGAGCACCCCTGCCGAGGCTCCTCCTCAGGCAAACCTCGCCAAAGGTCCTGAGGAGCCTCTCGAGGGAGCCGACGCTGCCGCACCATCAACGACCCTCGTCGAGCATCCAGTCTACTTCGTCAGTACTGTACTGCGAGATGCTCGCGAGCGGTACCCAGTGCAGCAGAAGCTCCTCCTCGCGCTCCTCATCGCCTCCAGGAAGCTGCGCCACTACTTCCAGGGCCACCCCATCACGGTGGTCACGTCCTTCCCCCTGGAGCAGATCCTGCGCAACCCCAACGCCACTGACCCGTCGCAGGATGGAACATTGAGCTGCAACCATTCAACTTGCGCTTCGACACCACAAGAGTCATAAAAGGGAGAGCGCTGGCGGATTTCGTCGCCGAGTGGACAGACCCAACTCCTGAAGAGCCTCGCGAAGAAGAAACCGCGTCATCGGAGATACAATGCCAAGCCACTGGACCATGCACTTCGATGGAGCTTTCGCCTGCCGCAATGGTGGGGCTGGCGTTGTCTTAACCTCACCAAAAGGTGACAAGCTCTACTACGCCATCCAGTGTGCTTCACAATAGACAAGATCTCCAACAACATCGCCGAGTACGAAGGCCTCCTCGCCGGGCTCAGAGCCGCAATCGCCCTTGGTGTCAAGCACTTACTCATAAAGGGTGATTCCCAGCTCCTGGTTAACTTCTCCAACAAGAGCTACACGCCTAAAGACGACCACATGGCCGCCTACCTTGAAGAGGTCCGCAAGCTCGAGAAGCACTTCAGGGCATGGAGCTCATGCACATCCCGCGAAGGAGAACCAGGAGGCAGATGACATCGCCAAGCGAGCATCACGAAGGCAGGCCCAGCCGGCCGGCGTCTTTGAAGAGAGACTCTCCAAGGCGTCCATAAAGCAGCCACAAGAAGCAGCAGCCACAAGCACAGACGAAGTACTCCCACCACCTCCTGTAGGTGGGGCACCCAACTGCGGTCCATCCTCAGGGGAGCGTCTGCTGCTGGCTATGGTGCATCAAGAGACAGGCTGGGTTGACGAACTCAAAGACTACCTGCTGAAGGGAGTCCTCCCTGAAGAAGACGCGGAGGCGGAACGAGTGGCTCGACAAGCCAAGTCATACTACATCCTCGAGGGAGACCTGTACCGCAAGCGCCCAAATGGAATTGCACTTAAGTGCGTCCCCCCGAGGAAGGCCGCATGCTGATCAGAGACATTCACAGTGGAGAGTGTGGCCACCATTCCTCTGCACGCACCCTGGCAGGCAAGGTCTTCAGGAGCGGTTTCTACTGGCCCCAAGTGCTTCAAGATGCCACCACCATCGTCCAGTCTTGCGATGCGTGCCAATTCCACGCCAAGCAAGTCCATCAGCCTGCACTGGGACTCCAAACCATCCCGCTCTCGTGGCCTTTCGCGGTCTGGGGGCTAGACATCTTGGGACCCTTCCCGAGATCGCAAGGGGGCTACCGTTTCCTCTTCGTGGCAGTCGACAAGTTCACCAAGTGGGCAGAGGTTGAAGCAGTGCGCAGCATACCGGCCAGGGCAGCAGTAAAATTCATCAGAGGCCTGGTCTGCCGTTTTGGTGTGCCTAATCGCATCATCACCGACAATGGCTCACAATTCACCAGCGGCATCTTCAGGGCCTACTGCGAGAGCCTCGGCACCAAGCTCTGCTTCGCCTCGGTGGCTCACCCACAGAGCAACGGCCAAGCCGAGCGAGCAAATGCTGAGGTCCTCAAGGGCCTCAAGACAAGAAGCTTCAATCGCCTGAAGGGCTACGGCAAGGGCTGGATAGACGAACTCCCGTCCGTGCTCTGGTCCATCCGCACGAACCCCACGAAGCCCACTGGTGAGACGCCATTTGCCCTCGTGTATGGAGCTGAAGCAGTCCTCCCCACAGAGATCAAGCATGGATCCGCACGGGTCCTTGCCTTCAACGAGGACGATCAAGCAGACCTCCACAACGACGACCTGCTGCTCCTTGACGGGTTGCGCCGCCGTGCCGCCCTCAGGGCAGCCAAGTACCAGCAAGACCTGCGACGCTACCACAGCCGCCACATACGTCCGCGCACTCTCGAGACAGGCGACCTCGTCCTCAGGAGAATCCTCTCCAGGGAAGGTCTCCACAAGCTCTCGCCATGTGGGAAGGCCCCTACAGGGTCTCACACATCGCCAGGCCTGGCGCGGTACGCCTCGAAACGGAGGACGGCATCCCGGTCAAGAATCCATGGAACATCGCGCATCTACGCAAGTTCTACCCGTGATCATAGTCACGCCAGACATTTTTTGTCTCTAGAGGGAAGCACACAACTTCACCTCCAAGCTTCACAAAAGCTTCTCCTCCCGAGGGCCAGCCCCTCTGAGCTCTCCTGATAACGTGCCGCCGCAGGCCGTGAAGAGTCTCAGCCACTGAATGTGGTCCCCATGCCTCGACATGGAAAACTTTATCTTGGTAAACCAAGTGTAATGAACCAATTCGTTTCTCAATGAAACATTGCGCTGAGGCGCCGCTATGTAATATTTTGGTGGTGAGTTTTTACTTTTCATCATCTTAGTTCATTTCGCGCTCATATTCTTCCCCATGCGCACCTCGCGAGCGGGGGCTGAGTACGGTGACTGTGCCTCAGAGCACCCCAACAGCACCGCAAAATCCAAAGGATCCGAGCTCTAACACGTGAGCACGCTCTCACGCCTGTTACCTCCTCAAAGAGCTCTGGCCTATGGGCTTGCTCCCAAACACGCCACCTCACCAAAGGACCTTGGTACTTACTCTCCTCGCGAGATACTCATGAGGAAGCCTATAAGCGCGCATGAGTGTTTACTACCATGTACTTGCTTTGGGTTTGCCTCTCTAACCAATACAGGGAACAAGAGTCCTCCCCAAGGTCGAGAAGCCACGCTCCGACCTCTAGAGGGAAGCGCACCATCAGGGAAACCAACGCCCCACAGGCCAACGCCCTCTAGAGCCAAAGTCTCGCTAAGCTAGTCAGGAGTTTTTCCTCCTCTCACGAGCACCTGTCGTCCCTCGAGCGGGTTTTCTCTCTCACACTCCATGGACTGCTTGTGCGTCAAAGGGGGGCCCTCGAGCACCGCGACTCGAGAGCCCTTACCTCTCCAAGCCTTAAACACCCCCCGGCCTTGCCGAGTCACGCTCCGGCATACCGCAGCGGCGGTGTCATAGCGCAAAGAGATGGGTCCTGACGACGTAGAGCGAAGAAAGACATGGAACAGGGATAAAAGGAGGGACACACACACATAATAGCGCACGATCAAAGTGTCTTACAAGCCAGAATGGATTAAAACAAGTCCTAAAACAAAGATAATTGCGCCTCAAGCGCGTCTGGTTGCAGGAGCGGCCTAGGCAGGGGCATCGCCGTCATGATCCTCCTCAGCCTCCTCTTCAGCTTCGGCTTCAGTGCCTTCCTCCTCCTCAGCGGCCTGCTCCGTCTCGACCCTCTTGAAGCGGTCGACGTAATCGTTGACCTCCTCCCGAACCAGTTGGAGAGGTCCTGAGCTTGGTCCGCCTCGACAGGCTCGGTCACCGACTCGAAGTCGAAGCTGGGGTAAAGACGCTGGAGGTTGGCAAAGACGCGATCGATCGCCACCGTCAGGAGCTTGCGGCACTCTTCATCGACAACGTCGCCCATCTCCGCTACAGGGCCCTCGAGCGTGGAGAAGAGCTGGTCGAAGTAGGCGAGGTACGCGGCAACATCGGCGTTCCCATGAACGGGAACCGCTGGAGCGTCCACTCCCAAGCTCGCCGCAAGGGAGTTCCCCCGAGCCACCAAGGACTTGAACATGCGCTCCTGCTGCTGCGTCAAGACCTGTGCCGCCTGCACATGATGCTCAGCCTCCTCAGCACGCTCCATGACAGGGCCCACCTGAGCGGTCAACTCCTTCATGTCATCCATCAAGGAGGCAAGGTTCTGCTCCGCGCGCGTCCGGGCCTCCGCGGCAGCCAGGAGGCGAGAGTCGAATCGCTTCTTCTAGGCCTCAAGGTCCCTGATGCGAGCCTCAAGCTTGTTGCGTCTCTTCATGAAGCGATCCTCTTGCTTCTTGACCTTCTCCATGAAATCTTTCCTGCAATTGTCGTGAAAGAGCTTCTCCTTGGTCGCAGAATCCTCCGCCATCTTCTCCTCCTTTTTGCAAAGGTTCTCATTGGTCTGCGCGAGGCGCTTCTGGTAGAACTCCTCGTCTTGGGTAACCTTGTTCTCGCGGGCTTCCAGGTGCTCCCTCTGCGTGGATTGATCCTTCTCGATCTATTCAACATGTTCCTCGCGCTTGCGTGCCTCGGCCTCGCGGGCGTCGAGCTAAACTCCGCGCTGCACGATCAATCTTCGCGGATGCGCAGGTTCTCACGGAATTTCTCCAAGCTCTGCCGCATGTTCTCCGACTCGGCAACGATCCCTGCCTCGCGGTCCAGAAGCTCTTTATGCTTGGTGGAGACCGCCGCCTCACGCGCCGCCAGCTCCTGGTGTTTGGCCTCGGTTTCCGCCTCGAGGGCCTCGCGCCTGGCACCCAGGTCCGCGAGGGTCTCCTCAACTTCGTGGACCATGCTGATGCGGATCTCCTCGCGGAGCGCAGCGCTGCCTCGCGTTGCGCCTGGGCAGCCTCATTCTTCCGGCGGCAGCTCTCCACGGTCTCCTGAAGACAAGCCCAGCCCCGCGCAAGCTCGGCGTCCTCCTCAGCCCTGGAGCGATCCTCCTCAGCGAGCTGGGCCTCAAGCCCGTCGAGAATTTCCCTCGCCGAATGGAGAATAGCCCCACGGCGAGCTGCGGCTGGGCGCCGCCCCCGCAGGACCAAGGCCCATGGCTCGCCGGAGGGCCTGGGAACACCCGCGCCTGCTGAGGATCCCGGAGCGCCACTCCGAGTGGCCTCGAGGCGCGCCTGGGGGCTTTGGTGCGAGCCTCCCCCCTCGCCTCCCGCGCTGGAGGCCTTCTGGGGGCTCGTGGCGCCCTCACCATCAACCCCACCATTTTTCTGCCCCTGGGGAGCACTCTCCTCTCCAGGGACAGGGTTGGCCTTCTCGGCTGAGGCCACCTCCACAGTGGCCTCAGAGTCCGCTGGGGGCTCTCCAAGTTTCGTGCTCGGTGGGGGCGATGACGCGGCGGCCTCCTCCATCTCGACGTCAGCGCGCGCATCCGCGAACGCCTCCGTCTCCGCCGCATGATCATTCGCCGGCGGCATGGACCTCGCCGCATCCGCCTCCGGCGCCCCCTCCTGCCGCACAGGAGAGGCGTCAGGCTGCATAGGCAGTGGCATCGACACCTCTGCCTCCTCCTCCTTCTTCTCGTGGCACTCCTCTGCCTCAGAAGGCGGTGCCGCAGCCTCAGGAGAAGAAGCAGTGCCCTCGGGAGGCACCTCGTCAGCTGTACACGCTGCAGACGCCGCTGCAGCACTAGGGATCTCTCCAAGCCTCCGGAGTCTCCGCCGTTTTGGCACCTCGGGGCGCCTGGAGAGGCAAAAGCTCAAAAACTCCTCGAGGAGTCTGCACAAGAATAAGATCAAACAGAAAAGGGAGTCCGTCCTTACCCAGATGTCTTGGCGCGAGAATCAACCCACACCGTGTTTGACGACCGCCACGGCCTCGGCGGCGCGGCACTGGTACCGGACCCCTCAAGAGAAGCCTCGGCTTTCCTCTTGAGAGAAGTGCCCGCTGGACTCCTGGCGGCCCTGTCATGAATGGCCTTGGAGCGGGGCTCGCAGTGGCCTGATGAAGCTCCGTCATCATCGCTCTCCTCTTGTCCCTCAACACGCAGCGAGGGAGCGACCACGAACTGGCCGCTGCTGCCTGAGGAGACCCCGTGGGTCTCAACTTCAGGCGCCGTACTCTTCAAGGTGCTCGAGTTCTCCACCGAAGAGGCAGGGCCTCCCGAGGCGCCGGTTGCACCTGCGTCGGATTCCACAGGACGCCGCAGGCTCTGGGTCCTCGCGAGGCCCCACATGCCCCTCAGGCACCAGGCCCCACTGGTCGAACTTCGGCATTGTCTGCACGAGCGAAACGCGACGCCCGAGATCGATCCTGTGGAGCGGAACTGCCTTATCGTTGGGCTCGGGATGTCTGGAGACGTGAAAAGAGTCTCCATGATGGTGTGCACCTCCTGCTGCATGAAGAGGGTTGCGCTCGGGCACATTTTGTCCCTCTGGTTGGAATACAGCCACATCGCGTCCGCATGCCTCTGGAGCGGAGCAATGCGACGCTTCACAAAGTCCTTGGCAACCATCTGCCCAGTGAGACCTGCCTCGCGGAGGTCCCTCAAGCGCCTTACGACGGGGCCGAGTGTAGCACCCTTGAGCGCTTTGGAAGACCAGCTCGCCCTCTTCGTCAGAGGTGCTTCAGGCAGTTCGAAGAAGGCGCTCCGGCTCCCGAACTTCATGAGGAACCAGCGCTTGCGGAAGTCCTCCACCTTCTTCATCACGCTGGTCACAATGTTCTCGCCGTTCCGCGCGATGGGGATGTAGATGCCCTTCATGCCATCGGTGATGCGGAAGGACACGCACCCCGACCTCTCCTTGTTCGCCGTGAACCGGAGCGCATAGAAGCTGCGGAAGAGGTCCACCGTGGGCGGAATGCCGATGTATGCCTCGCAGAGGTAAGCGAAGATGGCGAGGACAAGGATGGACTTAGGATGGAGATGAAGAATCTGGATCTGGTAGCGCTCCAGAACCGCCAGGAAGAAGTCGGAGAAAGGAGGCACGAGCCCGGCGAATAGGGTGTGCATGAAGATGGGGTAAAAGCCGCCGAAGGAGTTGTTCGCCGTCTTAAGCACCGTAGCGCCGTGCTCGTTGGTCACCGAAGCTGCCATGTGACACAGCTTCTCCAGCGGCGCTTTCTTCTTGAAGCGGAAGCCGGTCAGAGCCGGCTCGAAGTCTCCGACCTGCTGCATCGCGGTAGGCTCGCCGCCCTGCACCACTGCCTTGCCTTTCGAAGCGCGGAGGCTTTCTTGGGCGCCATTGCAGCAGGATTACGAATGAAGAGCGCCGGAGACATAGAAGCGCAGAAGTCAAAAGCGAGAAGACGGGCGTGCAAATGATGCAGTAACTGCTGCCTCAACCGGCGCTGCAGGCATTATATCCCCTCAGAGCAGTTACCGAGACGTGGTGGGTCCCCCCACTACGCCCATCATCTCCGAGGAGAACGTGTCGTCGCGGCGTAACTGCCCCACACGTGTCTCAGGCCGGCCGGACACTTTGGGCCCATGACGATTCGCCTGCGTCCGTTGGACTACATCGTGCCCATCATGGGCCCGAGGGCTACTGTCGGCCCAGTGAGAACCAGGGTGTGTTGGGCCTGTCCTTCACGGCCCTCGACACTTGATGGCCAATTTTCGCTAAGGACCAAGCCTACGGCTTGGAGAGCCTCGCGAGGGCTTTGGAGGCAGCAGAGGCCTGCGAAGGCCTCTTCACTGCTGCCCCCTCTTCAAGGTAATCTCCCTGGAGAGAGGTCAACGCCGAATCCTCTACAGGGCATCCAAGCCTCGTGGGGATCGCTTCGCTGCAAAGCAACCTCGCGCACATGGGCTCTGCAGCGGCCGCAGAGTGACGCGCGCCTCTGCGCGCAGTGACGACGACACCGCAGTTGCCATTTTGGTGATTAAAGGAGTCAACAAAGCTGCGCCATCCGCACCAGACTACAAGGATTTCTTTGGTGATAAGGGACTGGCCGGCGCTATGCTCCACGGCAAACGTCACCGTGGGCACCCCCACGTTCCTCTGCGGCCCCAGCTGGCCGTCCTGCATGGACGGTGGTTACTCTGCCACAGGCATCAGCTTTACGCCTATGGACCGCGTCCATGGACAGCCGGGCTGCGGTGCACCACGCTCCACCTTCTGCCGCCACGTGATAGCCCTTCCGTAGCGCAAGCGCAGGGAGGAAGCCCGGGGCGCCTATAAAAGGAGGAGGAGCAACACGTAGCAAAGGATTGCATTCTCATTCCAGCCTAGCCACTTACGCGCAAGGAAGAAGAAGACCACAGCTTCCCTTCCTCGTATACTCCATTGCCAAAAGAGAGCCCTCGGCAAGTCATTGTACTGTAACCTCTATAAAGCAGTGCAATACAGACAAGCAGGAGTAGCGGTGTTACCTCCACACGAGGGCCGTGAACCTGGGTACGGGTGGTGTTTATCTCTGTCGTGATGTCCCTTCACTTGCTCGACGTGCACCGTCGCCGTGCAGGTTGAGGGTTGTTTTGACCAACGTGTTCAGCCCCTTACACGAACTCTCTTCGTGAGCTTGACTATCCTGTTTCGTGGGAGTCATTCTCCGACAGTTCTAAGGTTGTGGATGTGGTGTTGCCACTAGGGATAACCTAACGATGCTATGTCCACGGGCATATGTGTTTGTTTACATTACGCACTTTACTTAATACAATTATCCGTTGCTTCAACTTAATACCAACGGGGATTCAGATGACAACCCGGCGGTGGATTATTAGTCATAAATGCTGTTGGATAACGGTCTATGTATTATGTCGTAATGCTCAATTAAATATCATAGTAGTCAACATGTCATGTATATGCATTATCATGCACTCACTATTCGTCAATTGCCCAACTGTAATTTGTTCACCAACATGTTAGTTATCTTTTATGGAGAGACACCACTAGTGAACTGTGGACCCCGGTCCATTCTTTTAAACTGATTAAACAACCACAAACTGCAACTGTTCCTTTTTCATTCTCTGCAAGCCAGTGAGATTGACAACCTCATTATTTCGTTGGGGCAAAGTAGTTTGATTGTGTTGTGTGCAGATTCCACGTCAACAGTCCAGACTCCCTGCGACAGCTATTTTTCTGGCGCCGTTGACAACCTTCTGAAGAGTTGCTGCTCCTACTGGTTCGATAACCTTGGTTTCTTTCTGAGGAAAACTTGCTGCTGACTACATCATACCTTCCTCTTGGGGTCTCCCAACGAACGTGTGTTTCACGTCATCAAGCTATTTTTCTGGCGCCGTTGCCGGGGAGTTAGAAGCTTCAGCAGACTCCTGTCTCTCCCGTCACAGCTATTTTTCTGGCGCCGTTGCCGGGGAGACAGCAGTCTTCTGCAAGGGGAGTTTCACGCTTCCAATCTCTTTACTTTGTTTTTGTCTTGCTTAGTTTATTTTATTTTATCTTGTTTGCTTTCAATTATCAAAAACAAAAAAATTAGTTACTTGCATTTAGTTTATTTTCGTTTTGTTTCTTGCTGAGTTATTATGTCTAGCTCTTTACTTGCTATCAATGGTTACTTTCCTTGAAACTAGTCCTATGGCTGAAAACAACATGAGAGAGCTTTATGAAATTTATCTTGAGTTGGGACATGAGTGTTTGAAGAGAAATTAAAAAGCCTATGGAACTTTATTTGCATAACAATCATGATAGTAGCAATGTTATTAGCATACATTCTTTGAACACCATTATTGCTAATGCCATGGAAAGCTCTAAGCTTGGGGAAGCTGGTTTTGATAAAAATGTTATTTTTAGTCCCCAGCTTGGAGGAGGAAGAATGCTATATTTGAATGTGATGATTCTATTGAAATATCTCTTTTGATAAATTTGAAAAACAACCTCCTTGACTCAGTAAAAGGAAATTGCAGAAAGTAAAAATGTGCTCCCTAATGTTATTTATGATAATGCTCTTGATGATGGTCCTATATTGCCTAATGATATTAATTTTGCTACTATTGTCAAAAGTGGTTTAATGACCCCACTATTTTGAGCTTAATAAAAATTATGTGTTATAGATCATGATAAGAATGTTTTATGTGATATTATATTGTTGAGTCTATTCATGATGCTACTGAAAATTATTTTGAGAGAGGAAAATATGGTTATAGAAATCTTCATGTTATTAAATTTCCTCTCTTTGATGAAAGTTTTGAGCTTTCTCTTGTGTTGCTTTATATGATGTTTCTTTAAAACCTACTGGTCATATGAGAGGGAGACACGGTTTCATATATCAATAATATTAAGTCTCCTCTCTTTATGTTGAAAATTTTGAAGTTGCACTTGTTTTGTCTTCCTATGCTAGTCACTTTGTGCTTCATTTACTTGTTTTCTTACAAGGCTCCTATGCATAGGAAGAGTGTTAGATTTAAACATGTTTTATATATGCTCTTGATGCTCTCTTTTAGTTTCAACTCTCATCTTTATGTGAGCATCATAAAAATCACTATGCCTAGCTAAAAGGCGTTAAAGAAAGCGCTTTTGGGAGGCAACCCATTATCTTTTATTTTCAGTATTAGTCAAGGAGTTTGTTTACTTCTGTAGCAACTCCTTTGTATCTTTATTTTCTCGCATTGTTGTGCCAAGAGTAGCCTCTAATGATAAGATGATGCTTAATTTTGATTGCTGCGCAGAAACAGATTTTTGCTGTTCACTGTACGAAATTCCTAAAATCACCAGATTGTTAATTAAATCTGAAATTTTTGTGCGTAATCTTTATGAATGTCTGAAACTTTCATTAGTTCAGAGTTTCTCGATCTGAGCGTCGTAAGTGCCTCGAAAAAATTCGTCTTTGCGGACTGTTCTGTTTTAGACAGATTATGCCTTTTTATTTTGCATTCTCTCTTTTACTAGTGTTGAGTGAAATTCTTTTTTGGGTGGAAGAGCTTCACATAACATCAGTGGCTGTAGCTAATGTTTAAAGTAACAAATCATATTGCGTCTTTATAGAACATGTGAATTTTTGATTATGCACTAACCCTCTAATGAGATCTACTTTGAGTTTGGTGTGACGGAAGTTTTCAAGGGTCAAGAGAGAAGGATGATATAATAGGATCAAGAAGAGTGAAGAGCTTAAGCTTGGGGAGGCTCCCATGGATCTCCCCAGCATATTTCAAGAAGACTCAAGCGTCTAAGCTTGGGGATGCCCAAGGCATCCCCTTCTTCATCGTCAAAATTATCAGGTCATCTCTAGTGAAACTATATTTTAATTCTTTCACATCATATGTGCTTTTCTTGGAGCGTCTGTGTGCTTTTATTTTCAGTATTGCACTTTTATTTTCAATAAAGCTTGACTGGACCCTAGCATTCTTGATTGGGAGAGAGACACGCTCCGCTTTTTCATGAGAATACTCCTATTCTTCACTTATATTTGTTGAGTATTCATATCTAGCGCTGTTCAGCTTTTAGCTCTTGTTTTCATGTATCTCTTGTCAGAGCTATTAGCTTTCTTTTGTAGAAAGTACTCTCTTGCTTCACTTATATTTGTTTGGAGAGTTGATGAAATAAATTGATTGGTGTTTGGTTGGTTCAGAAAATGTTGCATGTGGTAATTGGTATAAGGAAAAACTTGCTTAATCTTGTAGATCACTAAAATGGATAACTTGATGCTTGTCAATTGTTTTGAGTTAACAAGTAGATCATGATTAAATTGTGCATCACATGAGTTAAGCCTATTAGTGAAGAACTACCGTAAAGCTTGTTGAAAATTTGGTTTGCATCGGTGGTACCTCTAAGGTCTAGATATTTTCTAATAACAGGGTTTGGTTAACAAGGAAGACGGTATGAAGTCTTATAACGTTTGCAATATGTTTGTCATATAAAACTTGGTGTACGGGTTGATATTCTTGTTTGCTTACATAACCTTGCTAGCCTAAACTCTGTACTGAGAGGGAATGCTTCTCGTGCATCCAAATCCTTGAGCCAAAATCCATGCCATTTGTGTCCACCATAACTACCTATATGTGGTATTTCCTTGCCACTCCAAGTAAATTTTTCATGTGCTACCTTTAAATTATTCAAAATGTTATTATTCCCTTTTTGTGTCAATGTTTACTAGCTCATGAGGAATTAGTGTGGTTATTCTTTATTCTATTTGTCGAGTGGACTTTTACACCTGGACTAGTGGCATATACATCCGCTTATCCAATAACTTGCAAAAAGAGCTGGCAACGGGGTGCCCAGTCCCAATTAATTACAACTTTAACCAATTAATTCTCTTCACACTTTTGCCCTGATTCATCAGTAAGCAATGACAAACAGTGAAATACCTGAATGTGTGTAAACCAAAGAGAAAGAGGGATGATCTGCCTTGCTGGTAGAAATAACGTCCTTCATGGGAGCCGCTCTTAAAAGTCCGTTCGACAGGTAGAATACTGTTCTCACCCGCTACCATTCGTTGACAATTAACAAACACCTCTCAAAAATAGATACTCCTCCATGGTATGTGATTGATGGAAGGCACCCGAGGATTCGGTTAGCCATGGCTTGTGTTAGCAAGGTTGGGAGGAGTATCAAATATTTTATGCAATCTCTATATGCTTTCAAAAACCTAAAAGCTCTAGCACATGATTTAATCCCTGCTTCCCTCTGCGAAGGGCCTTTCTTTTACTTTTATGTTGAGTCAGTTTTCCTATTCTTTCTGTCTTCCACAAGCAAACACTAGTGTCAACTTTGTTACAACATGCGTTATATGCAATGTATTGGACTTGTTATACTACTTTGTGTTGACAATATCCATGAGATAAATATGTTGAAAGTTGAAGCAAATGCTGAAACTAAATTCTTCCTTTGTGTTGATTAAATACCTTTTATTAGAAACTATTGCTTTATGAGTTAACACTTATGCAAAACTGTTTGATGCTTGTCTCGAAAGTACTATTCATGAAAACGTTTAGCTTGTGTGATTCATTGTTTACTCATTATCTATTTGGTAGCAAATTATAGACCATTGACTTGGATCACTTCATTCATTTACATGTGCCTTGCAATATTATATGATCAAGATTATGATAGTAGCATGTCACCTCAAAAATTATTTTGTTTTTATCGTTTACCTACTCGAGGACGAGTAGGAACTAAGCTTGGGGATGCTGATACGTCTCAAACGTATCTATAATTTTTGATGTTCCATGCTTGTTTTATACCAATTGCTACATGTTTTGCATCTACTTTATATCACTTTTATACATTTTTTGGGACTAACCTATTAACAAGATGCCGAAGTGCCAGTTCCTGTTTTCTGCTGTTTTTGTATTCCAGAAAAGCTAGTCTGGAAATATTCTCGGAATTGGACGAAACTACACGGGGGTGCCTATTTTTCCAGAACACGCCTGACGGAGCGAAGGAGCAGCAGAGGAGGGCCACCAGGAGGCCACACGCACCTAGGGCGCGGGCCCCCCTCTGCCGCGCCCTGGGTGGTGTGGGCCCCTCGGGGGTCCGCAGCCGCCGCCCTTTCGCCTACTTATTCCCCCCGACGCGAAAACCCTAAGTACCTGAGCAAATATCCACGAAAAGTTCCAGAGACGCCGCCGTCGTCAACCCTAGCTCGGGAGGGTTCAGAACCTCTTCCCGGCACCCTGCCGGAGAGGGGAATCGTCACCGGAGGCTTCTACATCGCCATGCCTGCCTCCGGAGTGATGCGTGAGTAGTTCATCCTTGGACTACGGGTCCATAGCAGTAGCTAGATGGTTGTCTCTCCACTTTGTGCCATCATGTTTAGATCTTGTGAGCTGCCCTACATGATCAAGATCATATTATTGTAATGCTACATGTTGTGTTTGCTGGGATCCGATGAATATTGAATATTATGTCAAGTTGATTATCAATCTATCTTATATGTTATTTAAGATCTTGCATGCTTTCCGTTACTCGTAGATGCTTTGGCCAAGTAGATGCTTGTAACTCCAAGAGAGAGTATTTATGCTAGATAGTGGGTTCATGTCTCCGTTTAACCTGGGACAGTGACAGAAAGTTCTAAGGTTGTGGATGTGCTGTTGCCACTAGGGATAACCTAACGATGCTATGTCCACGGGCATATGTGTTTGTTTACATTACGCACTTTACTTAATGCAATTATCCGTTGCTTGCAACTTAATACCAACGGGGGACTCGGATGACAACCCGGCGGTGGATTATTAGTCATAGATGCTGTTGGATAACGATCTATGTATTATGTCGTAATGCCCAATTAAATATCATAGTAGTCAACATGTCATGTATATGCATTGTCATGCGCTCACTATTCGTCAATTGCCCAGCTGTAATTTGTTCACCCAACATGTTAGTTATCTTTTATGGAGAGACACCACTAGTGAACTGTGGACCCCGGTCCATTCTTTTACACTGATTAAACAACCACAAACTGCAAACTGTTCCTTTTTCATTCTCTGCAATTTAATACTCATTTTCCACACCATACGTTTAATCCTTTGTTTTCAGCAAGCCAGTGAGATTGACAACCTCACTGTTTCGTTGGGGCAAAGTAGTTTGATTGTGTTGTGTGCAGATTCCACGTCAACAGTCCAGACTCCCTCGACAGCTATTTTTCTGGCGCCGTTGACAACCTTCTGAAGAGTTGCTGCTCCTACTGGTTCGATAACCTTGGTTTCTTTCTGAGGGAAAACTTGCTGCTGACTACATCATACCTTCCTCTTGGGGTCTCCCAACGAACGTGTGTTTCACGTCATCATGTTTCGGCGGCGCTCTCTTTCGCGAAAGACCTGGGGGGGGGGGTCTATATATAGTCGTTTTTAGGTCAGAAGAAGCTTCGGGAAGAAAGATCGATGGCAGCGGAGGCCCGAGGGCCAATTTGGTGGGTCCCACGTGGTCAGGGAATCTGGCCGCGTGGGTCCACCCCTTTCGGCCTTCTGGTCTCCGTTTCTTCGATTCCTTTGCGCCTACGTTTCGTTCCTTCCAAAAAATGATCCCCGTAAAATCTCAGGTCATTTGAACGTCGTTTGAGTCCTGAAACATCAAAATATAGAAAAAGGGGTTTTCTGACAGCGCAAGGTTAATTCCAGAAAAATGGGGAAGTTATTAATTATCCCCAAAACTCAATATAAATCATGAATATAACCCTTATATGATGCAAATAACATGGAATAACATGTAATAAAATGTAAAGTTCATGTATGCATTTTACATGCATCAGAAGTACACGATGTTTTGAAGTAATATTGTACCTAGCTATAGATACTGCGCTATAGGAGTGATATCTCCCTTGCTGGAGTCTCAGTAGTGATGGCTTTTTAAAACTACAGCTCCTTTCCTTGCACAATATATAATAGACTTGAATTCATATATAGAGTATGACTCTAGTCATAAGATCATACGAACATAATGGTACTTGACATCAATGTGATATTTTTCTGATTTTCTCTCATAAACATAGTAAGGTATATAACACTGTGACTGTCACAAAATAGATCAAAGCAAGAGTTTAATAAGTGCCCTTAAAATCTTCTATGTTTCCCACACAACATTTTGACTTCACTTCCCTTTATTCTCATCCTTCTTGACATGACCAAGTATGCCATGGTATGCATCGCATTCTTAGACGAAGTATCATACCAAACCAAGCCTTAGGTATAGATGGATTCCCCAGACCCACAATGTGTGGGAGCTTTCAGCACCTTATGCCCTTTTTTGTTGCAAAGTTAACGAACCGGAGTGTGCTCTTCCTTTATTTCCCGATATAAATCAGAATACGTGGTTAGGTTTTAGAAGCGGAAAATGCATCGCCCATAATTTGTTTAATGCAAGAATTTAGTTTTCTTTAGACAATATACAAGAATCTAGTATTATTACTTTTTTAAAAATAAACCCAGATGTGGCCAATGGTTTTTCCTACAAACGTGAAAAATCAATTTCAAATATTTTATATATTGGGCTACAAAAGAATGACTTAATCTGATAAATTTGGAGATTTAAAAATATTCATATTCAAATACCCAATTTTGTCATTTTGTGTAGCCCAGAATACAAAGTATCTGAAATTTATATTCTACACTTTTTTGGAATACACCATTGGCTACATCCAGAGTTTTTTCATTTTTTAAACACACTTAAATATTTATTTCGATTTATTTTAAACTACTAGAATCACTCGAGTTCGGGAGCACGAAATCTCCTCTCCGAGTATTTTTTTGTGAGAATCTCCTCTGAGTGTTTAGTACCGTTTCTATCACTTCTTTAGCATCATTTAGTACTATCACTTTTTTAGGGAAACTTGCTAAGCTTTATTCATGCATAATGTTCAGAGGTACAGAGATCACATCATGAGGGATCGTTTTTTAATTGAGACTCTCATGAGGGGATGGGATCACTTTTTTTTTTTTTGAGAAACGGGAATGGGATCACTTGAGTTTATGTATTTTAGAACGGGTCAGGCCCAAATGGAACGAGGCCCAGTACTCACCCTGTTCCGATCCAATAAAATTCGGGGGTTCCCGCTTCGTCGGTCCGTTCCCCCAAAGTCGCCACCGGAAAAAGAAAGAATCAAGAAACCACACCGGCGCCGCGCCTCCTCTCTTCCTGCTCCTCCCAAGCAAGCCTGCCCGCCTCCTCCAGCGGAAGGAGCTTCCCTCACCCCGTCGGCGTGCCCTCCTTCTCCCCTCGACCGGACTCGGGGATCCTCCTCGCTGGTGAGCAAGCCCTAGCTTTTCTTGGATCACTCCCGTCGAGTCAACCCACGCGTTTCTTCCTCAAGGCCCCGACCCCTAGTTTCCGTAGATAGACCTACGCGTGTTCCCTGGACTAGGGAACTGGTACGACGGGTTGCGGCATGTTTTGGGGGGAAAATTCGTGTAATTAATCCCCCGCGTTCTTGGATTGCTTGTGTTGGAGATTTGGGGATCTGGTGGGAGTAGCAGTAACGGGACCAGGGTGTTAGCCCCGAAATCTTTGTCATTGCATAGGGTGAACTCGCTTTGCTGTGCACCATGTTGAGAACTGGGGATTCTCTTGGGGAAGTAACGAGAAATTTCGGAATTTCACAGAGATGCCATCACTCTACACCAGTATCGTGATGCAATTTTCTGCTACAATTTTATGGTAGCATTCACGCAAGTATTGGGGTTTTAGTAATAACTTGGAGTGTTTTTCTTGGTGTATAGGACGTTTCTCATGAGTTCTTCGAAGGTTACCTTGCAAGTTTGTACAGAAAGAAAGAAAGAGCATGGTATCGGTTTTCGCTATGAATTTGTGCACCATGTCAGGATACTGTCTCGTCTTACTAGTTAGCTGTGCGTTTCTTTTTATGGCTTGTGGAATCTGTGCTCCGTTCTGTGTTATGTGCTTTTGGTGCAGTGTTGTGGTGACTAGCAGTCACGCAAGTATTCTTCGTGTATAGGACGTTTCTCATGATCTCTTTGAACGTTACCTCGCAAGTTTGTATAGAAAGAAATAAAGAAAGAGCATGGTATCTGTTTATCGCTATGAATTCCTGCGCCATGTCAGGATACCGTCTCATCTTACTAGTTGACTAGTGTGGTCAATGAATGATGCTGTGTTTGCACTTTCGAATTGAATAGACCATCCTGTTTTGACCCGCCAGAATAATTTATCTGCTTCCAAATCTGGCTACTGGCTTTACTTATATACTTATGGACTTTCTCTTGTTTCTTGAATGTATCCAGTGCATGCAATGGGTAGGAGCTATAGAGCGGGACTCCATGCAGAACTGGAAGGTTCTGTGACAGATCCTTTCAACGAAAAGGAAGACTTCGGAGGGTGGAAGCTGTATGTGAAAGAACTCGACTCCAACACACTTCCACCATTTCTCGCGCGCCTTTGTGACCCTGACAAGCAGTGCTCGTACTCTCAGGAGGAGGTATTATGTGTGTTTGAGACTGCTGCAGAAGTCCATGGCTCCAACATTGTACCACATGTCAGCCAGATCGTTTCAGCCATCATCAGAATCATGTCTTCAGGCACAGGGTCCTTACACAGTGTTGGTTGCTCCAAGGTGATATGCACACTATCCCGCTATGTCATCGATCCCCTGGGAGCAGAACAAGAGAAAAGTGGGATCATTAGCTCTCTCTGCAGTCCCCTTTCTGGTTGCTTAATGAGCACTAATGAGAGTGTCTCTTCTGGTTCTGCTCTCAGCGTCACTGCACTTATCCAGTCCAACAATTGGAAATTTGCATCTCATGAGTTGATTAATGATATCTGCTTAAAAGTCTCAGGGGCCCTGGAGGAGGTACACTGCCAGACTATTTCACACTTAGGCTTGGTGGTTGCTCTATTGAAACACAATCGGTTGACCCTTGAGCCTTATGGGCGGTCTTTGATAAGATCAGGCTTAAGTATATTGGATGCAAGTACTAAAGAAAGCAATTCTCAGATGATCACATCATCCATTCAAATGATACACTCCATCATGAAGAATTTGGATTTGAGCATCATATCTTCTGAGATCAGTAGCATTATCCAAGCTATGGAGCAGTTGCAGGACGATTCTGTGTCAGAGATCAGCACTCCAGCTTTTCAGGCAGCCGAGACTGCTAAGAAACTCTGCAGGCAGGAAGAGTGCGGATATGGCAGAAGAATTAGTCCATTGGCAAAACATGGTGGAAGACATAGCAGGAAGGGATCATATTCACATTCTGTTATGGATGATGCGGAGATAGGAGACAGCGGTTCTAATGAATCTCTTTCTGATGATGTGCAATCTGTTCATCGTTTTAGAGACCATGATTCCCATCCTTCAGTGGGACAATACTCAGTTGTACCTGGAAGTGCACGGGCAAGGAGGCGACTATGGAGTAATGGATCTGACAAATCACATCGAATTCCTAGTGATGACTTTCCTCACACTGTCATACCTGATTATCGTGATGGTGTTGGTGTGATAGCACAATCTAATTCTGCGGGCCTGCTAAAGTCTGTGAGGAGATCTTCAGACGTGCCAACAAGAATTGCTGATCCATGCCCTACGTGTTTGACACCCCAAACTACTAATCGACTCTCTCAGGTACACAGCAGATCTTAACTTATTGATCACTTGGTCACCTTCTCATAGGTACGAGTAACTATAGAACTTTGGGGCTTATCATATTGGGATTGTACTTTGTTCTGTAATAGTATCTTTCAGATGATAGGAACATCAAACCTTTTTATTATTGGTACAAAAGGAACTTAATAATTTTATCTGCAAATCAGATATCCTCCACATATACAAAACAGATCCTCCACATATGTGATCATATATTGTTTATGGTATTTCCTTTGATGCATTGAAGAGTTGTCTCATTGGTTCCAGTTTATGAATGATTTTGAGCTGTAGAATGAAATTGCAGAAGCTTGACCTTTTGTTGATGCAAAGAAATTTACAGCTCTTTCTCCGTCTCTCTCATGGACTCGTTTCAGGTATCTAGACGAGGAACTTTCTCAGAAGACGTTAGGATGCAGTCAACCCCAAGGAAGCAGCTCCAGTTTTACAACTCTTGCAGTGATTCAAAAAGAGATGCTCACAGATTACCTGCCAGCCCAGCTTTCAGACAGATACAACGGTGTTCAGGACAATGCACACATGGTGAAGTCGAGGAAAGGGATGGCCACTGGGATTCCATTCAGCATGAAAACCAATGTCATGTACAGAATGATGAGACCTTGATACAAGACCTCAAGTCACTGACCAATGGTGAGAGTTCTGATAGCGCAGGCGGATCTATAAGCGAAGAATGTCAAGCTGAGAAGGAGAAGATGGTCAGAGGCAAGAAAGGGAGGGCCAGCTGCTCTCGCGCTCTGCTTCTTCTCTTGGTCTCTGCTGTAGTGGTCGCCGCGCTCTTGCTCGCTTGGTGGAAGGAGGGTCAGAGTGAGCTGTATGTTGTACCTACATAGTATTAGCATCTTTCTGTCTAAAAGGCAGGTTGTTCTGCGATATGTGCATCGGCTTTCTTGATTCATTGAACGGCGTAAATTTTGAGTTGAAGTGGGGGTAACTGGTTAGAAGTTGTGCGAATTAGTGAAAGTGATAGTGTGGTATTTTGCTGGATTGTACATTCTGTAGGAAGATGCTATAACTAATTCAAGAAAAATGTTGAAATAGTTATAGCATATGCTGACAGAGTATATGTAGCTATTGTGGCAGATACATGAGTGGCTGTAGCCTGTAGTCCACTAGTCTTGTTTGCATTGTTCACCCAATGTCAGGATCATCTGAAGATGATTATCCTTTGCAGGAGCTACATCAGCAAGAACATATAAATGTCTCTCCCAGGCTAGTGTTCGTACATATGCGGCTGGTTCTAGATAAATTTTGGTTTAAACTTGTTTATTGTGTCTGGTGGTCATTAGTTATTCGCTGCACCACTATATTATCTATTTTGATAGCTCGTTTCTTGTTCCATGTAGTCATCTTTTTCTTCAAAAAAGTATATTCGTTGCAAACTGGTCTGTAAAACCATCGTTTTTTCTCACATTGGTTATCTTTTGTTCGCTTTTACTAAATTTTCCAATATGTTTCTTCCAAGTAATATTTTTTTTTGGAAAAGCCTAATCTCCTACAGGAGGTTCGACCCTCCGGTGATTGTTGTCATCCGCGTGCCCCGCTGTCTCTAGTCTCCAAAATCTCTGGTGAGGTCGTCCCGATGTTGTTGCAGCTGGTTGCGGTTCTTGTGTGTTAATAGGATGGAGCTGCAAGCGTCCGATGCCAAGGCTTCAAAGGACGAACATGATGCTGCAAGCGAGCAACGATGCTACAAGCGTCTCTCGCCGGAGCGGCAAATGGATGGTAGGAGAGCTACAAAGGGTCGCCATCAGAGTTGTAAGCAAGCGGCAATGCTGCAAGTGCCAACCGCCGGAGCTGAAAGCGGGTGCCGGATTTGCAAAGGACGGTTGCCGATGCTTCCAGCACTACAACCTGGCAGCGGAAGGGGGAGCGACACCAAAATATCAAGATGTGCGCGTCAAAAATGTCGATTTTCCACAAAACTTGTCGTACGTTACATAGAATGTTGAGATGTATGCGTGTGTTCAAATTTTGGACATTTCAAAAAAAAATTGTGGTGGCAGAACCATATATTCCATGTGGCAAAGTGAATTTCACCAACATTACCGACATCAATTTTATATTCAGAAATAGTGCATAGGCATAATTTTTCCATAGAAGTGGAAAGTGTTTTTGGCTGTCGAGTTCCAGTGCTCAAAATCAAATTTGTGAGTTTCAAAAAATTCTGAAAAAAAATCCGGATATAACAATTGATGTTTCCCACAAACATAATAAATATCAATTTGTAATACTTTATATTATGGGATACACAAAAATAAAAAATCTGACAAACTTAGAGATTTTAAAATATGCATACTTAGATCCACACTTTTGTTATTTTTGTGACATCAATTTTATATTTAGAAATAGTGCATAGGCATAATTTTTCCATAGAAGTGGAAAGTGTTTTTGGCTGTCGAGTTCCAGTGCTCAAAATCAAATTTGTGAGTTTCAAAAAATTCTGAAAAAAAATCCGGATATAGCAATTGATGTTTCCCACAAACATAATAAATATCAATTTGTAATACTTTATATTATGGGATACACAAAAGTAAAAAAATCTGACAAACTTAGAGATTTTAAAATATACATACTTAGATCCACACTTTTGTTATTTTTGTGTAGCTCGGAATACAAAGTATTTGAAGTTGATATTTTACACGTGAGTGAGATATACTATTGACTACACTCAAACACATAAATATGGTTTTCAATTTTTTTTTTAAATTGACGGGAGCACTGTAGCTCGGGAGCTAAAAATCTCCACGTTGTTACAAATAAATAAAAGTGTGTGTAAAAACCTGAAACACTCAAAAACATAACACAAGCCCTCCGGCGCCCCGACTCGAGCCTCCGGCCGCCGCCCTCGGAGCCGTCGCCGCAGGGGAAGGCAGCGGGAAGCCTCCACATGGCTCCCATGGCACCATCACCCCTCTTCCCCGGCCAGGACCGCAGATCGATCCACTCGCCACCGCGGAACCCTCCGCCCACGGGATGCGCCGGCGGCGCCTGGCGGGCGGGTTCCTACTCCCCCATCCATACCGAGTCCGCTCAGGTCGAAGAACCCCGGTGAGTGCCCAAAATCTGGTGGAGAGTAGCAGTAAGGGGGCTATGGTCTTCTTGACCCCAAAATCATTGTTATTGCATATTGGTGCCCAAATATTGTTATTGCATATTGGTGCCCAAATATTGTTATTGCATATTGGGCAGCATGGTGGAAACATGAGGATTCTCTTGGAGAACTAGCGAGAAACTTGGGTATTTTCCATAGTAGCATTCACGCAAGTATTGGGGTTTTAATGATAACTTGGAAAATTTTCTTCTAGGACGTTTTTTTTTCCGAGGAAAACGGGGGGATTACTCCCCACCGGTTTCTAGGACGTTTTTCATGATCTCCTCCTCGCAAGTTTGTATAGAAAGAAAGAAAGAGCATGATACTGTCTCATCTTACTAATTGGATGTGCATTTCTTTTTATCGGTTTATCGCTATGAATTTCTAGGCTTTGCCTTCTAGTTTTCCGAGCTGTTCCTAAGCTGCTATGTCTATTCCGCCCAGCTTACCGGCCGCATCACCACCGGAGCTACCGGAGGACGTCCTGATGTGCGTCTTCGGCACCCTCGAGATCCCTGACCTTGTCCGCGCCGGCGCCGTATGCACCTCATGGCGCTCCGCCTACACCACCCTGCGCGAACTCGGCGAGCACAAAAAGTCCCAGACGCCGTGCCTGCTGTACACCTCTGAATCTGCCGGTGATAATGTGGCCTGCCTCTTCAGCCTGGTGGAGAAGAGGGTTTACAGGCTGACTCTCCCGGAGCCGCCGATCCGCCGCCAGTTCATCATCGGGTCCTCGCTCGGCTTCCTGGTTACCGCTGACGAGCTGTCCGAGATGCACCTCCTCAATCCTATCACCGGTGAACAGATTGCTCTCCCTTCAGTGACCACCATGCCGCATGTGAAGCCCATCTTTGATGACTCGGGTGCTCTCCACAAGTATGAATACTCAAGGAACTCCACAAATCGAGCTTACATCACGTGGATCTATGCTCCTGGTGAGCTGCGGGAACACTCCCACTTTAAGGCGTATGTGTTCTACGATACATCCACGGGAAGCTTCATCGTGGCGCTCATCCACCAGTCATTCAGTCAGCTCTCTTTTGCCAGAGTAGGGGATGATAAGTGGACCTCGCTGCCACCACGCGGTTACTATCAGGACTGCACCTATAAGGATGGGTTGTTGTATGCCGTGACTATAAGGGCTGAGATTCATGCCTTCAATCTCAGTGGTTCTGCTGTTACGATGGAGGTTATCAGGGGTATGGACCTGGATTTACATCTCGATTCCGTATACATTGTTCAGGCTCCGTGGGGTGGTCTGCTGCTTGTTTCGAGATGGATAGATATTGAGGACCCTGCTGATGAAGACGCTGATCCTGAGATACCTCTTCCGAAATATACCATGGAAATTAAATTACACAGAGTTGATGTGGGCACAATGAGGCTTGTGGAAATTGATTGCTTGCCTGATCATACGCTGTTTCTCGGGCATAACCATGCACTTTGTCTCAGTGCCAAAGAATATCCTGCTCTCAAGGGGAATCATGCCTACTTTACTGATGATGATGAGTACATTACAGGGCGTAAGAGCTGTCGCCGTGACATAGGAGTGGTTAAGTTGGGCAGTAATAGCAAGGAAGAACTTGTGTCTCCCCAGCTTTGGTCCAACTGGCCTGCTCCAGTGTGGATTACGCCCAATCTTACCATGATGAAACAGGCATCGAATCACCCTTGCCTCAGCGGACGACAGCGTGAACTCTCTAATTCACTGAAGAAATTCCACAAAGATGAACATGTTCAAGCGTCACTGATTGAGCCTACAGTGGGCGCATCGCCTGAGCTACCCAAGGACGTCTTGATGGGTGTCTGCCACGCTTGAGATCCCTGACCTTGTACGTGCCGGCTCTGTCTGCACCTCATGGAGCTCCGCCTACATCACCCTACGCAACCTTGGGAAGCACACACAGTCCCAGACGCCGTGCCTGCTCTACACCTCTGAATCTGCCGGTGACAATGTTGCCTGCCTCTACAGCCTTGTGGAGCGGAGAGTTTACAAGTTGAATCTCCCGGAGCCACCAATCCACAATAAGTTTTTGATTGGGTCCTCACTCGGCTTGCTGGTTACTGTCGATGAGCAAGCTGAAATGCACCTAGTCAATCCTATCACTGGTGAACAGACTGCTCTCCCTTCAGTGATCACCTTTGATCAGGTGAACCCTGTCCATGATGATTTTGGTGCTCTCCACTACTATGAATACTCGAGGCACAGTGGAAGCCGAGTTTTCTGCTCTCCAGAGATCATTACCCCTGCTAGACTGCGGGATTACTTCCACCATAGGGCCCTTGTGTTTTCTGATACATCCAGAAGAAGCTACATCGTGGTGCTCATCCACGGCCCGCGTAATCAACTCTCCTTTGCAAGAGTAGAAGACGATAAGTGGACCTGTGCTTTCCGGAAAGTTTTCTTGCACGAATTTTAAAGCGCACGGACGGCTCTGATTAGGGGCGCTCATCCCACTGGTTAGTCTAATGAGACAGGATTACGTCACTTCCAAATCCGATCAGAACGCGGTAAGGTCCAAGCCCATGGCCATCTCGGCCCGCCCCAAACCCAGCGGTTAACCACGATCTCCCCAGTCGTCCCTCACCTCCCGCACTTCTCCCTGTCGGTTCTCTGCCTTGGAGAGCCTCCTGATCCTCATCCGAAGGCGCCGCCCGGATTGCCTCCAAAACCGCCGCTGCCTCTGCACGCGCTCTGGTCAAACGGCGCCCTGCGACCTCTGCTGCTCCGACAGCTCGGCACCTCGAACGCCACCGCGCGGGGAGCTCCTCCAGCGCTCGGCCGCACGAACTCCTCCCCGACGCCTGGCTCTCTCTCTCTGCCACCAACCAGCGCCCTGCGTGGCCGTCAACCCGACAGTCTGCTCCGCACAAGCCTTCAGGCCCGTCAGTCGTTCATGGCGTCAGATAGGTATTGTGTATAATGCCTTTATATACACATCCATATTCATTGTCTGCAATTCTGCACACATCCTTGAAACCCTTTGTTGCTTGGTCCAGAATAGCTAAGCAGAACTCCAAAATAATCTGAGCATTTTGATACTGTAATTCATCCACCTGTCGTACTGCATTGTCCCTTTCATGTTTCAACTGGTAACATTCTGCAGTACATCAATGTAGGTTACACACTGCTGCTGCTGCTAGTTCAGATTTTATGGGTGTAGATTATATATTTCTGCTACCAATTTATATGTTAACCCAGTGAAAAATGAAAAGCAAGATACCCATTTTTGCCCTTTTCTGTTTCAAGTTCGGACTGGCATTTAAACACACATATCTTAGAACAAGCTTCATGTACAAGTTTTCTTAATGTATAGTGTATACTGAAGGTTCTCAATTGTACACTAGTGCTAATCATGGGGGTAACTCGAATCTGATGCCTCGTATGTCATCTCACACCTTGCTTATTGCTAACAGTGACGACGGGATGGATGAATGGCATGGTGATGCATTTGGATGTAGTATTTCCGACAGCGAGAGTATAGAGGTAAGACTGTTATGTTTTAAAGTTGGTGTGCATGCATGTGCTAGGGATAGAAATCATTATGAGCTGAATCTCACCGGGAATCTGTTTATATTGATGATAGGAAAACAGCAGTTTGAGTGAGCCTCATGATTGTGGAAACAGTAATGGTATGTTCAGAAATTTTGGAAAAGAAAGTGAAGCTATAGATGAGTACTTGGAAATTGTGAAGATGACATTTGAAAGTGAAGACCAATGTTACACTTTCTATAATTCTTATGCTGCAAAGAAAGGGTTCAGCGTTAGGAAGGACATCGTGAGGCGTGAGAAAAAAGTAGGTGACATTTTCTATAAGAGATTTGTTTGCTCTAAGGAAGGGTGTCGTGATCCTGTGAAGAGTGACATCATGGATCGGAAAAGAAGGGAAAGAGCTGAGACTAGAGAGTACTGCACGGCTGAACTTAGTATCAGACTTGATAAGGTCCACGGAGTCTGGTTTGTGGACAACTTTCTAGATGAGCATAACCACATTTTAACAAATTCTGATGAGACTCGGTATCTTAGATCACATAGGAAAATCAAAGACTACCAGAAAGAAGAAATAAAGATGTATGAAGCGAAGGGCATGGCTAAGCATCGCATTATGGATGTGTTTGAGTGCACTCATGGAGATAATGTTGGTTTCATCCCGAAGGACCTATATAATTTCTCGTCTAGGTACAAGAGGTCTAGAATTGCGGACGGTGATGCACATGCTACGCTTGAGCTCTTGAAGGCTAGGCGGGATAAGGATCCAGAGTTCTTTTTTGACCACCAAGTTGATAGCGAAGGTCGTTTGAAAACCCTGTTTTGGTGTGACGGGCAGTCTCGGATGGATTACCAGTCATTTGGTGATGTTGTCGTATTCGACAGCACCTACAGGATGAACAGGTACAAGATGCCTTTTGTTCCATTTGTGGGACTTAACCACCATCGTCAAACCACTATATTTGGATGTGGTATTGTGTCGGATGAGTGTGTTGACACATATAGCTGGTTGCTACGCACCTTTTTGAGGGCAATGTGCCAGAAAAAACCAAAGTCTATAATAACAGACAGCGACAACGCAATGATTAAAGCGATCCGTCAGACGCTTCCAGGAGTAGACCATCGTGTTTGTTCGTGGCACATTGAGAAGAATATGAAGAAACATCTTCACTTCTCATACATCGGGGTATTCAGGTCATTTATTTATGAGGTTTGCTCAGTTGATGTCTTTGAGGAGAAGTGGAAGGCTTTCGCTGCTAAGTACCAAACCAACAGGAACAAGGAATGGTTGAAAAGAATGTACAAAAAGAGGAGGTTGTGGGCTGCCGCGTTTTTATGCGACAAGTATTTCATGGGCATGAGAACCAACCAACGGAGCGAGAGTCTGAATTCACGACTGCACGCGCATCTCAAGTATTTCATGTCCTTGTTTGACATGCTACAACACTATGAGGTCTGTGTTTCACGCATGCGCAGTAGAGAGGCCAGGTTTGATACTTTAGCATCACAATCGTGGCCTGCAACTGATATAGATTGTGGAGAAATTGAAAAGGCTGCTGCACGCATTTTCACATCTGCGAATTTTGAGCTACTTCAAGAACAGCTACAGCTGGTAAGCATTTTTGATGTTGGTGAGGTGATTTTGGATGGCAACCGTACAAGGTACAGGTTGATTTCAAACGTCGTACCTGGGCGAGAATTCTCGGTTGAGTACACCAGCCTCGGATCTGATTCCAACATCAAATGCAGCTGCCGGAAGATTGAGCGTGACGGAATACCTTGCAAGCATATTTTATGTGTGCTAAAGCATACTGGGATGACAGAGTTACCCAAGTGTTGTGTGTTGCAGCGGATGTGCAAAAATGCCAAAACTGGTCTTCCTTCAGTTAGAAAAAGTGATTTGCATGTTTGGACACAGAAGCAATCACGCTATCATGAGTTGACATCACTAGGGTCTGAGCTGTTTGAACTGGTATCCAGTAGTGCTGATGGATCTGCAGAGGTGAAGGACTATATTCTCAGTCAGATTTCGAGACTGAAGAATGCTTCCAAATCAGCCAATGATGTCCCAGCTCATGCTGCTGATCACAGTGGAAGTGGAGCTGCTCCCAAGCGTCGAGGTTCGGTCCTAGATCCTGCCGTTGTAGCGACCAAGGGTGCGCCTAAAGGGAGAATCAAGTCATTCGATGAACAACCAAAACAGAGATTATGCAGCGGATGTCGCCTACCTGGCCATGACATTCGTAAGTGTCCCAATGCAACAGAACCGAAGTAAGTTGCTGGTATTTTCCAAGTCAGACCGGGTAGTTTCAATTAGCTATGGTTTCAATTGGCCCTAGAAAAGAAGAATGAAAAAGTCTCAGGTTCCACCTGTTGTGTAGCATGGAGATACTGTTTTAAGGGATGATGAATATCCTATTGTTTTTCCGTTATGACATGTACGTTCATTTGAATATATGAACTTATTTCTATCCAAGAACATGCCTTTTTGCCCTTTGATTAGTCGTGGATTCGAGCAAGTCTCGGGTGATAAGATAATTATCTTAGTTTTTTCCATTAGTTTTTCGTCAAGTAGCGTGGCATGTGCAAAGTTGACACCGGCCAACAAAATCATAACAAAGTTACGGTTTCTTTCTGGCGGCTAGTAACTAAATCCTAATGCGATATCAAAAGGAAGCAGGTTTACATGCGAAAATTACGTTTTTCTTCTGCCGGTTGGTAACTAAATCCTACTCAACAGGAAGCAGATTTACATGCGATTCAAACTAACAAACAATATCCTATCTTCACGCGCAGTCCCACCATAATTTGCTGCCATCGGTTCCAGCAAGTCCTGCACACCGCTTTTCTCCGTCAGCCCACCTCGTCCCAATAAACGCACCTCTTTTCCGATCTGCATCTGCCTTCGTAAGTACTTCATGTCCTTCCCTTCAATATTGTTTCACCTCTGCAAAAAAAATGAATCCGTTTATCCTTGTCAATTTGCCAGGTCAACATGGATCCAAAAATAGATCCGGTTCATGGAGATAAAGACTCTGAAGATCTTGTGCGTGAGCTTCTTAACGTGGTGCAAGAACTGAAAGGTACTATACATGGTATGGATAGAAAACTGTACCAAGCTTTGCTACGCATCTCTAATTTGGAGAGCATAGTTAAATCGTATTCCAAGGTAAGATCACTTTGGATGTTCATCTAGATTTACAAATAGTAAAATATAATGGTAATACTAGTAATGTGTCCTTATGAGCTTCCTCAGGATCATGATACTAAAGATTCAAAAATTGTTGATCTGAGTGAAGAACAACCCGCCTCAAGTGATAAACTATCGTTATCCAGCGAAAAAAATGTGTCAAGTGATTCACATGGCAACTCTTCGGACTGCCGAAGTATTGATCGCTCCACGTTCGAGAAAAAGGAAACCAAAGGAGCATCTTCTTGTTTTGGAGGAGAGGACTTCACATGGCAACTCTTCGGACTGCCGAAGTATTGATCGCTCCACGTTCGAGAAAAAGGAAACCAAAGGAGCATCTTCTTGTTTTGGAGGAGAGGAATGTAGCGATGGACCAGAGATCCACCCCTCAAAAGTAGGAGGCAGGTTTAGACCAAGGAAGGTGAACCCTAAATTAAGGTCACCAATATCAAAACTGGTAGTAAAGAAACGTCTGCATGAAGGTAATTAATATCACAAGATGTACGAAGTCTGTCACTGGAGTGAAGCTAGTTGTCTTATGATATTCAGTTTTTGTGCTACTCTTTTCTTTCTCCTCTCCTCTGCTCTCGTTTTGAGAGTCGTTCCACTCCTTCCTTCCTCTGCGCCGGTGCGCTCCCCGTTCCTCTCCGGCGGCGAGGCCGTTCGGCGTGGATTCGGAAGCGTAACTTGGCTTGTATATAGTAGATGTAGGTTGCTGCTTGGGCTATATGCTCGTTCTTGGCTTTATGCCGTTGGTTTCGAGAGTAGGATGGTGGATCTCGGCGCCCAGATCCACTGCGTTGCGAGTTTCCTTGCTCTCGCTGCGCTCCGCTCGTGGCAGGCGGGGTCGTATGGGAGGCTGGTGAGCTCATGCATCTCTCTAAATAAGGTGCGCGCCGGAGTTCTGGAGTGGAGTTGCCCTGGCCAAGCTCGGCTCTGCAAGGTGCGGCTATCTCTCGCGGTTTTGCTTCCATGGAGGAAGCCGAAGGCGGCGGTGATGCAGGCCTTGGACTCCTTCAATAAGGCCAGTACTTATTCCCTCTGCTATTGCAATCTGGTTTCGATCATGTCTCCTCTACCTCGTGGCGGGAGCGTGGAGTTTGAGGACGGATCTGGTACTCAAGCGCGGTGGCGGAGGGCCGGCAGCTGGTTCTTGGTGATGGATGAAGTTATCTCTGCTCACAGTGGAAGTGGTGAGAGGAAACATTTCGTCCGGTGCGATGTTGATATGCAGCTGCTTCGGAGTAGTGATACCAAATCCTGAAGAACAATCTCGGCGGTTTTCTGCAGCCTGCCGACTCTGATGGCTAACTGGTGGCCAAGCTCGCCGGAGATTTCCGGCATATTTTCAACCTCCAATCGGAGGCCCTCCACGGAGTTCGCTGTGGTGCTCATCGCCTCCTTTGCATCAAGTGGCGTTGTCCCCGTTGCTGAGGAAGGCGACTGCGGCTGGAGCTCTGCTTGCTCTGTTAATGGCGGAGGACCCAATTGCATTCCATTTTCCTTTGTAGGGTCGTTTCTGTAAAAGCTAGGGGCTTGGATGTAATTTTTGTTTTTGTTAAGGTCCCTTTTATAAAATGTACCCGCCGCTGATAATGGTATCCAGGCCCTTCTGGGCCGCTCCTTGTTCAAAAAAAAAAAAATCAGTTTTTGTCTTGTCGGAAATAAATGGACGCTGCTTTAGTATTTTGTTGCTACCTGTCATGTCATATTCAGTTCCTGTCTTGTCTGAAATAAATGGATACTACTTCAGTTCGTGTCATGTTATATTTAGTCAAATTTTCAAAACAGTTGCTGTCGTACAATATTAAGATGGGATGAGAACAATCCATCGCATATGGCAAATAGCCTTAGGAAAGATCTACCGCATATTTATCAGATCGTGATCTGTAATCGTGGCTGGGGCTTACCCTCGAATCAGGTCGATCTCACTGCCCTACAGCACATGAAGAGGGAGGGAGAGAGATACCTTGGTGAAGCGGATCTCGGGGTAGCCGATACGGGGCTGGACGAGCATGGCGCCGTGCGTACCTTTCCACGCCGCTCACGCACCAATCCTCTGCCATGTCCTCCTCCTCCATAAGCTCATTTCCCTATCCATACTTTAGTCTTCATTTTCGTCCTCGTACTGGGGACAGAGAGCAGCGCGCCTGCTCGGCGAGAGCGCAAATCAGCGAGGAAGCAGGTGGCGCTGCGGGCGGTGGTGTGCAGGGATGCGGGGGCCTGCGCGAATCAGTGGAGAAAGCAGGTTGAGTACTGCGGTTATGCCTAGTCGCCGGAAAGGATTCACGACGTGAGAGAGGAGTGGACAGAGTGGGGAATGAGGCCGTTTCCTTTCTCTTGAAATTCGATTCGACATGTATGAACCGTCCGTAAATCTTGAATATTACAGACCAGTCCAAATTCAAGTAAAATCCATAATTTTTCTAGACAAAAGACACCGATCAAGGCCATATCCATGGATAAAATTTTGATATGATGACGAAACATGGGATTTGACATCGTAAACATGATTGCGAAAAAAATCCAAGATTTTTTGGAAAAATTGTTTTTCAAATTATTTTAGTCCCAAAATTGAACTTTCATAAATTTCACAAGAACTACATCATATTTGAGGCACAGTTCCTGAATTGTTTGAATTTTTTACCTCTTTAGCTATATTCCATGTATTAAACGAGTTTTATTGGATTTACCGAGATTTAATGTAATTTGAACTACAACTGTATTATACTTGGGTCATAAAATTACAGAAAAATTATAAAAACATAGGTTACCATGATTCTACGCAATTGCACCCAAAAAAAGTCGGAAAAGTTGCCCTTTAGCTATGAACGGTCACACGGACAATTTTGACCCTATTTTGAAAAAAATCATATAAATCGAGGGAACATCAGAAAATTATAAAACCCACAGGAAGCTTCTTCTTTAGTGATCTATTTTCAAGGAAAAATAACAAACTTGCATTTCAACATTTTTGGGGGAACAAGTATTCACAATATAGACTATCTTGTATAAATGTTCATTGCTTTCAAGGCCAATGACCAAGATCATGACCATATCCATGGCTAAAGTTTTGATATGATGATGAAACTTCGCACAATCATGGGCTTTGACATCGTAAACATGATTGCCAAAGAAATATTCCAAGATTTTTTTGAAATATTTTTTCTAATTTTTTTACTCTCAAAATCTTAATTGTTTGTGAAGCATCTACCACAAGAAAGATTGAAATTTGTACTTTCATAAATTTCACAAGAACTACATCATATTTGAGGCACAGTTCCTGAATTGTTTGATTTTTTTACCTCTTTAGCTATATTCCATGTATTAAACGAGTTTTATTGGATTTACCGAGATTTAATGAAATTTGAACTACAACTGTATTATACTTGGGTCATAAAATTACAGAAAAATTATAAAAACATAGGTTACCATGATTCTACGCAATTGCACCCAAAAAAGTCGGAAAAGTTGCCCTTTAGCTATGAATGGTCACACGGACAATTTTGACCCTATTTTGAAAAAAATCATATAAATCGAGGGAACATCAGAAAATTATAAAACCCACGGGAAGCTTCTTCTTTAGTGATCTATTTTCAGGGAAAAATAACAAACTTGCATTTCAACATATTTGGGGGAACAAGTATTCACAAGATAGACTATCTTGTATGAATGTTCATTGCTTTCAAGGCCAATGACCAAGATCATGACCATATCCATGGCTAAAGTTTTGCTATGATGACGAAACTTCGCACAATCATGGGCTTTGACATTTTAAACAATATTGCCAAAGAAATATTCCAAGATTTTTTTGAAATATTTTTTTCTAATTTTTTACTCTCAAAATCTTAATTGTTTGTGAAGCAACTACCACAAATAAGATGGAAAATTGGACTTTCGTAGTTCTCGCACGAAGTATATCTTATTTGAGGCACGATCTGTGAGTATCTTGAATTTTTGAACTCTTTAGCTATATTCCATGAATTATACGAGTTTAATGAGATTAAAGAAATTTAGTGAACTCATATCGAGTAAACTGTTGTGGTTATAGATTCACGAAGCGGTTGTTGGTCTAGTGGTTAGGACCCCTTCCTCCTTAGTTGCAGATCTTGAGTTCGATATTTATGTTTTACAAATATTTTTTATCCCTTTGTCGAACGCTGCTTTCTAGAGTAGACTTAGCCGAGTTTGTTGCGACTTTTATGTAGCTAGGAGAGAGAGCTTGGACCTCTTACCCGTTCCCCATCTACAGTATAATCGGGCGATTCTTTGGGCGAACCCCGCGCGCATCAGCTCCAAGCCAGCGATTCGCCGGATCCCTCGCCCTCCGGCGGCCGCTTCGGCGGCGGGAGGACAGGGGATCCCGGATCCGTGCTATGTAAGTTAGGTGTGCGTGTGGGTGTGGCGGCTGGCGGCGCTGGTGTGGTAGCGGTGGCGTTGGCGTGCTTTTTTGGTGGCGGCGGGCTACCTCTCTGTCGGCGCGGCTCCGGTGGAGCTTCGCCGCGGACCTGCTGCTCCGACCTCGTCTGCGGCTCCTCGGAGTGCTCGGGAGGTCATCCCCTTCGCTGGAGTCCAAGGGATGGCGGATCTGGCGGTTGACGACTTGAAGAGTGCGGTGCGGTTGACCAAGTTGGCGACGTCGACCAGCGTGAAGAGTGGAGGTGCTTCGGCACCGAGGAGTGTTCGACTTCCTGCTCGTGATGGGAGCCTCCCAGTCCAAGACCATGGAGGTTTCGCGGCAGGTTTCGCCGGCGCGGCGTTCTTCTCGGTGAAGACGAAGCCACTGTTCAGAGGGACTCCGCTGTAATTTTCCTGTTTTCTGGGCAGTTTCTTGGTTGATGTACTGTACTTTTCCTCGCAAAAAAAAAAGAGTTTGTTGCGACTTATTTCCTTGACAGTGCCATTTCTGATTTCCAAACTCGTAAAATTTTGCCCCATGATTTTTTAATCTTTTGTCACTGTTTTTTGGCCGTTGGTAACAAACATCCTAATCCGGTATCACAACGAAGCAGATTTACATGAGATTCAAAATAGCAAACAAATACTCCTATCTTCACGATCGGAGTCCCAGCTTAAAGCCATCTCTCCCAGGAAATCCTTCACAAACATTTTCACGGTCAGCCCACCTCGTAAAGCCATCGGTCCCAAAAACTCCAGCACACCACTTTTCACGATTAACCCACCTCGTCGCGCTGCACCTCTTCTCCGATCTGCCTCGTAAGTATTTTCTCGCGTCATTCCCTTCAATCTCATATAGTTTTCACCTCTGCAAGAAAAATGAATCCGGTTTCACCATTAGTACAGCGCTGATATTATTGTATGTCATGTCGATTTTTCTTCTCAATCAACTTAATAATTATCATATCTGCCATCTCACAAATCCTACGTTTCACAAAGGATGGAAGATATACCTTGCTCACCGAAGAAGTGGTATGATCTCGTATCCAACTTTAATCGCACCCAATGCAACAAACTGGAAGAGTGGGGAATAGGCTGCTACCTCAAAGCAAAAGACATGAAGATGCGTCCAGGGTTAATATTGTTTATGATGAAAGCATTTGATCCTACTCGGAAAGTTTTCACCATAGGAAAAAAAGAAATAACTCTTACATGCAAAGATGTTGAAGCTATTACTGGGCTCCGAAACTGTGGTCAACCATTTAATCCAACCCATCTCGAAACATCAAAGGATGTCCCCTCCAAATTTGTCAACTCCAAGACACATACAATACTAATTGACGATCTCATCGCAGCCATCAAAAGCGATGACGGTGCTGATGATGATTTTATTAGAAGGGTCCTTTTAGTACTTCTTGGCACAGTTTTAATGCCAGTTTCAACGATGTATGTGCCAAGAGATTACTATGCAATTGTAGACAATCTACCCCGAGCACAGAACATGAACTGGATTTCCTTGACACTGCCATTTCTGATTTCCAATCTCGTAACGAAAAAAACAGAAGAAGGCTAAAAAAGCTGGCCAGATGGCAATTTAGCTCTTCTGCAGGTATAGCATAATGCTACTTCTATTTGCCAGCCAAAAATATAAGAGATATGTGCTAACGACTTCGCCTATTTTAAATTATGTAGTACTGTTATTGGGCAAAGGTCCGTCCAGCCATTGGTTCTGACCAATACAACTTCTCTACATATCCACTAATGGCAAACTGGGATGAAACTGCTGCTTGTAAGAGAGAGGATTATGACAAAGATAATGGCCGTGGTCATGGCAAGGTAAACCAATTTCTCATGTTATTTTGAAGCAACAAGGGTGTTGACATAATTTTTCGTGTTCGGCTGATGATGGTTAGCTACTTCTTCATGCAGATTGTGAATGACATCACTGCACGTCACGACACACAAGATGGAGCAGGTTCAGGTGGAAGTACACAGAGGGATAATCCCAGCACAAAGAAAATCTGGAATGTTCTAGATGAGATGCAGAGAAATATATGTGATGTGCAGAAAAAGGTCGCTCTCATACCTGATATATTGAAATGCGTACAGGTACCAATCACGTCACCATCTTTTTCTTCACCATCCGATGAAATGATTGTTGATCAACTACCACTCCACTTGTAGGATATCCGTAACCACCTGGAAAAAAATGATGCCAATCAACCGAGGGATGAAACAAACATCAAACAAGAAGATGATCATAAAGGAAAAAATTCAGATCTCAATGACTTTGGTGATTCTCAAGAACATGGTGCATACCAACCCCAACCTAGTGCCGTTAAAAAATCAGAATCTCCCTCAGACAATACAAGTGGTAGCTCAGCAACAGCAAATACAGAGACCATGGTTGACACTGTATCACAGAGCCTAAGAAAATCCAAAAGACCGCGAAAGAAACCAGATAAGTTCTCTCCGATGATGTTAGAGAAGAAACATTCAAGATGCGCCACAAAAGACATTCCAAAAGCATCCCAGCGCCAAAAAGGTCGGTCATGGACTGGGAATTCTCGCTCTTGCCATTCTTTGGTGTTTTTACGAACTGATTTGAGAAGATGCTAGCCTAACGTATCATTCCTGTGCAGATTATCTGTTTGATACTCCAAGTTTCATAACTTCAGCACACATAGAAGCAGCTGTGCAGTATATCGTCTCAATGCCAAAACACGTTGCGCCAAAGACCGTGGTTTTTCAGAGTGCAACAAATAGTTTAACGGGAGAAGTTCTGAAATGCTTCACTCCTAATAACACTTCATTTATGAACGAAACGGTAATCAAGATTACAACCTGTATCCATGATATGTATATATTCTTCCACTACATGCTAAAACTAGGCCTTTTCACTTAAGAATCATGTATTCGTGCAGGTCATCAATGCATACGGCGAGCTCATGTCTACTCCCATAAGTCCTGACCAGCCAACTCGCGTCGGTCCTAATACGCTTGTCTACGCCACAGCAAGAACCGAATGGTTGACGGAACATCTACAGCCTTGTCCCAACCCAACTCCGGCAGTTTTGAAAAAGAAGAAGGCCAATGTTAAAGAATATTTTGATTATGAACGGGTAAACATATATTTAAAAGTAAATTGGTATCATGCAATAGCCCATGGATCTCTTGATTATGCTTTTTTCCTTAATTTATATAACTACGCAGGTACATTTTCCCATGAACATAGGCAAGCTACATTGGGTCGTTGCTACGCTGGATATAAAGCAACAAGATATTAAGTTTCTAGATTCATTGTTTACCTTTGAAGCGTCTAAGGAAAAAATCAAAAAGCTGGTATAATTTCCTATCCATTTAGATTGTCACATTTTTTATGGAATAAAACCTCTTTTTCTGCCTAGCGAGCCACTAAATGCATCACTCTCGCACATATATACAGCTCCAGGGGATAGAGGCAGAGGTCTGCGTTGTACGGAAACATGGCAGTCCCCATTTACCCGATGTGACTAAGTGGCCAATCAGAGAAATACGAAACATTCCAAAGCAACAAGACGGGTTAGTCTACAACATTATGTCTAATAAACATTAACTTATATCATAATTTTACTAACTTCAAAAGTATATTGTTCTACGACAGGTACTCGTGTGGAAAATTTGTACTATGGTACATGAGAAACTTGGAGAATGCAAAAATGAAAACTAACTTTTCCCAGGTTGGTCAACACATGCAAAGCTGTTAGTTCGAATTTTCATTCAGTATCAAAACAAATATGTTACTTAAAACTTCTATGTGAACTGAACTGTTGCCATTTTCTATCGCAGACGGATATATACAATTCAAATGGCAATATGCTCGCGGAGCTAATCTTCTCTCACATAAACCGAAACACAAAAGTGAAGGAAGCAGTTTCCAAACTAATGCGCAAGACTGAGATATCTGCTTAAGTGCACATTTCAACTAGGGAGAAGTTGCAAGAAGACCAACGTATGGGGTTATTTGCACGGCTGCTAATGCTTCTGCTAAAGAAATAACCATTTTCGACCAAGCTCCCATATGATGCACGATCTTGGATAAGCTTTGTCCTTAGTCAAGGAACTTACGTGGTTTCACTTTCAGTTTAATTAATCTCTTGAACTTGTGTCGGAAATATCATACTGGACCTCCTTGCTAGTTCTTTTCCTCAACTCAGATGCTTTTTAGTACTGATGTATCTATACACTTGCAAACTGGCCATTGTTGTGTGGATGTGTGTACTGAAAAACTAGCATCATACTGTTAAATATTTACGTGAATCCCTATTCCCATCAGGTTAGTAAATTGCAGAGCAAAGGCTCCCTGTGTGTAGCGACTGAATCCCTATTCCCATCAGGATACTGTACCTCTCTCAGCTAAGTCACATCTCTGTAGCGAAAGGACTGCAGTGGGGGCGGCGTACCAGGGGCAGGCGGCGATGTGTGCGGTGGCGGACGGAGCGACCGACTCGTACCGGAGTAGGAAGTGCAGCGGCACTGGGAGACGATGGGCGTGGAGCTCGCGGCTCCATAAGTAGGCCGAGCGGCGGGGCTGCACGGCCTCCTCCGAGCCTGAGCGGCGACATTCTTGGGGCTCGGAGAAGTCCTGGCCGCGGGGCTACAGGAGGTCGCGAGTAGGAGCGCTAAAGAAAGATCCTGGGCGGAGCAGCAGTGGTCGCGGGGCGGCGTTCGATCTGAGGTCGTGCAGAGCAGCGGCCGCGGCAACGGCCCGAGGCGCAGAACTCACAGCTGGTGGAAGAGTCGAGACGGCGGGGCTGCACGTTGCAGGATAATCTCTCGAGCTCATGCCGGAGGAGGATTCTGGGCGGCGGCAACCGACGAAGAGCTCGAGGGAGGAAGGGGAACTGGCAGGGGAGTGGGGACGCGGGACGTGATTTTTTGGTCCACAACCGGGTTTGAGGCGGGCCGAGCTTGGACCCTGAACCGCATCGCTGGATTCGTGTTGGATCTCGAAGTGACGTAATTGACGTCTCATTAGACTAACGAGGCGGGATTGGCACCCACAATCTGAGCCGTCAGTGCGCTTTAAACTTCGCGCAGAAATTTTTCCGGAAAGCACAGGAGCACTTCGGAAGACCATGTGTCTCCTCAACCTTGGTCCAACTGGCCTCCTCCTGTGTGGATTCAACCCAATTTTACGAGGATTGAACTGGCATTGCCTAAGTAGGTCGGGTTCAAGTAGCCCTGCTGGAGGGAGAGCCTGTTGCCGTGGCATCAAAGGGCTGACGATTCAAGATGTCGCATGATGGAATCATGCTGTCCAGTTGTCGTTTTTATCAAGTATTTAAGTTCCATGAACGTTTCTTTTATCTTGTGTGGGACTCTGGAAATTTATTATCCCTTTAGCTGTCTGGGAGGCTTTGTGTGTCTTTTATGAATTGTGAAGAAGCCAGATAAATAAGAACTTTGTTATGCTTTTTATTTGTCATTTGTGAACTTCTGATGATTGCTAGAACATTTCCAAGCTGCTGTTTTTATCTGCCATGTTTTTCCTTGAGGATGGGTGGTTGTTCCTCTGTGATAAGTTCCTATACTCATCCCTTCTGTTTATGTTGTTCACTTAATTGACTTACCATCTCTGATCTCTGTGACTGCTAGCTGCTGTAGGCAAGTAAGTCAGCAAGAAGCCAAGAAAAATAAGTCGAGACTCAAGATTCAAGAGCAAGTATGAATCTAAACTGCTGCCTTTTTTGTTGCAAGCTGCTGATTTATTGTTGGTTTTCTTGACCATTTTTGTTTGACTGATTATCTCCAGGGAGGATGGCTTTTCTGATTTGTAGTGCTGAGGATGTAGTCGGAACAGTTGGTGTACTGTTTTTTGTGTGGCAGGTTCCTTGACCTTGGACCTCAATCCTGGAGGTGAGCTCTCAGCGTTTGCTTGTTATAATGGCCCAGCTGAGAAGTCTATTTTAGACTCTGTCCATTTTCTTTGTTAAATTGCTCCTTCAAGATTGCACCCTTTGTTACTCTAGCGACCTCTCTGTCAGTTTAAGTTATGATGGTACTCTTTATTGGCTATTTGATCAAATGCTCATGTACCGTAAAAAGATTATTCGACGTGCTGTTTTGTTCAGATGCATGTCATGCTTTGATGGACTGAAAATTCCTTATATATTTGGCATCTGGGCCATGGACATCAGTGTAGAGGCCATCAGTTAGATTGTTCAAGCCATTTGATGAGCTCGCCGTTGGCAGCAAGGTTAAGTTCTATTTTGAAAGCCAGTCTTAATTTATCCGTATACAGCGCTTGTTGGCCACACTTGTTCTTTGATGCTACATTTTGCAGGATTTGTTTTTGATGTTTTATGCTTTGGAAAAGTTCAGTGAGGCTGGCAGCACCCTGACGATTCAGGAGGTAGCATGATGGCATGTCGTGCTCTGAAAAATCTTTCATTTTGTTCCAGTGTTCGAGTTTTCATGACTTTTATTATCTGTGGAACCTTGGAACTTTTATTACGTCTTGTGGCTGATGCGTGCCCGGTTGTGTTTTCTTTATGACTTGTGAGAGTAGTCAGGGAAATAAGAACTTCGTTATGCTTGTGTCGCTGATTTTTCATCTGTGAACTTGTGATGATCACTGGATCGTTGCCAAGTTGCTCTTTTGACCTGCCGTGGTTGTTGCTCCCCTGCATAACGTTCATCCATAACTCTTTCAACAATTTCCATAGGTATTTCAAAAGGAATACTTTCAGTAGGTGGACTGAGAATATCACAAGCATCAAATTATCACATATGGGAGACAAAGTATCATCAAAGCAAATTTTCTCCTCCAAAGCTGGGAACTAAAAAGATCATTTTCATTAAAACTAGCTTCCCCAAGCTTAGATTTTTCCATGGCATTAGCAATAATGTTATTCAAAGAATTTATACTAATAACATTACCACTATCATGCAAACAAAGTTCCATAGGTTTTTTAATTTTCTCTTCAAACACATCATGTCCTAATTCAAGATAAATTTCATAGAGATCTCTATTTTTTTTGTTATTTTCCATTAAGCCTAACTAGTGAAATAAAAACAAGAAACAAAAAGATATAACTGCAGAATCTAAAGGAAATACCTTCAAGCACTCACACACCGGCAACAGTGGTAGAAAATAGCTTAGTAGCCAGAGCATGTAAGTACCGTTTACCTTACCTCCCCTGCAACGGCGTCAAAAAAGAGCTTGATGTCTACTATAACTTCTATTCTTGCAGACAGTGTTGGGCCTCCAAGTGCAGAGGTTTGTAGAACAGCAGCAAGTTTCCCTTAAGTGAATAACCCAAGGTTTATCGAACTCAGTAAAGTAGAGGTCAAAGATATCCCTCTCAAGCAACTTTGCAATTAAGATACAAGAAGTCTCTTGTGTCCCCAACACACCTAATACACTTGTCAGATGTATAGGTGCACTAGTTCGGTGAAGAGATAGTAAAATGCAGGTGATATAGATAATAACAAGTGGTAATTGCAATCTGTAGTAACAATGACAGCGAGCAAACATGCAGCAGAACTGGGAGTAAACGGCGTTTCAATGCTTGGAAATAAGGCCTAGGGATTATACTTTCACTAGTGGACACTCTCAACAATAGTAATATAACTGAACACATAAATACTTCCTCTTCACTATGCTACCCTGAACTATTCTCCCGTTGGATAGAAATACCAATCTACTGCGTAGGGCTATAAAAGCACACCTTAAAGTCTGAGTAAACAAACACCACAGTTTCATAGAACACCAAGACCATCGTGTAGGGCTACAAAAGCACACCTTAAAGTTTGTATTCCAAATTTAGGACACCCCACGCTGTCACTATGAGCATCCCAAAATAGTACTAAACAAACACCACAATTTTATAGTGACATCCAACACAAGAACACTAATGATAAATATCCCTCCAATCTATTAATAGAGCCACACATGTCACCCACACTGTCACCTTGATAACGTGTTCTTACATGACTCCGAAGATTATAATGATAAAACCACTTGAGTGTAGCATAACTATAACAATGAAGGGGAAACATCTATGAATTCAACTAGATTACAATGGTCATGATCACATAAAGATCACACCATGGGAGAGAGAGATAAACCACATAGCTACCGGTAGAGCCCTCAGCCTCGATGAAGAATTACTCCCTCCTCATCATGGGAGGCAACAACGGCGATCAAGATGGCTCCGGGGGCACTTCCCCATCCCGGCAGGGTACCGAAACAGAGACTTCTGTCCCCCAAATTAGGGTTTTGGATGGCGGCGGAGCTGGGAGTCGCGTCTGGGAAAATCGTCGTATCTTCTAGGGTTTTCTCCGCGGAGGCAATAAATAGGCGAAAGGGCAACGCGAGGCGGTGCACGAGTCAACGAGGTGACCCATCGGCGTCACCCCCCTCCAGGTCGCGCCGAGGCCTGGCGTGGAGGCCTCGGGCCTCCCCCGGACTTGTCCTCCTGGCCCTTGGAGTCTTCTGATGAAATAGGGATGTACGTTGATTTTCGTCCATTTTCGAGAATATTTCCCGACTAGTTTTTCTGAAACGGAAAAACATCAGAAAACAGGAACTGGCACTGTGGCATCTTGTTAATAGGTTAGTTCCATAAAATGCATAATAATGGTATGAAGTGTATGTAAAACAAGTAGCAATATGTATAAAACAAGCATGGAACATCAAAAATTATAGATACGTTTGAGACGTATCATCGATTCCAAAGTAATCCTGGCAAGGATCATTGGACAGCTGTTGAGAACATACTGAAGTATCTTAATTATACCAAGGACATGTTTCTTGTTTATGGAGGCTTTGGAGAGGAACTTGGCGTAACAGGTTACGTTGATGCAAGTTTCTGCACATATCCAGATGACTTGAAATCGCAAACAGGTTATGTGTTTAAGGTGAACGGAGGCGCTGTGAGCTGGAGAAGTGGGAAGCAACCCATAGTAGCCCTATCTACAATGGAATCGGAGTATATTGTTGTTGCGGATGCTGCAAATGAAGCTGTTTGGCTGAGGAAGTTCGTCATCGAGCTTGGAGTGTTCCTGAGTGCACAAGACCCTGTGAACATCTACTGCGACAACACATGTGTTATTGCCAACATGAAGGAACCAAGGTCTCACTCCAACGCCAAACATATTCTCCGACGCTTCCATGTCATACAGGAGTACGTCAAGGAAAGCGATGTAAAGATTTGCAAAATACACACGGACCTGAATGTTACAGATCCGCTGACGAAACCTCTCCCACGAGACAAGCATGAAGAACACCGAGATGCTATAGGTGTTAAGCTTTTACCAAGTTGTAAACTAGATTAAATTGTACTCTAGTGCAAGTGGGAGACAGTTGCAGATATGCCCTAGAGACAATTAATAAAGTGATTTTATTTGTCATATCTCAATTGTTCATAATATGTTTTAATACCATGCTATAACTATATTACGCGGAAACATTAATACACGTGTGGTATATAAACAACAAGGTCCCTAGTAGTCTCTAATTAACTAGTTTGTTGGGTAATAGATGATCATGGTTTCCTGATCATGGACAATGGCGTCGGTTAACAACGGAGTCATATCATTAGGTGAATGATTTGATGGACATACCCAAAATATAGAAACGTAGTGTTCATACCTTCGACCGTGAGATCATATCAAATCTCTGCTTCTGGAAGATGCGGCCGGTCACATCAAACGGCATGTCTTATATAGTGTGACAATAAAAGTGACACTTTCGGGTATCGGAAGGAAGCAGTATAAGCGAGTGATCAAGAGCGGGAATTGCCAATCCACATAGCAGGATAGATACTCTGGGCCCACTCGGTAAGATTACGTCAATGAGCTTGCAAGCATGTGACTAGGTCACGGGGATGTAATATCACAGACGAGTAAAGATAGATTTGTCGATGACGAGGTCATGCTCAGTAATCGTGATACCGGAGAACTACGCTCAGACAATCTAAGTATCGATAGGCAAGAGGATGAGACTTGACGTCTAAAGGTTCAAACAATAAAAGACATTCGTGGACGCATAGGGGCTATCATGGGTATCCAGATCCCGCTGTTAGTCATTGATCGGAGAACGTGTCTCGATCATGTCTGTAGTGATCCCGAACCGTGGGGTAACACACTTAAGGTGGGTGACGATTAGATTGGATTTAGAGAGAAAAGAAATCGGAGACTCCGGAAGTGTTCCGGACATGTCCGATAGAGATCGAAAGGCAACGAAATATGTTTCGGAGCCCGAATGAATTAAATAATATGCATTTAACATTAATAAGTGTTATTGATGATTAAATATATTTTTTTATTTAATTAAATTTAAAATTTTAAAGGCATTAAACCTATATGGGCCTTAGAGGCCCATTAGGGAAAAATCCTAAAAAGGAAAAGGAAAAAAAGAGGGAGGAGGGCCAGCGGCCCTAGGTGGGCCGAATGGGGCCCACCTAGGTGGCCGGCGGCTCCCTTGGCCGGAGGGTGGCCATGTGGGGTTTAGTCCCACATGGCTTAGCCAAGGGAGATTGTCACGCCCCGAGACCCGGCCCGGTAGAATGACAGCCGCCGCACGCATATAGACCCGAAAGTCTATGCACGCGCAAGGCTAGAAAGCAGGCATAAAACCAGCACAGTGGATCTCAAGCAGCTCTTTTATTTATTTTATAAGATTATTTACATTTACAAGGATAAAAAGATTCTCTAGTCGCAACCCACCCACTGGTCCAGCCTACTCTTCGGATTCGACGTTGTCTTCCGCTGCGAACTCTGATCATCCAAAAATAAAGAGGAGCAAGGGTGAGTACAAACAAGTCGTACTCAGCAAGTAAATACCATACTAGACAACGAAAGAACATCAGAAGTAAACAAGAGATAACAACAGAAACGATAAACAAAATATCAGGGAACCTGGATTTAAAGGAATAAATCATTCACCGAGGAAAAAGAATTAAGAATGGTGAATGACCACGTATCGGTATCACACATGACAGCAACAGAACCACACGGGACTCACAGGGGTGAATATTCACGCTTTTACTCTCTTAAGAGGGGTACTCCGACGTCAACAGCCTCGACCAGAACCACACGGGCTTCAGAACGAGCAGAGCCCTTTTGCCCGCTCGGACACCGGACACCTTGACCTACTCGATGCCGGTCGCTCCTATGGATCCATCACCGACACTTTCCATTCAAGGGCCGCCCCTCACGGAGAGCTCAGACTGTCCCATACCAGAACTGTGACCGGTACAATACGTTTGCCGTCGTGACACCAATACGGAAAAGGACTCAAGATATCTGGACAGACAGAGTAGTGCTACAATCACTGGAATGAGATCAAACAGATGTACTCAACAGGATATTCTCAGACTCCTCATGAGGTCCTGCGGAGTATTCAGATTAAATCAAGATTGAGAGACACTTATCTCTCCGATAGCACTAGAACAACACAATGACCAAGATATCCAATAGGAATCAAGAATAGGAATGTCCAACATGATAACAGGGATTAAGCAATCCACATACAATTATATTGAAGGAAGGAATTAGTAAAGCACTACTTGCCTCGGTATCGAGATCATAATCCTTGAGAGCAGTATTCTCCTCAATCGATGAACTACGCGATCGTATGCATTAAAATCCAATCGGCTCCCTATGCCGGTGTGGCGATTCCGTATCTTCTTTGTGTTTCCTCTCTGTCAGCATACTCCACCATCGCGTCTGCTTTTCTCTGTTGCTTACTAGAGCGCAAGCGCCATCTCTCTCTCCGAGGTCTCACTCTCCTTCTCTGGCTCTCTCGACCGGTGTACTGGCTAGTCCCTCACTCCCTATTGGACTCGCTCGGCATAGGCAGAAAAACAGCGTTCCTATATTTATAGGACTTGGGCACCGCCTGCTAGGGAAAAATATCTGAGCGACAGCTTCGTCGATAAGAAAATATCTGCCGGCGTTCTGGTGAGCGTGGCCAAAATATCCTGCCGCTTGCCGCTTGACCAGCTGACCCTTCGAGCTGAAGAAAGTTATGGGCCGACGTCCTACTCTCCTGGAGGCTTATCCACGATGCAGCAGTTCACGTAGATGGCTAGGCCAGCACATCTGCTAAGCTCCTCTAGTACCAAGCCACGTTAGCCTCTCAAAACCAAACAGCTTACGTTGCTAATGTAGTCACACATGGTTCAATGCACCAGCACATGCACATCTACTAATACTACACAGCTAGCTTGTTCTATCGATTTCATCAGTACTACTACATGCCTTGTACGATGCATGCACAAACAAATGAACCATTCAGCTATGACTTTTCTATTTATCTCATGCATGCAAATTTTAACACCACAGATTAGAACAAACAAAATAATTAGAAACCAAATATTATTTTATCCAAAATAATTAATAACTCGAAAATTCTGGGTATTACAGAGATGGCCTCCCTCCTCCTCCTTTAAATAGGGGAGCCCCATGCCTTGGAAATACACACCAATTCTCCCTCTTCTTCTCTCCTAACTTGATCGTGGTTCCGTTTCTGGAGCTGCGTACGGGGAGAGAAGTCTCTCTACTACACGCACACCGTCGTGCTGCTAGATCCAATCTTCCACTTTCGCTGCTCTGCTGGATCTGGAGTCCGGAGGCTGTCGTCCACACCATACGTGTGTAGAACCGCGAGCGCCATTGTTTGGTGCTAGGTGTTGTCTTATTCCACTACATGACCCTGAGGTCGGCGTCATCGTCTCCATCGACAACATTTGTGCGGGAACGTAATCCCGCTTACGGTCTACAAGGGCATGTATTCTGATCTCCTCTGTATTAGTATATCTGCATAGTATAGATCCTGGCTAGTTTATGGTTATCGTCGGTAGGAAATTTTTTGTTTTCTGTCTATGATTCCCAACATTTTTATCATACTGTCTGCACTTGCTTCACACAAAACTCATAATTTGTAAATGAAAAAAGAGCACATTATCATCAAGGAAGTATATTTTATAATTATATATTGAATTGTCCTATTTATTTTTATTTTTGAACCTTAATTGTCCTATTTATGCTAAGCTCTATACCCAAAATATGGCTCGATGCCAATTTGTTTGAGTTTCTGACCAATTGTTGGTATTATTATATTTTCTCTATCAAATTGCTATACAGAAGTGTTAAACTAAAATTCACAAGTTTGCTCTTCGAAATCCAAATATATATGTGCATGCTATTTTATTTAACTTGTTTGCCTAGTATTTTTGAAAAAACACTCAACAAAATCAATTCCACGGTCCATCAACTGTTAACCGCACTTGAAATAGAGACGCGTCGATGACGTTGTCGAGTGTTTCTTTTCACAGTAACTTGCACACACACACAAAAAACTTGGCAAACCAGGCATATGCCGAATGTTTCATTACGGTGTTTGCCCAGTGGCCGATAAAATGCACTCGACAAAGCAAGGCACTCTGGTTACTACTCTCTCCTTTTTTAATATAAGATGTTTTAGATGGTATACATGTAACACATGTTGTCTATATGCATACTAAAATGAGTAAACATATAAATTAAAATGTGTCTACATACATTTGTGTGCATGTAAATATGGACAAAAGCTAAAACATATTATATTAAAAAATGGAGGGAGTAGTAGTTAGTAGCAGAGGAGGGACCCAGAGTTGATTTTAGACCAAGTCCCAGCGATATGCTATAACTGAACTCTCCTTGACTGACGAGAGAATATCTAGTGCTACATAGCACTTGCATGCTACCGTTGCTACCACAAAAAAAAAGTATTTTATATGTGTCAAAAAATTATACGAAAAATTGTAAGTGCTCATGAAGTATGTCCCTACAACATCCTAAAATTTCATGTCGAAATTCGACATGGATACTGAGAAACAAAAAAGAGAAATGTAGCATGAATAGTGTCATTTTCTGATTTTGTCTTTTTGTGACACTAGGTAGCACTATTCATGATAGATTTGTCTTTTTTGTTTCTCAATGTAGATTTCGAATTTCGACATGAAATTTTAGGATGTTGTAGGGACATACTTCATGAGTACTCACAATTTTTCGTATAATTTTTTGACACGTATAAAATATTTTTTTTGGGTGGTAGCAACGGTAGCATGCAAGTGCTATGTAGCACTAGATATTCGACTGACGTCTGGATCGAGCTACACTACTGTAGTACAATCACGATCTTGAAATGAAAACTATATCTACACCGACGTCTGGACGATGCATGGGCTCATCATCAAGCTACACACATCACCAGATCGACACTAGCACTACTGCACACGAACTAGCTATAGCTACCGGCCGGTACGTAAGTACAGTAGAAACTTGACCGAAATAAACTGCGCGTGCCAATCAATGAGATCATCTTCCTGATCTCATGATGATGATCTTCGTGATCAGTTTGGTGATCATTCTCTGGACCAACAGGTGATGATCTGTTTCCTTCAGGTCGAGATCGCAGATTTTCAGAGTTGTTAATTGTGATTTATGATGTTTCCATGAGCTTGATTACTAACGAGATAACCACAAGGTTATAAACGATAGGGAATAAAACGATTAACAAAAGCAAGATCAACACAACGGGGACATGAGATTTAACATGGAAAATTCTTCTAACAAGAAAAAAGAAAAAATCACATGCGTCAGCCATCAAATATTTATTATTAACGGGTGAGATTATAAACGCCGGGATTTACAACATGCGACTTATTCCAAATGGTGGCTTATAAGAGGTGTATATATTATACACCGATGGAACCCTAATCCAAACCGGTAACGACTCGTACCGTACCGCAGGGCTTCGGCCCAAGCCTCCGGCGACAGGCCTCGCTTCGCTCCGTCCAAACTTAGCTTTATCTTTATATAAATTTGGATCACATCAAATTAACACAAACATCGCAAATATGCATGCATGGATGATTCGCAAACAAGCTACTACTAATTTGGAAATCCACTTTGATCCCCGGGTGCATATGTTCCGGTTATGTTTTTCAAAATTTAAAATATATGAAAACACTTCGAAAAAATCTAGAAAACTTTGGGCACAAACATATACAAGTTTTTAACATTCATGCAAAATTTTAGAAGGAAATGACACTTTTGTGGTCTGTACAAAAAAGACAAAATATGTGGCCGGAATGAGATTTAAAAATATATTTTTCAAAACACAGATTTTATCTTTTTTGCACAGACCATGGAAAGTGTTATTTCCTTCCGAAATTTTGTACTCATGTTTAAAACATGTATATCTTTGTGCCCAATTTTTGTAATATTTTTTCGAAGTGTTTTCATATTTTTTTAATTTTGCAAAAATAAACAAGAGCATATGCACCCGGGAGCCAAAACGCCAGTTTACTACTAACTCATCCATACTATCAGACCACGAGCTAGGATAGTACTGCTAAGTGCTAACCACAAGAAGCGTATTAGTAGTACGTACTGATTTTTTTCGAAATGGAGGGTGTGTCCCCAGCCTCTGAATCAAAGGATGCATACAGCCGGTTTTATTAATATGGAAAAACAGTAAGCATGAGCCTTACAAAGAAATACATCGACCAACCCGAAGAACCACCGTCAAGACGAAAACTCGCTACACCTACGAACTTGATAAAGGGGTGGACCAATCGGAGCCAATGCCCTAACCTCACACACCTACATACATCATATAAAACGGGAGTGATGTAGCCTAACCTAGAAACGTGACCAAGCATGACACTCCCAATGGTCCAATGACAAGATTCCGAGTCAAGGCTTTGCAAGATAAGGTGAACACACTCCTAACTCTTCTTGACCTAGGTGATTCCATGAATGGGTTGGTACCTCAAACTAGTGTGCTATGTATACTCAGGAACGAAGTCTACAAGGATCACCAGGAGCCGGTCGAGGATGATGGAGAAGATGGACAAGAAGAATGGACCGGAGAATAAGATTATGATAAGATTGAGATTGAGCTATTTTCCTCATTGCCCCTTGTGGCTATGATTCCTCCTTCGCGGGGTAACCAAGATCTCTTCTTGTAGTTGCGATTACTTGCCAATCTCCCAACTTAATGGATTCTATTGGATCGGTGGACCGGCCGATAAGAGAAAGCGGTTTCAATTAGATTTGCGTTGGCTTGGATTTGGAGAACTGGAGGCTACTCTCGGGGGTTTGTTGTCAGTTGAATCTTCCTTGCAGGAGTAGATAGTTATCCCCCTAATTTTGTGTTTGTTTCCCCCTCGTTTCCCCTCTAATTCCCGCAACGTGTTCTTCATGTTCTTCGTGTTCTTCGTCAAATTCGTGAAGATTGGGCCACCCTATAGGTTGACCCTCATCATATGGTATCAAGAGCAAGGTTGCCACGAATTTATACTAAACATTTTTACTTCTTTACATATCAATATCATTATATTTTAACTTTTTTATTGTCATATCTTATAACGTTCCACAAACAATTGTGTGGCTAATATTAGAATTCACAGGTTATAATACAAGACAAACATTTTTTTAAACGAGTTCGCCTAAATCTGAACAAATCATAACAATATAAGAAAATCCCAATCATACGCAGTATAAGTTGTCCAAGTACTCTATTTTATCCTGAAAAATATGTTGTTTTTGAAATTTTTCTAGTACATTTTTTCGAACCGGGTTATGTCTAAATCTTGATGCATACAAAAGAATAAGATAGGGACTGGGTTTGTATCCATAAATTTAATAAGTTTCTCCTTTATATGTAAGATAGTGTTTTTATACGTGTTTGTGCCTATTTGAGTATATATACATATACTTCGGGAGAGTTTAACATTCTATATATAAATCTTCAAATATCCTAACCGAGGTTTATGGAGTACAATTGTATAGCTTAGTTTTGATTAAAAATAATTATAGAGTACCAGAGCTTTCGGCAGGTGGTTTCCAAACCCCTTCCTTCCTCAGTAGTTGGCTAAGTAAATCATGCGAATCAATTAAGTGAACTAAAGCAATGAGTAGTATGAAGATGCTGCTGAGGAATGCTAATAACTCGTTAGGCGAAATTTGGCGTGCAATGTGATTGTAAGCAATTAGATGGGAGAGAACATGCAATAAATTGGTGATTCATCGAAAAAGTCAAACAAAAGCGATTATCCAAGCACTCTATCCTTCCCAACTTATGTTGCTTACAATGTTTGGTCAAAGCCAAACTATACAAAGTTTGACAAGTATATAGAAAAAATGTCAACATGGACAATGTCAAATCAATATTATTGGAATCATCATGAAATATTTTTTCATATTATATGCTCTTGGTATTGTAGATATTGATATATTTATCTATGATTGGTCAAAATTTATAAAGTTTGACTTTGACCCAAAAAATAGGCAACATTTTTTGGGAGAGAGGGAGTACTGTTTCTTTAATTTCAGTGTGTTACACGAAACTATGTGTCATTCAGGTTAGTGTAGTTATTGTTTCATGACACAACAAATACATATGAGTAGGAGTGTTGACATATAAATATACGGCCTGACCCTTTCCATCAGTTCGGACTTTTGGGATAATTGGCTAGCGCATCAATTCTATATGGTATAAGAGCAAGGGATTTCAATCTCAATACCGTGCTCACGCAGTATTTAAAAAAAGTGAAGCGGGAGTGTTGAAATATAAATATATTGCCTAGCCTCTTTCCATCAGTTCAGATTTTTGGGATAATTGGCTTGTACATCAATTCTATAAGAAGAGTAAAACACCTAGGACGAAGAGTAGGGATAGTGGGAAGAGAATTAAATATTTCAAATTATCTTTAGCTTTGTGTGAAAATATATGGCATTATCTAATAATACTCGATTTGTTATTGTTTGTTAGGTGTATTAAAGTATAATGGTTCTATCTTTTACCATGTTTATAGATAAGACTTCATCTACAAACCAAATCACACTATCACCATGAAACATATTTTTATAATGCCATGAAACATATTTTTATATTAATTTTCTTATTGTAGTAGAAGTTGGTAGTTTTTTCTATAAACCATGTTAGGTATATAAGAGTTTATATTTTAGAAAAATAAGACTACCCATTATGAAACGAAACATATAGAGTATGTGACATGGTATTTTGGAAGTGTCATAATAACTCTTGCCCACAAACTGAAACGATTGGAAAAAAAATCACACGCATGTGATACTTTACCTAACACAATATTTGCGGAAAAGCTATAGAATCATATGTTTAGAATTAGATATTTGCATTATCTATGAAACTATAATTTATTTCACAAGTAGACACGATACGCTAAAGACAATGCCTTAGCATCTGCGAGAGCCACATTGCCAGTTGAAAAGAAAAACAACCTTAAACGGTTAAACATAAAGATGTGAAGTTCTGCGGCATAAGAAAGCCACACCATCCGACCGCAATTTAAGCAAATTGTTCAGGGATGGAGATAATAAGAGGCTCCCGTTCCGACCTGGATCGTTGACCACGTCAACTTGCTTAATTATGTGTCCGGATCAGCAAATAGAATCCTCACATGCTGGTCTGGGAGCATCGATGGATCGATCATCACCTTTTCGCGGACCAAGATCAATATTGATCCTGATTTCGTGGTATCCTCGTGGTCGTGGTGCAATATTTCTCCTGCTGCTGATTCATAGTACCTCGATCGGCACCTCGTCCTAAGCGATATTGTTCCTTGCATGATTGGATTCGACCAGCTTAACAGGTAGGTGCAGATACATGCATCACCAGTGTACTCCTAGTACGCTTATGGTGGTTAATTAGCAGTACTATCCTAGCTGTCTGATGTGTCCTAATCGCAGAAACATTCGAATCATGCATGCATGCATCGTCGTGATCTGACAGCAAGGATGATAATTTTGTGGTTATTCTGATCTTCCTGATGATTCAGCTTCGAAGCGGGACCTGCTGAGTGCACTCCCACGTACGTGTCCCTTTCTTCTCCCATATGGCCAAGTTCCTCACCAAACTTCGCCAGACACAGAAACAAAATTGATCACAGAGTCAGTGAGAAAGTGCTAAGAGAAGGCAAATTAAGCACCATTGTAGCCATGCATGGTGCCACAGCGTTGTCTACTATGCCCGCCTGGATATTTGTTAAACTTGCTAGTATGGGTAAGAAAAAGGTTTACACTTTACAGTGACACGCCGTTTTCGATGTAGTGATGTGTTTTCGGCACGCCACTTCTAATGGGTATCGGTGGCGCGCGACCCATGCGACACCGGTAACATACACATACGCGTGCCACCGGGATGTGCTAGTAGTGCTGCGTGCTTCGAGCGCCACCAGTAATAGTGGCGCGACCCACGGGACGACACTGATGACTACTTTCTGCAGGCCACTATTTGGTTTTAAGGGGTGCGACAGCAGCTTTCAGCTGCCCTAGCAGTTCGATGGCCGCGTATTTTCTCACCTGTCAGCATATTTATACATAACACATGTAAAAAGTATAATAAAGATCTCTAAACCCACGCATATGCCATAGTGTTTCATCGTGGTGTTCACCGAATCAGTAGCCGGGGAGACAGAGAGTTTATTTTGGACCAGGTCCTAGCAATATGCTTTAACTGAACTCTCCTTGATTGACGTCGGGATCGAGCTACACTACTGCACAATGACGATCTTGAAATGAAACTATATGTATCTATACACACCGATCACGACATGGATGCATGGGCTCATCATATTCATATCACCAAATCGACACTTCCACTACTGTCGAGGCCACCGGTACGTACAGTAGAAACTTGACCGAAATAAATTTGCGCGTTCCAATAACCGAGTTTCCCACGTCTAATCATCTTCCTGGTCGATCTCTGGCGTGGATGAAGCTTAGCTAGCTTCCAGGTTACTCGGCCAACAGATGATGATCAGTTTCCTTCAGTGTCCATTGCATCCTCTTGCCAAATTCCACAAAAGCTTCGCAAAGCCGAATTCAAATTTGATCACAGAGTAGAAGGCAATGCTCCATCGCAGCCATGGCTCCAGACCCCAGTAGGTAGCTCTCGGCCAACATCTCTGCTTGGACATGGAAGCCACTAACCCGTGTGTAGGGGAGAGCGTTGATTTTGGAGCTAGTCGCAGAGATATGCTAGTATAACTACTCAACTCTCCTTGATTGACATGCAATCTTGATATTGAAATGAAACTATATATATATACACTGATGTCGGCGTGCATGGGTCGTCATCATCAATTCACCAGCTGACTACCGGTACGTACAGTGTAGAACAAATAGTAATTACCTTGACCGAAATTAAATTTTGCGTGCCTCACGTGTGAGGTCGATCGTGTCAATTAACTACTCAGCTACTAATCATCATCCTCATGGCATGGATGATGAAGCTTGCTTGCTTGCCTGTGAATCGAGACTCAGTTTAAGGGCCTGTTTGATTTAAAGGATTTGCATAGAAATTTTGTAGGATTCAAATCCTTAGTAATTTTTCCTATGTTACTTTTTGATTCATAGGATTGAATCCCATAGGATTTTTTCCTGTGGAATCCTTTACACTAGTTCTTATAGGATTCTAACATCCACTCACACCTCTTTTTCAAAATCCTTTGCTTTTCCTGTGACGGAATCAAACAAAGTTTGATGCATGTGAAATCCTGTAGGATTGAAATGGACATAACATTACAATCCTACAGTTTTCTTATTCCTGCGTTTTTCCTATCCTGCAAATCAAACAGTCCCTTAAGGTTTAAGGTTATGATTGCAGATTTGCAGTTGTGCGTGTCCTCGATCGATGCTTTCTGCCTAACAATTCCAAAGTAGGACTAAGCTAATGGGATGGGATAATTCCAAAGTAGTAGGACGTGTGACATGGCTGCACTGCACCGTCACGACGGAGGAGGAGGAGAAAAGAGAAAGATTCAGCTTCCCGAGGGGACCTGCCGACCTGCCACGTGGTCCATCGATGGTGATACGAAATCAGAATTGATCACAGCCGCGTCATCGATCGTCACAGAACACAACGGTACATAGCTCCATCATCGCAGCCATGGAGACAGCATCATCATCGCCTGGACCCGATCCATCTCCACGTCCCACTTGCTTTGTTGCCGGACATTATTCAAGAAAGAGAAATGGCTGTGCTGCGCAGGATGTACGACAAGAGCAGGCGTAATGCCGCCGCCGTCGCGGGCGCCTCCGTCCTGCTGCTCGTGCTCTTCGTATCAGGGGCCGGAGCTCGAGAGCGCCGGGGGACCATCTTCTTCTTAGGCTCCGGCATCGGAGACGGAGATGAGCAGGGGAATTGCCAAGAGGAGCTGCAGGCGCTTGAGGGCCGCGCAGCGCGGTGCCTGTACCTCCAGTCCAGCCACCCGCCGTGCGCGCCACAGGGGTACGTCGACTACCTCGCGCTCTTCTACTGCGCGTGCGGTGACGGCAAGGAGGAGCTCTGGTGGTCGCCGTGGCTCGGCAGCGCCACGATCGCGCTCTGGCTGCTCCTGCTCTTCTACCTCCTCGGCGACACGGCCTCCGAGTACTTTTGCGCCTCGCTCGAGGGCCTGTCTGCCGCGCTCCAACTGCCGCCGGCCGTGGCCGGGGTCACGCTGCTCTCGCTCGGGAACGGAGCGCCCGACGTGCTCTCCAGCGTCGTGTCGTTCGCGTCCGGCGGCGGGAATGGCGCCGGAGATGTGGGGCTTAGCGGCTCGCTCGGCGGCGCGCTGTTCGTGTCCACGGTTGTGGCTGGCCTCGTCTCCATCGTCTCGGCTCGTCGCCGCGGAGGCGACGAGGAAGCCGTCGTCATCGAGCGGCGCGGGTTCGTGCGCGACGTGGGCTTCCTACTCGTCGCGCTCTGCTACCTCCTTGCCGTGCTGGTCGCCGGCACCATCACCATCTGGGCCGCCGCGGCTTTCCTCTCCCTGTACGCCGCCTACGTTCTCCTCGTCTCGGCTTCGCACTGCTGCCCCTGCGCCGCCGGCACTCGCGCCGACAATAGCAGCGCCGATCACTCCGATGACCTTGCGGCCCCGCTCCTCCCCGTCGCCAACTCCAAGGAAAATAAGCAGCCAGAACTAGGAGACTTCGCCCGCTTCCTTCTTGCCGCGCCGATCTACCTCCCGCGACGCCTCACCATCCCCGACATCGCGGCGCACCGGTGGTCACGTGCCAACGCCGTCACCTCCGCGCTCCTCGCCCCTCTACTCCTCGCCGCCATCACCTGCCCGCTCACCCCCACCTTCCTCCTCGCCGCCGCACTCACCGGCGCGCTCCTGGCCATCGCCGCGGCCTCGACCACCGACGCCGCAGCGCCTCCACACGGCCGGCACGCGCGCCTCCTGTGGCTCGCTGGCGGGTTCCTCATGTCAGTCCTCTGGTCCTACGTCCTCGCCCGCGAACTCGTCGCCCTCCTCGTCTCCACGGGCATCATAGCCGGCATCCCCGCGAGCATCCTCGGCGTGACCGTCCTCGCATGGGGCAACTCGCTCGGCGACCTGGTCTCGGACGTGGCCATGGCGACCCAAAACGGTCCCGCGGGCGCGCAGACGGCGGTGGCGGGGTGCTACGCGGGGCCGGCATTCAACATGGTGGTGGGGCTGGGTCTCTCGATGGCGATCGCGGCGGCCGGGACGTACCCGGAGCCGTACGAGGTGCCGGTGGAGGCGTCGACGTACGTGACGGTGGGGTTCCTGGTGGCCGGGCTGGCGTGGGCGCTGGCGGTGCTGCCGGCGCGGGGCATGCGGCTGGATGCCGTGCTCGGGGCCGGGCTGCTCGCGCTCTACCTCTGCTTCCTCGCCGTCAGGCTCGCCGACGCCGTCGGCGTCCTGAGCTTCGATTCCTTCTCTCTTGCAAGCACCGTGACATGACAACCATGCATGGTTGATCGATCGTTGTATGATTTGACGATGTAGCGACAAAAGATGGATGGGGCAAGATCGAGGATTGGAGTGGTGGTACAACGATCAGATTAGACTGCAGGGCTAACTAACTACGGAGTACTACAGGAGTACATCGACTAATCGATGGATGCTTAATTTCGTCTGGTTTGTGTGAAGCTGTTTTTTTTTTTGGTTTGGCGTCTTCTTCGGCTGTCACACTCTCATCTTCACCAGCTATGGCTAGTTCTCTGCTTAATTGCCTCTGCTTCCTCGCCGTCGCCGTCCTGAGCTTCGATTCGTTCTCTCTGCATTTGCAAGCACCGTGACGTCCACATGGTTGTAGCAACAAAAGATGGATGGAACAAGATCGAGGACTGGAGGAGCTGGTGGTGGTAGTAGACTGACTAGCTACAGGAGTTCATCGAAAAGACCGGTGCCGGACGAAGGAAAGGACGCAGCAGAACGCCGACATGCTCTGGTCGTTCTGAGCCAAGGTAGCACGACATCCGTCTTCCCTTCTGGTAGGCTCATCGCCATCTTCCCCAGCCTACTTCACCGACCCAACCATGGTGCCGTCGCAAATACGTTTTGCCCGAGGTGGGCGAGAACGGCACCGTCGGCCCTATGAACGCGGTCATCGCTCCGATTGCGCCCGTCGACCTTGGATGCAACTTGTCTGTGTGGTAGAATCATCCCTTGCTTCTAACTTTCTGTATGTATCTAAACAATATTTCTGTTTCTATTTTGTTTGTGGTAGTATCACGCCTCAAATCTCACTGCTGCTTGACCTCAACCGATTCGCCGGCGCTACGTTGATCGGGACTCACGAACGACGAGTCGACAATTACGGCTTCCCGACAGCAGCTCTTCGGTGATTTCGGCGCCAACATGTTCGGTAAAATGTCAGACCTCGGCGAGGTGCGTATTTATATGCATGTGTGCATTTAATGTACCGGCAGTGTGATTGTGTGCTCTGAATTGTGGGCTGCAACAATATCAAGATATAGGGTTGATGTCTTAGGGGTTCTGGCGAAAGCTCCGGCAACGGTGACGTTTTTTAACGTTGTTCACCTTCTTGTAGGCGTTTCTGCAAGCCCTGACTATCGATTCCCAAACCCTGCTAGGCTCCTTCCCCGATGGCAGGTCTTGGTGGTAGAGCTGATGGTGCGGTGGAGGTCTGCTGGTTTTGACATCTTCGACGTCGTCTCCGTGCAACAGAAGTCAAGGCGCCTCCATTCGGATCAAGAAATCTCCTTTAGTTGGCTTCATTTAGTTTTGCTTAGCTTTTACAACATATGGGGTACTTTGTTGTTGTGAGGATTGTGTGTATTGTGTGCGTGTGTGTTGTAGCTGGTTTCGCCAGCTTGTTCTTGTAACTTGTAACTCCTAGCCGGTTGATGGCTTCGTTATTTCAAAGCTAGACTCAATTAGGTTGATATTTTTTTAGATAAAGCGATTTTATTACTTTAGAGATTTAAGCATTACACCCGGCCTCTGCATATCTAAGATGCACATAGCCACCAGTTCACCAGTAACAAATTCAGAACAAAAAGTAAAAAGACGAATTACATATCATAATGAGAAAAAAGTATTGGACATTGGACATTGACTAGAGATTTTCCCACACTTGTTTTGCTCTAGGACATGTGAAAAAAGTATGCAAAATATCCTCACATCCAATGTTGCACATTGGACATTGACTAGAGTTGCCAATGTGTCTGTTCGCCAAAACCCCTAAGCATGGTATCAGTCCATGAAGTGCCCTCCAGCCAAAGATCTTAATTTTTGATGGCAACTGTACACTCCATAGTTTCTTCCACACTTTGCCTCCCTGAGAACCACCAATATTCATCAAATTTGGGTTGTGTCTCCCAAACTGATATTCCCATTCAGCGTGATAGGCAGATCTTACAGTAAACATACCATTTTTTGTGGGGTGTCATGCTATAAAATCTTCTATACCCGATGGAGCAATCGAAATTTCAAGAATTCTTGTGGCATCCACACTCCAAAACACATCACGGATCAATTGATCATCACAGGATCCAGTGATTGGGTTAATAAGATCCAAAACTCTATTTAACATGATGTTACCTTTGGGTGTGTAGATTTTCCTGGTCGGACTCGTTGGAACCCACGGGTCAGCCCATATATTAATCTGTTCTCCATCTCCAACTCGACAAATGCAACCACGATTAAAAGTTTGGATTTCGTAGATAACACTTTGCCAAGTAAAGAGCTCCCACTCTTGAGTTTAGCATTCAGAAGATCACCATCAGGGTAGTATTTTGCCCGGAGCACCCTTGCAACTAGGGAGTTCGGTTCTTGCAGTAATCTCCAACATTGTTTGGCAAGCATTGCAGTATTAAAGGTATGAAGGTCTCTGACGTGGTGTTAACACATCAAATCCCATGGTTCGGTACCTAGGGTTGAGATTAAGGGGGAGAGACGTGGTAGCTAGCGCTGCTAGTATCGTCGGCTGACAAGCAAAGTTTACCCAGGTTCAGGCCCCCGGAGGGTAACACCATACTTCCTGCTTGTCTGGTTATTGATGTATGAGGTGTACAATGGAGCTACAATGGCGTCCCGGCGAGATGCGACCTCGCTAGGGCTTTGGTGGTATGAGTATTGCGTGACCTCGATCGGCGGCCCTCCCAGCCTTTATATAGGACGCTGGGTCTCGGGGATTCGCATCCGATTAGGTTTACAGGTAAGGTATATGTTTCTACCGACTTAGGCTCCACTTGACTTGGAGTATACGCCGTCCTCTTGGGCCCCCTTCGTGGGCCTTGATCGTGGATTGCTAGCAGACCTGCCCGCGAGCCTTAGCTTGTACGCGCACCAGGTGTCCTCATGGTGGGGCACCCGAAGGGTAAGCCCACATCAGTAGCCCCCGAGTGCTTGGTCGACTCGAAGAATCGGGCAGGGACTCCTCCATAAGTGCACGTCATAATTTGATTGCTTTGCGGTATACCTTATAAGCTGATGATGCATTACTTTGTTCTTTGCTTTGCTTGCTAGGTATATTTGAGTCGAAATTGTCTTGATTGTGCATGCTGAACTTGGTGAAGCAGTTGATGAAGACGTGCCTCGCGCGAACGGAAAAGGCGTGGATTTTGCAGTCGATGGAGACGCGGATGATGAAGGCACGATCGATGAAGGCTTAGTTGATGAAGGCGCAGCCGACACGGTCGCGATTGTTGATAGAGATGCGGCCGATGCCACGGTCGGCGCAGATGCAGTCGACGGGGATGCGGGTGCGATCGCCGCGAGTTGACGCGGGTCCGTCAAGTCATGTGTTTCCAACTGGCTAACATGAAAGTTGAAACGACCGAAAGTCAGATCCGCACCTGAGTGGAGGTCCGTGAACGTCGGGCGAGTGACTGGCGGGTGTGGGTCAAATCCAAGGGTGCCGAAGTACATCGGCTTGATGATCGATGGGGCCGGTGAGCCGCCGTTTGTCGATGAGGTCGGCGAATTGCCGTTTGCCGATGGAGCCGCCGAAACTGTGGATCCAGCACTAGTCTTTCCCACTGACGGCGCCAATTGACGTGGTGTTAACACATCAAATCCCATGGTTCTTTACCTAGGGTTGAGATTAAGGGGGAGAGATGTGGTAGTGCTGGTAGTATCGTCAGCTGACAAGCAAGGTTTACCCAGGTTCAGGCCCCCGGAGGGTAACACCCTACTTCCTGCTTGTCTGGTTATTGATGTATGAGTGATACCCACAAGTATAGGGGATCGTTGAAATCTTCGATGTGTAAGTATTAGTATCGATCCCACGAGGAGTAGAAGGTATAAGTGTTTATCCTTTCAAATAAGAGTGTCACTATTCTTATTATCTATGCACTAGACAAAGTAAAATGATGCAAGTGTTTTTGGGTTTTTGGTGTAGAGTTTGCAATAAAATAAAATGCTGAAAATAAAATATGACAAGTGAAAGCTCTCAAAGAGAGAAAGCCCAATCCTCTATGCAGCAAGAGGACAAGCTCAAGTGTGTGTTTCTTATAAGTGGAAAACGTTCCCAAGGGCTACCTAGACTTCATGGCATAAATATTTCTAGAACAACAAGGTAAACATTTTGTCAAGTTTTAATCTTCTTTGGATGGAGCCATAATTAGGGAAAGCTAAATAAATAAACTAGACCCCCTTATGATGGTTCTTATGGCCAAGTAAATGACTGCACAAGAGTTATTAAGACATAGAGTCCCACCATAGCCTTAAACTCTAAGGTCCCCGGTACTAATACCCTCATAATGCAACTTCATCATTCGGTCTCAGGTTTACATGTCCTCCCAAGTCTCCCTCACTCCATTACACTACGGTGTTCTCCTATGAGCCCATATAGGTGAAGTGATGTGCAGTCGACGTTCGCACAACACCATCATAGAATTACATAAAAGATAAAAACTAGACAAAATACCAACACATGTCATATATAAATCATTGCCAATTCATCCTATGCCCCCAGGAACATGAGAGAACTACTCACAACGCAAAGACATGATATGATCCAATGGTATAAGTGATACAACACAATCTAAAAATATAATCTCACCCCCAAACAATGACAAGTAGCCAATCATACACAGGTAGAATAGCACTTAATCAATAGCTAGGGTTCAAACAATCTCAAACTATGAGGGGGATGAAGTGGATCACGAAGATGGTGATGGAGATGGTGCTGGTCTTGACGGTGGTGTTGATGGAGACTCCGGAGGGGGGGATGGAGGAGCCTTCCGGAGGTGATTCCGGTGGCGTTTCCCCCCTCCGATCTTCTCCGGCAGCAGCCTTCTGTCTCCTGTTTCGTGGTTTTGTGTTTCTCCGCCGCCTCCTCGCGAAACTCCTCGGGGGACTATTTTTATAGTCGGTTTTAGGTCAAGACGAACCCACGGAGATGAAAACGGACGGCATCGGAGCCATGAGGCCCAGCATGGGGGGTCCCACGCGGCCAAGGAATCTGGCCGCGTGGGCCCACCTATCTTGGCCCTCGGGTCTCCGTTTGTTCGCTTCCTTCATTCCTACGCTTTGTTCCTTCCAAAAACTGATGCCCGTAAAATATTAGGTCATTTGGACGTCGTTTGGGTCCCTGAAACATCAAAATATAGAAAATAGGGTTTTCTGCCAGTGCAGGGTTAATTCCAAATAAATGGGGAAACTGTGAATTATCCCCAAAAATCATTATAAAACATAAATATAACCCATATATGATGCAAATAAGTTGGAATATCAAGTAATAAAATGTAAAGTTCATGTATGCATTTTACATGCATCAATGAGGTGTACAATGGAGCTACAATGGCGTCCCGGCGAGATGCGACCTCGCTAGGGCTTTGGTGGTATGAGTATTGCGTGACCTCGATCGGCGGCCCTCCCAGCCTTTATATAGGAGGCTGGGTCTCGGGGATTCTCATCCGATTAGGTTTACAGGTAAGGTATGTTTCTACCGACTTAGGCTCCACTTGACTTGGAGCATACGCCGTCCTCTTGGGCCCCCTTCGTGGGCCTTTATCGTGGATTGTTGTTCCTCATCATCACCCCACCATAGTTGCGAAATAGCATCAGTGATTCCCTTGCAAATTTTCTTTGGGATATTGAATACTGTCATCGCAAACACTGGTATGGCTTGAGCAAGTGCCTTTATAAGCATTTCTTTTGCACCCATGGAAAGCATTTTCTCCTTCCATCCACTAATCAAAGATTGTACCCTCTCCACAAGATAATTGAAATTATTAGACCGGTCCGCTCCCACCATTGATGGGAGCCCAAGGTACCTATCATTCAGAGACTGTCCATATATCAAGTTCTTCACATACTTTCACCCTATTATCAACAATGGTATTCAGACTGAAAAAATGCTGCAGTTAGCAACACTTACAAGTTGGCCTGAGCTGGCGCAGTAGTCATCTAGAATTTTTTCAAATGCCTTGCATTTTCTTCAGTCGCTTCCATAAGAATAAGTGAATCATCCGCAAATAACAGGTGAGAAATAACAGGGGAATCTCGGCATACTTTCACTCCCATTAGAGAATTTGTTGCTTCAGCGTGGTGATAGAGGGTCACCTTGCCGAATACCTCTAGATGGGACAAAGAAATCAGTTTCATTAGAGTTGAACTGAACCTTGTATCTCACTGATGAAATGCATGCCATGATCAGATTTACCCATTGTTGGTCAAAACCCAACCTAAGCATCATTTTCTCTAGGAAACACCACTCTATCCGATCATATGCCTTGTGCATATCAAGTTTTACAGCACAAAGACCCTTCTTGCCTTGCTTCTTTTTAATTGTATGGACACACTCATATGCAATAAGAATGTTATCAGTAATGAGTCTACCTGGGAGAAAAGCACTTTGCAGAGGACCAATTATCTCGGGCAATAACACCTTCAATCTATTGGCCAACATCTTCGATATGACCTTGTAAACAACATTACATAAACTGATGGGTCTGAATTGTGTGACTTTCTCTGCATTTTCCACCTTTGGTATTAGTACTACCACTTTATCATTCCATCCCTCTGGGATAACTTTCATATTTACAGCTTGCAAGACCTCTCTCGTCAAATCATCCCCCAGGAGCGGCCAATACCGTTTATAAAACACAGCATGTAGCCCATCAGGTCCTGGCGCCTTTAAGTCACCGATTTGGAACTACGCTTTTTTAATCTCTTCTTCAGATGTTTGATTGTGTTTTTCTTCTTCCGAGCACTCGCAAAATTATGGAAAAAAGTAGTGTTGCTATCTCTATGATGAAGCCAATTAGCTCTACCTCTTTGGACTAATAGAACTTCGATTTTGAAAAGAATTTATTTCTGCTCTACAATCGAATCATACAAGAGCGGCCCTCTCCTCAGATCTTCCAGTTCCTTCTTTAGCTCCTCAATTCTTCTTTTAGGACCCCTCAGCTCCCTTCGATCCCATGCATGTAACTCCGCATGCACATCAGCTGTTTTCTGCCTTAGGGAGGGTCCCAATCTGCGTGAAGCTGCTCTAGCCCACGCATTATGGACAATTAGGTCAACCTTTTATTCTTCAAGCCATCTCGCCTCAAATCTTTTTGGCAACTTGTTGACAACATGTGTGTTAGGTAGGTACTCTGTATCAACACTAACTGGTCTATGGTCACTCTTCGTCATCCCTTCATTCACCACCTTACTAAGCGGGAAAAGATTGTTCCAAGCCGCAGTAGCCACGGCCCTATCCAATCTCTCTCTTAATCTACCCCGGCTCCATGTGAACATATCTCCGGTATAGCCTAGATCCTCCGAACCACAGTCAGACAAACATTCTCGAAAAGCTTGCATGTACCGGGTAGGTCGTGGTGCTCCTCCCTCTTTTTCCCACGAGTAAAGGATCTCATTAAAGTCTCCTAGAATCAGCCATGGCATAGTACAGTTCAAGTGCAGCTCTCGAATATACTCCCAGGATTTATATTTGTTTTCCCAGCTTGGCTCACCATAAAAGCCAGTGAGACGCCACTCCTGCATTCCCTGCACGGTGACATCAATAAAATTCTTCTCTACCCTTCTACTAACAATTTTCACTTCTTTTTTCCACATGAGAATCAGGCCACCACTTCGGCCATCGCTCTCGTGAACAAGCATTTTGTCAATCTTCAGTTTTATCATCAATTTTTCTGCCTTAGCCTTATTCAGATGTGATTCAGACAGAAACATCACATCTGGTTTTATTTGCCTATGGACATCCATAACCGAACGAACTGCCGGGGAAGTTTTCATTCCCTGGCAGTTCCATCCTGCGGTGATCATTGCTCCTGGCGGTCCTCCACGAAGGAGGCCGCCGATCCCATATTTTCATCGTTGTTATTTCCCTCACCATCTCCTTTCTTCCTCCTTTTCAGATCCTGGACCTTTTGTGGAGTACTCATCAGATCTTTCTCAGCTGCATTGACATCTTCGCTCTCAATCATAAGAACCTTTGTTGCTACCCCTCCTCCGCTAGCGGCTGAAGGTTCCAGTATTTCATTGCCAACTGTACCATCCCTTGAGATAAGACGTTTCCTTATTGATCGATTTAACGGATCTTCTGGGTTCAGCTGATCATTGCTCTACTCCATATCATCATCTTCCCCATCTCTCGGATCACCAGGAGTTCTTCCTCTTCCTCTACCTCCACGTCCACCTCTTTCACCTCCGCGACCACCACCAGTCCTTGGTGTTGTGGATTCAAACGTCCATAGCAGCCAATCGCCCCAACTGCAGTCCTTAACATCGTGGATTCCATCTCCACATTCCTCTACAACATGTCCAACTAGGCCAAAGAAGTAGCAGAAATCGGGTAGCTACTCATACAGGACTGGGTACCTCTTCTTCTCCTTAATTGTCATTGGAACAAACCGCACCAACGGCTTATGAATGTCCACAAACACTCGAGCACGAAGGTATGAAGCTAGATTAATTCTTCCTTCATTAACCACAAATTTGTATGGTGGGCACCCAACCTTCTTCGCCACTCTTTCTACCAAGCTTATATTCTTCATGATGCCATCGGGAAGCCCCTGGATACGGGACCAGACAGGCATCTTGTCCAGTTTATAATCTTTCACATTAGTGAAACCATCATAATCCTCTAAGATGACAGCTGCATTACGAAACAGCCACGGTCCACCTTCAAACACTCTGTTCCAATCACATAGGCATTGAAACTGAACCAAGAACAGATTGGATTCCAGGGTTTTGAATGTCACCCCTTGAGCCGATGCCCACGCGTTCCTCATCTGGTTAAACATCACCGTATGACTAAAGGGTTTAGTAGTGTGGACTTTGAAGATTCCTAGCCATTTAACCTCTTTCATCAGGCCTTCAAGTTCATGAGAGAAGTCAAGCTCCTCCGCCTCCTCTCCATGAAGGTTTAAGCCCTCAAACTTAGCCCTCAATGAAGAAACCACGGTGCGGATGTTGGTTTTGTTGAAAACTGGGTTTGTCCCCAGCGTAGCAAAAATCTTTTCCATCTGTTGCGCCACAGAGAATATGGTGCTAAGCTTTCATAAAAAATTTGGAGTGTATGGCCTTTTCTCTTAAAAGAAAGTACGTACGGTACTAGTAATTATTATCTAAAAATAAAATATAGTACGTGACTAATTCCCCTAAAAAATGTGCGCGGCTATTTCATCTTTGGTTAATCGTGCAAAAAATCTTATTTTCAGCTTGCCATTATCGACATAGTCAAAAGCAATGCTCAGTAGCCCGCATTCAAAAACGATGCACGAGAAGAAGTATTGCTAGCCTAGTGGGAACTGAATTGGATTGACCATTCTATTCGAGAAAGACGAGATGGCATGCTAGCTGACATATCGGTCTTCCAACTTATGTCCTGACAGGTGTTGCAGCCCATCTTTGATACCACATAACATATTATTACAATGTAGCAACCTGGAATGGAGATCAAAATGCACTAGTACAGAACGACACATCGAAAACGGGCCAAAACCCTCATCGGAAACGGAGAAAGGGTCCGTGCCTCCGCCCCTGTCACTGATGTGAAGCCTTTCAATGGCAACAGAGATTTTGATCGTTTGCAATAAGTTTGGCAACGGGCATAATATATAATCGTTGCCTATAGTCTTTACATCACATACGGAGATTAGTTTTCGACCGTTTGTAATGAGGGCTAAAGGAAACAAAAAAAAAGCCGGTGACGCCTGCCGCGCCTTCGACGTAGCCCTGGCTCATGCTTGACGGCCGCTGATTCTTCACCTTCCTCTTCGCCCAGCTTCATTGCATGGTCTTCTTCTACCTATTTAGTACTGCACAAAAGTCTTGCTCCTGGAGGCGCCGGCTTCAGTGGACCGTGTGGACGGAGCCCCGCTCCTACGTCTTCACGGCCGCCGCATAGTCTCCGGGTTTCCTCCTCGCCATAAAGGAGATAAAAATCAATAGGTAAGCTTCTTCATCTCTATACGCAAGATAGATAAATTCATAGCCTAAAAAATGCCTCATATAGATTGGAGACACAAATTTCAGGGATGGAGCTGGTGAGCCAAGTAGGATGCACAAGATCGGTAATTGTGCATACCACAAGGATCACTAGCACCACCCTCGAATCACACAGTGTCACCTTATTTTAATCATTGGCATTACAAAAAATATAGAACTAATTACAACTAGAACATAGCCTAAACAATGCCTCATATATAGGTAGATTGGACACACAAATTTCAGGGATGGGGCAAGCGAGCCAAGTAGGATGTACAAGATCGATGTGTATTTGTGCATATCACAAGGATCACTAGCGCCACCCCCGGATCACACGGTGTCACCTAATTTTAATCATCGGCATTACAGAAAATATAGAACTAATTACAAATAGAACATAGCCTAAACAATGCCTCATATATATGTAGATTGGACACACAAATTCTAGGGATTGAGCTAGTGAGCCGAGTAGGATGCACAAGATCGGTATTTGTGCATACCACAAGGATCACTAGCGCCACCCTCGAATCACACAGTGTCACCGTATTTTAATCATCGGCATTACAGAAACAAAACTAAAAATCTATGTGTAAACAATGCCTACTAAAAACAGAGCAAATCTATGGCTACTCAATTAGCTACTTACAATTAGAAAACAGCTAAAATCTATATCTAAACAATGCCTACTAAAAAAAGAGCAAATCAATGGCTAAACAATTAGCTACTTCCAACAATGCCTACTAAGAACAGAGCTAATCATCTGAAACGAGCAAAAATATGTGCAAAAATAAATTAAAAAACCTATTCTAATGAACTGGGGTCTTACATTAGGCGAGGTGGGCTCGCTCCGGCCTCTCCTGGCGGCGCCTCCACCTCGAGCCCCTTGCCCTCGTCGTGGACCAAAGAGAGGGCTACGGCGGCCCGGAGGTCAGACTGGAAGACCGCCTCCTCGGCGCGTTCGACCTGGGATGAGGCCTCGGAGAGGAGGACCGCCGCCTCCAGATCGGCCTCCTCCTGACGATGCTGGGCATCCTGGCGCTCGAAATCAGCGCGGGAGAGTTGGCAACCGATCTCCAGATCAAGATCCTCCTCCTCTTCCTCGTCGTTAGAGGATGAGGACGAGGACGATGAGGAAGACGGATGGTTCCAAAAGCGAGGAAGAAGGCCGGGGTAGCCCACCTGGCGGATCTAGCGGTAGCTACAATGGCGGCCAAGTGAGCGGATGCGGCCGGAAGGGTGCGGAGCACTGGAGCCTTCGGCATGCTCTTCCTGCCATAGAGAGGTATCCGATGTGTCGTTCTGTACTAGTGATGGGAGGAGTAGTCTTATGTATTTTGAGCGGGCATAGGTCGTTGGCCTTGTAATAACCAAGCGGTTGTAAAACTCTCTCTTTCTAAATGTGATGACATGCAAATCTTTTGCATGTTCTTAAAAAAATGTCAAAAGAAAAATGAAGAAAAGATAATGTGTGCAAAGCCAAGACTGCTGCATCAGACCCATTGGTAGCTTGCCCGTATCATGATGCATAAGTTCAGAATGTCAGCTCGCTGATGCATGTAAAATGCATACATGAACTTTGCACTATATTACTTGTATTCCAATCATATTTGCATCATATAAGGGTTATATCAATGTTTTATAATGATTTTTGGGAATATTATATTTATTTCCTATTTTTATGGAATTAACCCTGCGCAGGCAGAAAACCCTATTTCTTTATTTTAATGTTTCAGGGACCCAAACGACGTCCAAATGACCTGCAAATTTACGGGCGTCAATATTTGGAAGGAAGAAGACTTGGGGGCGAAGGAAGCAAACAAGCGGAGACCCGAGGGCCAAATTAGGTGGGCCCACGCGGCCCATGTACCTGGCCGCGTGGGACCCCTCCTTTTGGGCCTCGGAGCTCCGTTGTCATCGATCTTTCCTCCACCGACTCGGTTTTGACCTAAAACCGCCTATAAAAATAGTCCCCCGACGTTCTCTGGAAGGAGCGCCGCAGAAACACAGAAACCACGAAACAGAGACCTGGAGCTACAGATTGGAGGGGGAAAACTCCGGCGGGGCGCTGCCGGGGTGGTCTCCATCTTCTCCAACGACTTCTCCACCGTCTCCATGATGAAGAGGGAGTAGTCCACCCCCTGGACTTTGGGTTTGTGGTGGTAACTTGATCCAATCTCTCTATGTATGATCATTGTTGAAGTCCATATGATGTGCCTTGCATGATTATGAAACTATCTTTGTAATTCTTATGGTGGATATTGTGGTATGAGATGATTTGTTATACATTTACCGTTGTGTTGGAGCTTTTATGATTTGTCATACTTTGGAGATATTCTATGATGCATGTGATGGTTTGATTTATGCATAATGCCTTGTTTATCCTTGTCATGAGGTGATTGACACCACCAAGTGTGGATAGATGAGAGAGATGTGGTCATGCACACGAATTATGAATCATTGCACTAGTGTTTAGAATATTGTCCATTATGAAGTATGATGTATGTAGGTACGGGATGGCCGATGTGACACGGCATATGTATTGAGTGACATGTGAAATACAGCCCAACATCCTTTATCTGGGGGTAAAAAGGAAGAGTATGATGTGGGAGTGACAGCAACCACGCTAGCCTTACGAGGGTGACCAAGCAACACAAATGAGTATTCTTTCAACTATGTGTTTTAGGACATATAGCCGTCATAAAAGCTACCATTAAAACATGACAATTGTGTGTACTTTATCTATAACATGATAATCACCGTAGATGAGAGAGAGAGGATTAAGTGAACCCATGAACCCATGTCCATTGTTCCTATAAGAGAAAACCTTTGTCTTGTCCTCTTGCATTGAAGAGGATTGGGACACTTTTACATTCTTGTTTTGTTACATTAAACTTCCATCCATTAAATCAACCACCTTGTTCTTTAAACTTGTTTAGTGCATAATCAACTAAAACTTGTGACACTTTAGTTGTAGGGAATAGATAACTTTTCCTTCTTGCTCCTGCGGATCGATACCTTACTTCCACATTGAGAGGTGCTACAGTGATCCCCTGCTCTTGGGGGTTATCAAGTACTTTTCTGGCGCCGTTGCCGGGGAGCGTAGCGCTTAAGTTTCTATTCTTGTGTGCACTAGATTTTATATCTTGCAATCATCTAAGCTTGGGGAGGTTCCTTTAAACTTGTTTGGTTGTGAGTTTCTCATTAGTTTTATATATATAAAAACCCATAAAAATTAGAAAATGGAAAACAACAAAAAAAATTAGAGAGCTTTATGAAATTTATCTTGAGTTAGGACATGATGAGTTTGAGCAGAAAATTAAAAAATCTATGGAAAATCATTTGCATGATGGTAGCAATGTTATTACTATAAATTCTTTGCACACTATTGCTAATGCTATGGAAAAGTCTAAGCTTGGGGAAGCTAGTTTTTATAAAAATGATCCTTGTAGTTCCCCAGCTTTGGAGGAGAAAATTTGCTTTGATAATACTTTGTCTCCTATATGTGATAATTCTAATGATACTTGTGATATTCTAAATCCACCTACTGAAAGTATTCCTTTTGAAATACCTATGGAAATTGTTGAAATGGTTATGGATGAACGTTATGCAGGGGATGGAACAATCCGTCCAAGTGATCACTTGCTGAAACTTAAAGAACTTTGTGGATTGTTTAAAGTTGTAGGTTTATCAAGAGAAAATGCCATGAAGAAATTGTTTCCATTGTCACTTAAGGACAAAGCAAAGGAGTGGTATGAGCTACTGGATGATCCTCGTCATTTGGAGTGGAAGGAGCTTGAATCTCTCTTTTACTCTAAATTTTATCCTCCTTGTGAAATGTATTTAGATAGGTGTTACATTTTTAATTTTTATCCTCGTGATGGAGAAAGCATTGCTCAAGCTTGGGGAAGGCTGAAAACATTATTACTCAAATGTCCTAACCATGAGCTTCCTGCGAAAATAATTGTTACTAATTTTTATGCAAGGCTTTCAGGTCATTACAAGGATTATCTAGATGCATGTTCAGGAGGTTCTTTCACAAGTAAGAAGTTTGAAGCTAATTGGGATCTTCTTGAAACAATTCAACGCAATACTGAAGATTGGGATAACGACAAAGGTAAAGAATCAGGTATAAACTATGTCTATGATTGCATTAAGTCTTTCAGTGAAACTGCTGTTTTCATGAGCTTAGTGCTAAATTTGGTCTTGATTCTCAAATTATTGTTGATTGTTGTAGAACCTTTGCTTCTCATATTAATGTTCCTAAAGAAAATTGGGACATGTATCACGAACCTTTTAAAGACACTTGCATCAAAAATGAAATTGTTATTAATGATTGCAATAAACATGCTCAAACTTCTGAAAATACTATTTCTTATAAGCATGTTAATTTTTGTGGAGCACTTAGACCTTGTGAAAAGAATCAAATCGAAGAAGAATATTGTATCCATCATAGGAATGAAAAAACTAGAATGTGGAGCAAGGCTCTATATGATCTTGGTGAAAAAGTTTGTGCCACCTATCCTTTTATTTGTGGACTTTGCTATAAAGAGGGGCATTTCGAATTTCAATGCTCAGGTTCTAATAAGGATATTGCGGGAGACTTTTGTGATAACATGATCACTCCTAATCAACATGATGAACTTACATTATTTTTGGGTGTGAAGAGTTATCAAGAAAAACTTCTTCGTTAGATATGAGTGCTTTTGATATGAATAGCGTGTTACATGGATGTTATCTCTATTGTGTTAATAATTGCCATGCCAACACTTACATACAAAATATTATAAAAGATGGAACTACTTTACCAAAATATGAAAGGACTAATGTTTGTTTTACTCTTATTAATGAAAAAGAGGAAACGGTATCTTCCCCTAAGCATGTTGCTCCTATTATAGTTGTTGCTGATGAGTCTGATTTCGATGATGATCCTATGCCTGTTACTTATAGTAGTGATCATGATTGGGAAAAGCATAGTACTTTTGATATTGAAAATCTCTTTGGTACTAATTCTGAAAATGATGATGCTAATAATTACAATCATCCTCATAAAACTTGTCATAGTTATGGAAGGATCACCCAAAACCATCCAATTAATATACAACTTGTCTATCATGTTCGAGTTCTTTACAATGATCCTACTTCCATTGCTATTAATAATAAGAACTTTGCTTATGTGGAAAATATTGATACTTTTATGCATATGGATCATGGTAAGAATGTTTCATGTGATGGTTATATTGTAGATTTTATCAATGATGCTACTGAAAGTTTTTATGAGAGAGGGAGACATGACTTCATATACCACAATAATATTAAGTCTCCTCTCTCTTTGTTGAAAATCTTGAAGTTGCACTTGCTTTGCCTTCCTATGCTAGTCACTTTGTGCTTTATTGATTTATTTTCTTACAAGATCCCAATGCATAGGAAGTGGGTTAGACTTAAATGTGTTTCATATTTTTCTCTATGTGAGCATCATTAAAACTATCAAGCCTAGCTATATGGCTATAAAGAAAGCGCTTTACGGGAGGCAACCCGGTTGTTTTTATTTGTGATTTTCTTTGTGTCCTCTTGCTGTAACAAGAGACTTAGTGTTTAGTTTAGTTTCTGGAATTTTTAATAAAGTGCCAAGTTTTACTCATTTTGGTTGAAAAAGTTGCTTATAGCGTTCGGAGATTTTATTCCTGCACGAATCTGTGCACGGTATGATTTTTAATTCTTATTCTGTAACTCCGAATGAGCTCATATTTGAACTGTAGTGGCAACTTTTCATCCTCTGTATGCATGAATTTTTTCGGAATTTTCCGACAAAGTTAAGTAGGGTAGAAAAATACGTTTAGCTGCTGCTGTTTTTCTGGACAGATTCTGTCCCATTTTGTTTGATGCATGCTTAGAACTTTTAACTTGAATCTTTTTGATCCAATTGAGTTTATGAGTAGGCATACAACATTATACATTTCTGGACATTCATATGAATTTTTTCTAAGGATTATATGCAGCAAGAAATCTATTTGTTTATCACTACTAATGCACCCCACAGAAAAAGAAATGGGAGAAACGGTGTTTTGAAGTTTTTTCACAGGGATTAGAGGAGATGCACCAAGAGCTATCCAAGGATGGTGAAGACCATAAGCTTGGGGATGTGAAGACAACCCCACTGGACCTACACACTCTCGGTTTGCACACGTCTAACTTCTGTTTTTCGATCGAAACACTTTATCGCATAAACTTGGAGCGTCTTTTTGTTTGTTTAGGTTTGATTTTTATTTTGTGAGACCACCACACTATCATTTATATATGAGAGAGCTACTGGAAATTTGGGTTGAATTATGTTGGATGCTATTATAAGATTGGGAAAAGGGATGTTGAGTTAATTTTAAAAGATACATATAGTTGCATGATTCATGAGCTTGTTAATGAGTAATAATTTGCAAATATTTTATCAAGAGCTATCTTTTATTCATGTTTTGATGCTGAATGTTATTTTACCTTGTTTTAACATGGATTAGTTAGTTCTATGGACACTCATGCATGCATTTAGATGGTCAACTTTCTCCCTCTTGCTAGCCCAAAAATTCCAACAAGCAAAAACTTGTTTCCAACACCTTCAACCAAAGTTTTTCCAGTGAGTCCACCATATCTACCTATTAGCTTTATGCTATTCCGAGTATGTTTATCATGATATTTGTGTTATCTATACCTCTGAATGAAAATGCTTATGTTGTTGATTGTTGTGGGAAAAGTTGGTTATAGAGCTCTCTCGAACTTGATGCACACTTTACTTTCATTGCATAAATAAAACATGACCCATTGTGATTAAAATTATGATGTTGTGGGCTTGACAAATGTCTTTGGTTGAGAGTTAGCTCATATGTGCTGTCACATGGCAAGCTTTCAACATTGCACTTCATCTCATTTAGTTGATATCATGTACTTTTGTTTATGGATGCTTACCATGGGTGAAATAAATGTGGAAATGAAGTGAGTTTAAATGAGTTTGTATAAATGGTTAGAGAGACGCCTGGGCCGCTAATCTAAGCCATGCATCATTCATGGTGGAAATTTACTTACATGCTATGGTGAACCTTCTGTGATACACCTTACAATAAAAAGCTATCTAATGGTAAATAAAAAGGGTGTTGAGATTGTTCATTGTGTTTGTTTGTCTTGTCATTTTGATATGGGCTTGTTCCATATCCTGGGACAAGAGGTACCCCAGTTGACGCTCTTAATGATACTATTATTACTTACAATGATATTTAACTTGAACTTGCTTTGTTTTCCAAGTTGAGTAACACATGGAGTAGGTACTTGTATTCAAGGGGCATGAGACTTTCAACCTGTACTTTGTCAAGCACACTACTCGTATTTGCTTTCACTTTAAACTTAATCATTCAAGATGCTATGATAGGGGAATGAGAGCTTGACACCAAGGATTACCATATTACAATCATTGACTTAAGTAGAGAAGTTCAGAAGTTAGATGAAACTTATTCATGCTTTACCTCTACTCATATATATATCTTTCCAAAGTGTCCACCTTTTATATTCAGATTTTCATCAATACTCTATGACCATTGTAGGATGTTCTTACTTATTATTATGCATACTTGTGGTCCATAGTACTTCTTCTCTTATGTTACACTTTGTGAATTATCATTGAACATCCTTGCATTGAATACTTGATATCACTTCATAAACTATCTTGCATATTGCTACTCCTTTTAAGAATGAACCTTTGACTCTATGTAGCAATAGTAATCATCTTTGATATCCATTGTTAGTATTAAATTGCAAAGTCCATGTTAGTTTTATCACCTTCATACTCGAGGACGAGTATAGGTTAAGCTTGGGGATGTTGATGCATGTAAAATGCATACATGAACTTTGCACTATATTACTTGTATTCCAATCATATTTGCATCATATAAGGGTTATATCAATGTTTTATAATGATTTTTGAGAACATTATATTTATTTCCTATTTTTATAGAATTAACCCTGCGCAGGCAGAAAACCTATTTATTTATTTTAATGTTTCAGGGACCCAAACGACGTCCAAATGACCTGCAAATTTACGGCGTCAATATTTGGAAGGAAGAAGACTTGGGGCGAAGGAAGCAAACAAGCGGAGACCCAAGGGCCAAATTAGGTGGGCCCACGCAGACCCCTCCTTTTGGGCCTCGGAGCTCCGTTGTCGTCGATCTTTCCTCCACCGACTCGGTTTTGACCTAAAACCGCCTATAAAAATAGTCCCCCGACGTTCTCTGGAAGGAGCGCCGCAGAAACACAGAAACCACGAAACAGAGACCTGGAGCTGCAGATTGGAGGGGGAAAACTCCGGCGGGGCGCTGCCGGGGTGGTCTCCATCTTCTCCAACGACTTCTCCACCGTCTCCGTGATGAAGAGGGAGTAGTCCACCCCCTGGACTTTGGGTTTGTGGTGGTAACTTGATCCAATCTCTCTATGTATGATCATTGTTGAAGTCCATATGATGTGCCTTGCATGATTATGGAACTATCTTTGTAATTCTTATGGTGGATATTGTGGTATGAGATGATTTGTTATACATTTACCGTTGTGTTGGAGCTTTTATGATTTGTCATACTTTGGAGATATTCTGTGATACATGTGATGGTTTGATTTATGCATAATGCCTTGTTTATCCTTGTCATGAGGTGATTGACACCACCAAGTGTGGATAGATGAGAGAGATGTGGTCATGCACACGAATTATGAATCATTGCACTAGTGTTTAAATATTGTCCATTATGAAGTATGATGTATGTAGGTACGGGATGGCCGATGTGACACGGCATATGTATTGAGTGACATATGAAATACAGCCCAACATCCTTTATCTGGGGGTAAAAAGGAAGAGTATGATGTGGGAGTGACAGCAACCACGCTAGCCTTACGAGGGTGACCAAGCAACACAAATGAGTACTTCTTTCAACTATGTGTTTCAGGACATATAGCCGTCATAAAAGATACCATTAAAACATGACAATTGTGTGTACTTTATCTATAACATGATAATCACCGTAGATGAGAGAGGAAGGATTAAGTGAACCCATGAACCCATGTCCATTGTTCCTATAAGAGAAAACCTTTGTCTTGTCCTCTTGCATTGAAGAGGATTGGGACACTTTCACATTCTTGTTTTGTTACGTTAAACTTCCATCCATTAAATCAATCACCTTGTTCTTTAAACTTGTTTAGTGCATAATCAACTAAAACTTGTGACACTTTAGTTGTAGGGAATAGATAACTTTTTCTTCTTGCTCATGCGGATCGATACCTTACTTCCACATTGAGAGATGCTACAGTGATCCCCTGCTCTTGGGGGTTATCACTCGCCCATGTCATGATGCATAAGTTCAGAACATCACAGACTATAACATCATTACAACTTTCACTGATTGAATTCACACAAAACTACCTGCAAATTTCCACAAAGTTTCAATGTTCATCTCTTCCTCAAGGCTTCTTTCAGTTTCTTCATTGTTCTTGCTCAGCTCATTCCTTTCTCCTTGAGGCTTCTTCAAAACTTCTTCCTGGATAATCATCATGATTGGGGCTCCAACTTCTAAGAAACTTCAGTGTCTTCTCCACTTTATTTTCCGCTTCACTTTTCTTCTGTCCAAATGCTATGAAGGCTCGTCTGACAGCTCTCTTTTCATCCATATTGTGTATGACGATTCAATTACCATCACAGTAGATCAAAATAAACAAAAGGAGCAAAAGAGAATACCTGTGGGATAAAGACCAACATCTTCTTCATTAAAGTGGTATCTTTTAAAAGACGACATGAAGAATCAAGCATCTTCAGTAAACCAATGTCCCACAGAAATATGTAATCTCCCTAAGATGGAAGTAGACAATCAATATAAAAAATAGAGATAGAAAACCAACAAAAATGGAAAACACAAATACTTCTCTCTTTTCTTCAAAAGCCTTAAATTATTCACAGAAGGCGAAATCATCAGCCTCATTGGACTCGGGTTCTTCGTCATTTCCTGAAGAGCCTATATTACGGAATTTTATCATCTCATAACCTCCATCTCTTCTCATCGTGATAGGTAGACATTCCTTTTCCATGAATAACAACAAAGGAATGTAGTCCTGAACAATCTGCTCATATGAAATTCTTCCATAACATAACTTTTCACCTACAAATTCTTTCTCAATTGAATTTTCTCTTGAATATTCTTGAGGTTGGTTTCAAGAACAACAGATAGTTTTTTAGCCAGGTTACAATGGTCATCAAATTGGGTGAAAAATTCTATTAGTCTCGGATGGAGTTTACTTGGGAAGCACAAACCAAGTTTGCAGATAGAGGGACATAATTTTCTCATCATCTATTTATACTAAATATTTTTACTTCTTTGTGTATCAATGTCATTATATTTTAATTTTTTTTATTGTCATATCTTATAACATTCAACAAACACTTGTGCGGGTAATATTAGAATTCAATGGTTACAATACAATACAAACATTTTTTTAAATGAGTTCGCCTGAATCTGAACAAATCATAACAATATGAGAAAATCCCAATCATACACAGAATAAGTTGTCCAAGTACTCAAATTTACCATGAAAAATATGTTGTTTTTGAATTTATTCTAGTACATTTTTTCGAACCGGGTTATGTCTATATCTTGATGCATATAAAAGAATAACATGGAGACTGTGTGTTCAGATCCGTAAATTTAATAAGTTGCTCCTTTACATGTATGATAGTGTTTTTATACGTGTTTGTGCCTATTTGACTATATATATATATATACACATATATTTAGGGAGAGTTTAACAATCTATATATAATTCTTACAAATATCCTAACCGAGGTTTATGGAGTAAAATTGTATAGCTTAGTTTTGATTAAAAATAATTATAGAGTACGCGAGTTTTCGGTAAGTGGTTTCCGAACCCCTTCCTTCCTCAGTAGTTGGTAAGTGAATCATGTGAATCAATTAAGTGAACTAAAGCAATGAGTAGTATGGAAATGCTGCCGAGGAATGCTAATAACTCGTTAGGCGAAATTTGGCGTGCAATGTCATTGTAAGCGATTAGATGGGGAGAGAACGGGTAATAAATTGGTGATTCATCGAAATAGTCAAAGGAAAGCGATTATACAAGCACTCTATCCTTCCCAACATATGTTTGCTTATAATGTTTGGTCAAAGTCAAACTTTACAAAGTTTGACCAATTATATAGAAAAAATGTCAACATCGACAATGTTAAATCAATATTATTGGAATCATCATGTTATATTTATTCATATTATATGCTCTTGGTATTATAGATAATGATATATTTATCTATGATTGGTCAAAAATTATAAAATTTGACTTTGGTCAAAATTATGATAGGCAGCATATTTTGGGAGAGAGGGAGTATTGTTTCTTTAATTTTAGTGTGTTACACGATTTTTTTTTTTGGAAAAGGAGCAAAGCCCCAGCCTCTGCATCACGATGATGCTTTTATAGTTTCGTGTGTTACACGAAACTATATGTCATTCAGGTTAGTGTAGTTATTATTTTATGACACAACAAATACATATGAGTAGGAGTGTTGAAATATAAATATACCGCCTGCCCCTTTCCATCAGTTCATAACTTTGAGATAATTGGATAGTGCATCAATTTTCTATGAAATAAGAGCCAAGAGGTCTCAACTTTAAAGCCCTGCTCACGCACTATTAAAAAAAAGATTCTGCAGCCTACACCGTACCCACACTAAGGACAAGACTATAATAGCCTAGACGCGAGGGGAGTGTTGAAATATCAATATATTGCCTAGTCTCTTTCCATCAGTTAAGACTTTTAAGATAGTTGGCTAGTGCATCACCTAGGACGAAGAGCAGGGATAGTGGGAAGAGAATTAAATATATCAAATTATCTTTACCTACGTTTAAAATATACGGAATTCTCTAGTACTCGCTTTGCTACTTTATTAAAGTCTAATGGTGCTATCTTTTACCATGTTTATAGATAAGACTTCATCTACAAACCAAATCACTATCACGAGATCCACCATGAAACATATTTTTATATTAATTTTCTTATTGTAGTAGAAGTTGGTAGTTTTTTCTATAAACCATGTTAGGTATATAAGAGTTTATATTTTAGAAAACTAAGACTACCCATTATGAAAAGAAACATATAGAGTATGTGATATGGTATTTTGGAAGTGTCATAATTAATAACTCTTGCCCACAAATTGAAACAAAATCCCACGCATGTGATACTTTACCTAACACAATATTTGCGGAAGATCTATAGAATCATATGGTTTAGAATTAGATATTTGCATTATCTATGAAACTATAATTTGTTTCACAAGTAGACACGATACGCTAAAGACAATGCCTTAGCATCTGCGAGAGCCACATTGCCAGTTGAAAAGAAAAACAACCTTAAACGGTTAAACATAAAGATGTGAAGTTCTGCGGCATAAGAAAGCCACACCATGACCCGACTGCAATTTAAGCAAATTGTTCAGGGATGGAGATAAGCGGCTCCCGTTCCGACCTGGATCGTTGACGACATCTACTTGCTTAATTATGTGTCCGAATCAGCAAACAAAATCCTCACATGTCGGTCTGGGAGCATCGATGGATGGATCATCACCTTTTCGCGGACCAAGATCAATATTGATCCTGATTTCGTGGTATGCTCGTGGTCGTGGTGCAATATTTCTCCTGCTGCTGATTCATAGTACCTCGGCAGCTCGTCCTAAGCGATATTGTTCCTTGCATGATTGGATTCGGCCAGCTTAACAGGTAGGTGCAGATCATACATCACACACTCCTAGTAGGCTAGTACTACGCTTATGGTGGTTAATTAGCAGTACTACCCTAGCTTGTCTGCTAACAGGTAGGTGTCGGCGTACGTCCTCAGTTTTTCGTAGTGTCCTAATCGCAGAAAACATTCGAATCATGAATGCATGCATCATCGTCGTGATCTGACAGCAAGGGTGATTAGTTTGCGGTTGTTCTAGTCTTGTTGATGATTCAGCTTCGTAACGGGACCTGCTGAGTCAGATTGTACGCTGTTAGAAATTAACTAGGCAGTTATTAGGTGCCCAAAGCGCCGTACGGACGCCTTCCTTTTGTATAGACACCTGCTCATTACGAACAGGCACCGTTTCACCGAAGAGACGCCTCGTACACGCTCCTCCTCTTGTAACCGACCTCCCGAAGGGACGGGACTCCTTGTATATATACCCATGTCAATGATCAATGAAAGTATCTGTTCGATTCATTGTTGTCAATCTCGTTTGCTTTCGATTTACTTCCAACACGTTATCAGCACGTTGCTCTACATCTGAGCGATTTCGAGATCGAGAAGAACATGAACGAACATGCAAGAGAAGAACACGTTATCAGCACGGCGCTCAGGCTCGCGAACAGCGCCTCCAACGGCGTCCCGGCCGGCTCCCACCTAGCTGGTGACTCCTCTGAGGACGAGAGCGGCGAAAGCTCCGCCCGTCGCCGGTGATGCGGCCGCTCGGTCGTGGGGACCTACGTCTGCATCGGTCGTGGGAATTGGGGATCGAGATGTGGCTGGGAACTGCTCCTTGGTCGTTCTCTCTCCTTTATCCGTTCGGTTGACCAGCACGGTCTTACCTGGGCTACACTATGTGGCCAATTTGCATGCGTTATGGGCTGCACTATGTGGCCAATTTGCATGCGTTCTGACCCCTAGCAGCTCTTGCTGTTTTTGTTTTTGCTTAATTGCTGTATATTTCAGCTTTTTAGCAGATTAGGGGTCTAACAACACTTCTAGCAGTGATTTTATTCCTGTTGTAGACTGTTAAATATGGTACATATATTTTAGTATTGTTTTTCTGTTGAGTACAGATGTATTCCAGATCCTAATTTGACGTAATATATTTCCACGTTTTTCACGTGTCGAGATTAATTATGTCTATTTGCAATTGATAATTTTAATTTCTTGCAAATACAAATTCAGTACCTTTATAATACTGTTTCTCTGTCGAGTACGATGTATTCCAGAATCCATTTAAGACATGTATATATTCCATGTTTGACACATGTCGAGATTAACATGTCTATTTGCAATTGAGATTTTTAGTTTCTTGCAAATATAGATGCAAAATTCAAAGTGATTTTCTCGAATTGATGTTTTGGGATCATGAAGTAGTATGTAGATTTATCTACACCTACTGTTTAAGCCTACATTTTCTCATTTTTGACATTATGATTGCCAATGTGCTCTCCCATACATTTTAATTAAGTTATGACATAAGGCATTCGAAGTGTGAGTATATTATACTCCGCTAATGCTGCTAGATCTACTCCGAAATTTCTTTTGGAGATTATTTACAAGGTGTCATACTTAACAATTTGAGGTTCGCACTAATGAGTTCAAACCCACCTATTGAAACTTCATTTATTTTGCATCGTTCATTACGACATAACCATGATGAATTTAATTTACCAAGTGTAAATTATTATTCTCTGGTTTACCATATAGATAAATGATGGATCGAGAGTTTGATGCACTCGCTCTCAACGGCCACAACTATCCTATATGGGCCATGGACATCAAGATCGCACTTGCGTCCCGTGGTTTAGTGCGTGTAATCCAGGCTTCGGATGTTCCACTCCCGGCTGGAGACACGCTGCTGACAGATGAGCAAAAAAAAAAAATGGTGCTTTGTACATCATAAGGCATCATGTTCATCCAGATCTCAAGTCTGAGTACTTGGAGGAAGAATCTCCCAATACCTAGTTTCAGGCCCTCAAGACGAGGTATGAACAGCCGTAAGCAGTTTTCATGCCTGAAGCACTCCATGATTAGACACACCTCTGACTCCATGACTTTAAGTCTGTCGGGAAGTACAATCATGAGGTTCATAAGATCAGTTCCAAACCGCGCTTTTGCGGGAAGAAACCTACTGATGCGGAGAAGATAGAGAAAACTCTGTCTACTATGCTCCCATCTGATAGGATCCTCCAGCAGCAGTACCATGCTCACGACTACCAAGTCTATTTCGATCTTATTCATATTTTACTTCATGCTGAAAAGCATGATGAGCTACTCGCTAAGAATGACTCTTAGCGTCCGGTTGGTTCTCAACCTCTACCTGAAGTTCATATGAATGTCGTGAATGGACGAAAGTTTGATGGTGACTTCAAAAGCAAGCCCTCGAACTTCAATGGCAAGCGAAAGCGCAACCGGAACACGAAGCCCAGAAACTCAGACTATGGGAAAAGCACCGCAAAGCATGAGCTTGAAATAACTAAGCTTTGCGACAAGTGTGGTTGCTACACGCACCTCACTAACAAGTGCAAGATCCCAAAGCATCTGGTCATTTTGTATCAGCAATCCCAATGACGCAAAGCACCTCAAGGGAAAAGGTTTGAAAACTTCAACCTTCATCCAGATGGCACCAATGGAGCTTGTTGTTCGCGAGATGTTCCTACTGGACCTTGCAACGCCATAACTCTCCATCAGCCAGAGGACCCTACAGGCACGGAGAACATGATGGCCGAGTACGCCTCAACCAACGTGTTTGGAGACTTAAACTAGTCCCACTATCTCCTTAGTGGTCATTTTATTAATGTCCATTTGTGTTGTCGTAATAGAACATATATTATATCAGCACTCTGATATAAATAAGATTGTACACATTCTATATATATGATAAAGATTTCCATATTGGAACTTATTCAATTCTATATATAGATTTCTACGAGTGTCAATCCGATAGATGTTGGAACAAGTATATGAAAATGTACCAACTCTATTGTCTGAATTGTACTATACGTACATCCAACTCATAGCACATGTTGCATATAATGCAATTCCATAGGTCAAGTTTTGCATGAGCTAAACTTTCCTAGTTATGAGATTTAGTTTGCACATATTGTGCCAATGGATCACTTCAGTCCCTTGAAAAAAAAAATCAAGGTGATATTTGTGGTCCCAACCAACCATTGTTTGGACTAAAAATTGAATTAAATCAATTCGAATGGACAAATATTGTTGCAGAATTTTCTTCATATGCCTCCACTATTTAATGCATGGCTCAGAGGATCGAAGTTCAGCACAATGTCCTATGTGTCCATACACAATTGTTTTTGGCTCCGTCTCTGTTCAAAAGGATTTTTCTCATTGCACGACCCATGTTAATAAATTGCAATTTACCAACTTAACGTTGGAGTCACGCAGTTTTACACGCTGCTAGTGACTAACTGCATATAGCAGTACTTCCCCTCTGCAATTGATACGTGGAAATCCTCCGAGCATTTCCCATCTGCGTAAGTTCGGAAGCGCTTCACGCACACCGATCTCGCCACCACAGCGTACATCATGGGCCCACATATGAGGGATCTATGTGGGGTACAGATATCCGTCGATAACCCAGTACCTTGAACACCTCATAAGGGATGTATTCATAGCCCAGCACGCTGATTGCTTATATTTAAGGAGGATAATTTCCAGGCATTAGGGGAGATCTCAAGTACCACATCGAATGTCAGGAAATCAATTGGGACTTCACGTTCCTCCTCATACCCACGTACTCAAGAATTTGGACTCTACATTCGAATTCACAAATTTGCAACACATGTAAATAACCTGCCATATTCATTTACTGGTCTCAAAGAATGCGCCCGAAAGAGTGGAGGTACCAATAAAAACCACTCAACTCCCTGTTTTATAAATAGAGGGGAAGTAGTACGGCCTCTAACGAGGATCCAGCTTTTCGCAAAGCAACAAAGGAAATCGAGGATAAATCCTCTCAATCAGTAAATGCAAGTCGACCTTGCGTTGATGAAACACCTAATGGGTAGTATACACCCAGTGGAAGGGAAACCTCCACAACCCCAGCTCCAGCTTGCACACACTCGCTGGGACATCGGAACACCCAGACTCACGCGTATTGGGAAATCACGAAGAGTCATCAAGGGTGCATGATATTCGTTCCAACTATATTGATTCCGGAGAATCATATAACCAAAGCCTACAACTGTCGACAAACATCTCGTTTATGATTGCAAAACAACCTTCACAATGATTTAGATCCAAAGACCATGGCCATGGCAGAGTGTGAACACACTTGCTAGGATTGAACTCATCAAAGGATGCAATCCAAGCAGATATAGCCTCGCTCTTACAAATGAATTCCCTTTGAGATTATTCAATGTGTTTTCTTCCAGAAATGGAATGAGAAATACTAGGTGGTGAGAAAGCAAGGCTTGTAGCATAAGGTTGGGTTTCCGCAGAGATCCGAGACCTACTCTCCAGACATGAGTGGAATCTCTTTCCGATACATATAACATTGGCAGTACAAAATCATCTATCTGTGCAGTTGATAGGTGTAGTGACAACATATCCATGTGGATCACTAGATTCCGACATGTATGGTTCCTGATGGAATCTCTGTCCGAATCGAAACGCAAATGCAACATGTATTGTGTAAAAATGAATAAGTCACTCCAAGTCTTATTGTTGTCGGTATATTTTGGTACAACCGACGTAGTGAGTTCCTTATACACAAGGATTACTCCTACCATGATGATTACCCATGCGTAGTGAGTTCCTTATAGATAAGGATAACTCCTAAAAGACAAAACATGTGATCATCTAATAGACGGATTTTGAGATGAAGAATTTGGATAAACCCAAATAGTGATTGAGAATACAACTCGAGCACCTTCACTCAAGTATTGACCATCTACATGATCCCACGATGTTTAGATACATGGTGGAACTGTCACTCCATTGATGTCTTCCAAGTAGACTCTGGTGACTATACCTGCCAAGGTCATTCTAAGATGCAATGCTTCATGTTAACACGTGTAGCTTCACAGAATGATAAACCGCATACATTAGTCATGTGGTGTTGATTCTCTCGAATCACTTATCATTATCTACACAGATAGTGTTGCTTATGTTGTACAGATGCAAAACAGGTTACATAGAGAGCAATATCATTAAGCATATTGCGCTAAATTATTTTATCCCCATAAACTCATGACGAGTTGGGAATAAACATCTTGCAATTAAAATCATGTGATATCCTCGTTGATCTATTCACCAAATCTCTACCAACTATAACATTCCAGAAATGATTCATAGAATTGGTATGTGACGGCTTCGGAATTTGCAAGAGTCAGGGGGAGTATCTTCCTGAACTATTCCTGTTCAAAGCATCATATTAAACTCTTTTTCCCTTTATGAGTTTACTTTTCAGGTTCTCATAAAGGTTTTTAATGAGGTAGTATCAACATGAGATCATATCTCATACTTTCTGTTTTCCCCACCGGGGTTTTTAGGAAAGTATACACGACATTTTTATTATCCTCTAAAACTCTATGGGTTTCATTCATATTGAGTTAACAGAGATAATAAGCATTATATGTTGTATCATCTTCTCCTTACTTTTCCCACTGGGTTTTAAAGGAGTTTTAACAACATATCCAATACAATTCTCCTCACATTTTTCCCAAAGGGTTTTTGGGGGAGAACTTCAAACATCATATGTCATACTTCCTGTTTTCCCCACCGGGGTTTTCAAAGGAAGTATACAAGGCATATTTATTGTTCTCTAAACTCGCTATGGGTTTTTCCCTTTTTAAGGTTTTCCCATATCAGTTATCAAAGAGACAATAACCATCATATATTGCATCATTTTCTCCTTATTTCCCACTGGGGTTTAAGGAGTTTTGGCAACATATCATACACAATACTCTCCTCATATTTTTCCCACAGGGTTTTTGAGGGAGATATTATCAATTTCAAAGATCATCAAGACTACATGGAATAATCTCAAGATTATACAAGGCGTACAAGACGAAGACGTAGCTTTGTGCAAGGGGGAGTGTTAGAAATTAACTAGGCAGTTATTAGATGCCCAAAGCGCCGTGCGGACACGTCCGTCCGTACGGACGCCTTCCTTTTGTATAGACACCTGCTCGTTACGAACATGCACCATTTCACCGAAGAGACGCCTCGTACAGGCTCCTCCTCTTGTAACCGACCTCCCGAAGGGACGGGACTCCTTGTATATATACCCATGTCAATGATCAATGAAAGTATCTATTCGATTCATTGTTGTCAATCTCGTTTGCTCTCGATTTACTACCGACATACGCGTCCCTTTCTTCTCCCATATGGCCAAGTTCCTCACCAAACTTCGCCCGACAAACAAAATTGATCACAGCGTCACTGAGAAAGTGCTAAGAGAAGGCAAATTAAGCACAATCATCGTAGCCATGCGTGGCGCCACAGCGTTGTCTACTATACCCGCTTGGATATTTGTTAAACTTGCTAGCACGGTAGGGAAAAGCATTACAGTGGCACGCTGATTTTGCCTTAGTTACCTGTTTTCGTCACGTGACCGATTATGCCACTGATAATGGTATCGATGGCGTGCGGCCCGTGTGTCACCGGTAACATACACATGTGGTGCGTGTTTCCGCGTGCCATCAATATGTGCTCGTAGTGACGCGTGTTTCAAACGCTATTTTGTTTTTAAGGGGGCGCGGCGACATCTTTCAGCTATCCTAGCAGCGCGATATGGCCGCGTATTTTCTGACCTGACAGCATATTTATACATACTAGTAGTTATGCACGTGCACGTGCGTATCAACAAAATGTCCCGAAAAAACGATTTGACGTATATCACTGATTATTCAACTTTATGTGAGAGTAATGTATAAAACATCAATAAAGAGAATCAGAAATGCATGTTGCCCCTATGGATGATCATCCCGATGTCATACATGGTACATAAGTCTCCCAAAAATAAGGGATTACTACTCCTGTGCCCCTGGTTCCTTAGCCTTGCTCAGCCATCCCCATGGAATCTAGTTTAGCTCAGTTTTCCCCACTGGCTTGTCCGAAACCCTCACAAAAGCCCAAACAGGTGGTTTGCCGTTGGGTCAAGATTTGACCGTTAACTCTGACGTGTGGGGCCATGTTTGGAGGCACTGGACTGTGTTCGGCCGTTGAACCTGACAGGTGGGGCCGCGGAGGATGGTGGCGCTGGTTGGACCGTTGGGCCATGGTTCTGTGGACTGTTGGGCCGCTGGATGATAGTTAATTGCGACGTGGCCTTTTTCTTCATGCATGCGCGCGACGCCGACGGCATGCTGGCGCCCCGACAGACATAGACGGACGTCGCTCGCTAGCTCGACTCGCTCGCAGGCGTCTCGCGTCTTCCCGATTCAGAGCGGCGAATCGGCCAGGGGTGCAGCACTCACTGATACATGCCGGCATGCATGCGCGCGACGCCAGGGTGCAGCACGGACCGGCATGCAGGCGCGCCGCCACAGACGTAGACGGATGCCGCTCGCCTAGCTCGCACGCGTCTCGTGTCTCCTCGATTCAGAGCAGCGTCGATTCAGAGACGGCATAGGGTTTCAAGCGCGCCGCCACGGACACAGACGGACTGGCTAGGTCCCACGCGTGTCGCGTCTCGTCGATTCAGAGCGGCATCGTTTCAGCTTTCTCGATCAGATCGCATCGATTCAGTGGCCCGTGTGTACATGGATGGCCGAATTAAAGCCTAGGGCATACCGATCGACTAGCCTCGTTTGAACGTAGCAACACGGCCCTATCCCTATTTAAACCACCCACCCCTCTGTCTCTTCTCCACACCTTCCATCTCCGCCGCCCCTTCTCTTCTTCACCCAACTCCAGCGCAATCTCGAAGCGAAGAGAGGCGAGGATGCAGTACAACGGCCCCCCCTTCCGCTTCCCACCCACCTTACCGAAAATGCGGTGCCCAGCCGGAGTCGTTGTCGAGACCTCGCTCCACGTGTAGGCGATATCACCCTGGAGGGGTGCTCGTGAGCTTGCCGAGGGGTTCCTCCATGCCGGCTTTAACCACCTCCCGGCGGGCTCGGAGAGAATGTTCCACCTCGAGGAATTGCGTCCCCACGCCGACGCGGCGGTGACAGGGTACCGCGCCATCTTCACCAACCGCTTCGACGCCTACTACCTGCTCGGCCAGGTATTTTGGTGTGGGTGCGAGTTCATCGCATTCACTACCTACAATTTCTTCACCGATGTGGCGAGCATCTTCCCCGCCGGCAACATGCACTCTTGGAGAGAACGGCCATGAGGAGTGAAGACGACGCTGAAGGCATGCAGGCCGGTTGTGGTGAAGATGGTGTTGCCCTAGTGTGTTAGGGCTTTTATTTCTACTACTATGTTGTGTCGTTTGTTAAGGTGTACCATGAACTCCTTATCTAGGGCTTTTATATTTGTCGTGTTATATATAAGAACTTTTATTTATATATCTATGTGATGCTTGTGTTTTATTTGTACTTCTATATATCTATGTCGTGTTGTACCGTGAAGATGGTGTTGCCCTAGTGTGTTAGAGCTAGCATGCAAGGGCTTTTATTCATGTTGTGTTATATTTGGTTTTATTGGTTCGAAGTTATGTTTGTGTTATATTTGGAATTTATTGGTTCGAAGTTAATAAAGATACAAAAGGTACAAAAGAGCAAAAAGAGCTGACTTTTTGAAAAAAAAAAGAGCAAAAAGAGCTAACACATAATTAAATCTGTCAAAAAAAGATAGAAAAGCTAGAGCAAAAAGAGCTAAAAAAATAAAGCTAATTTTTGAAATGTTGGTGGCCGTGTTGCATGAAAAAAAAGCTAGAAAACAAGTGTTGACCTTCATTTCAAAAAATAAATCGACGAATGTTGGTGGCCATGTTGCATAACTATTTGTATTGGAGATTAAATCGACGAATTTTAGATAGACCATGGCACCGTGATCCTTCTATTTGTATTGGAGATTAAAAAAGAGCAATCAAATAAATGAAGCAGAAAAAAACATAGCCATCGCGTCCACTATTTTGTGGGTCTCTTTTATCTTTGGGGGCCTTTCACAATCAACACCTTGCCATGGCCCAACAAAAGCTTGGTTTAGGTTTGGGCCCAACATCTTTGGGTTTTTTCCTTTTTCTTGCACTCGGTGTATTTTGAAGAAACTGAAACTGTCGAAAACTAACATTCAGAGATCGATCCACACATTAAGATTACACCACATTAATAACATCTCTTAACGAGAGATGACCATCAAGTAAGCAAGTCCTAGAGCAACAACAAGAAAATAAAATCCTAAAGCTGTCAAATTGGCCTGCTTCTGCAATTCAATCATCTGCTCCAAATTCTTGTTAATCTTCTTCAATTCCGCCTTCAAATCCGCATCCCCCACTGTCGGAGCAACACTGTGAGAGACCAAATTCTCCTGGGTTGCGGCCTCTTTAGATCTGGCTGACGGCTGACTGCGCTCTCGGTTTGTGGCCCCATTCAAATCAAGCAAGCCCAGCCGCTGAAGCCTCCGAACATAGTCATCTATCCATTCAAAATGAGTGCATTTCTCCACGATCTGAAACGAAATCATGTACCCTAGATCTCAAATCAGAGGAAAAAGAAAAAGAATTCAGAGCAAGAATGAAAGGGAAGGAAATCAAAGCAAAATCATGAAATCTAACCTTTCTCTCTGGCTTGCTTTCACATTTCACGAAGTCACGCCCCAAGTTGCCATTCTTTTCCTCCTTCGAGGTCCACCGTCTCAATGGCGCGATGCGTCGGCAGTCAGGACATGGCAGCAGGGGCACTGTACCAAACATGTGCCACGAGGGGTGGGAGGCTGAAGTTGAGCTGCACATCTCTCGTCGCCGGAGAAGAAGAAGCAGATGAGTGGTGGTCTCGTCGCGGGAGAAGAAGGAGCAGAAGAAAGGGGAGGCTATGGTGGGCAGAGTGGCTGCTCTGTCTCTGCGGGGGTGGGGGAGAAGGAGGGTGCTCGGAGCCCCACAAGCGCTCTGGCCCGCCTGCCGTGGCCCACATGTCAGTGGCTAACGGTAACATCCGTTTGGGTCAATGTCGTACGTGGCCAATCAGGCTGCAGAACCAACCTCTCGCGGATCGCCAACCGATCAAACGACGTGGAGACATCCATGCGATCCAACGGCGCGGAGTGTGTCCGCAGACTGCCCGCTGTCTGCCCGCGGAATTCCTTCTAGAAGAACCCTATCGGACGGCTGTAATTTGGCGGGTTTAGAACAGGTCAACGGGTTTGTCTTACGTTTAACCAACATTCAAATGACGATAACTAATTCAAAAAAAATCGAAAGAGGATGAACTCTTCGCGGTTCGTCGTTTTATAAGACATAGTACCTATAAAAAAATATAAACTGGGTATACGGACCATTTTACGAAAAATTATTTTTTGAATTGAGGTACCACAATCAACTTAAAATGGGCATAACTAATTAAAAAATCGAAATATTGGAAAACCTGTACATAATGCCGTGTTATGTGACATGTCTTAGACAAAAAATAAGAAACTTGGTTTAAGGACATTTGAGTGAAAACGCTTCACACAAAATGAGCTATCACGTACGATGATGTATAGAGTTCGAGGATGAGAGTGAGAGGTGTAGGTTTCCAAAAAATTCAAAAAAATCAGAAAAAACACCAAAGCTTCATTTTGAAGTGACTAAGAAGGATCCAGACTTAGTTTTTCATTTTCTTGTTTTAAACTTGTTTAAATGTTGGTCAAACTTAGGTTTCACCAATTTCAAAATAAGCATAAAAAATTCAAAAACAATAAAAAAAATGAGAAACCGGCGCACATAGTCTTCTTATGTCATATACTAGCGACTCAAGTTGATAAACATGGTCTACATACATTCAAACGAAAAATGCATGTATCTAATGTGATATCTCAAAACTCAAACTATGAAGTCAAAGGTTGAAGAGAAGTGGTTTATGGTATCGAACATGAAAAATTCAAAAAACTCACCAAAGCTTCATTTTGGAGTGACTAAGAAGGATCCAGGTTAGTTTTTCATTTTCATGTTTTATACTTGTTCAAATGTTGGTCAAACTTAGGTTTGACCAATTTCAAAATAAGCATAAAAAATTCAAAAACAATCAAAAAAATGAGAAACCGGCGCACATAGTATATATATATATAGAATAGATGTGTAGGAAAGTTATTTGGCTGATTTAGACAAGGTCGAAAAAAAGATTGCTTAGAAATGAGGCCATTTACCCTACCTTTGGAGCTCTTTTTTAGCACATTTTTCATGAATGTGAGTTTACTTCGCAAAAGGGCTCGGATTTTGACATGATTCAACAGAAATTCAACAGAAATAGTTCTAACATAGGTCCCACATCATTCAACCGAAATACAAGATTCAAATTGGTTCAGATTGAAATTTTGCACAAATTTGAATTTTACGTCAAATTTCACATCATCATACATATAGCATTATTACACATTAAAGTTTCCACAGTAGTTCAAATTGACAACGGAACCTCAAAGTTTATGTCAAAGTTCAAATTCACAATTTTGACTTGCTCCTCGTGTTCGTGGATGGCTTCACCGTCTTGCTCCTGGTTTCCCTAATTGGGATATGCTGAATCTGCTTCTTGTTCCTTTTGATGTTCACTTGGGTTGGTGGGGGTGGAGGAGTGATGACCATTTGTCGGTCCTCATCCTGTTGTTGTTCATCTACAGGCACAACAATCCTGAAAGGAACCGGAGCTTCACCGTCTTCCTCGTCCCGTAAGGCTTCAAAACCTTCATAAGCCATGGCTTCAAATTCAGATGTTGCTTGAACCGGAGAAGCTCCTTCCTCTCTAGGCCTTTTTCCTTTGCTTCTTCTAATTATCTCAGAGCTAGATCAAATAGAAATAATATTACAAACAGAAATAATAAACAGAAATAATAACAGAAAGAGAAGAAAAGAAAGTGAAGGGTGCACACATACCGAGCTGCTGCTTCATTTGCCTCTGCATTCTCCTCTCCTGCTGCTTCAATTGTTGCATTTTCAGCTACATTTGCTGCATTTTCTGCATTTGCTGCATTTTCAGCTGCATTTGCTGCTGCCCATCGTTCCTCTTCTCCAAATGATGCATCCACTGCATTGGTACAAAGCCTAGCAATGTGCCCTAGGGTTCCACATTTTTTGCACTTACGCTGTTTTGGAACACGTCCCTCTTCACCCGTTATGTACCTGTTCTTCCTTGGTCTTCCTGGTGGTCTAGTCAGTACAGGAGAATTGAGCTTGAACCCTGGATCTACTATGTTCCATTGGTCTTTTCCAAGAGTGCAGGCACATTGGAAGCATAAGCAGCCCTAAATTTCGCAACAGAGAAATATTCAGATATGTACTTGATACGTCTCCAACGTATCTATAATTTCTGATGTTTCATGCTTGTTTTATGTATCATTGTCACATGTTTTATATGCATTATATATCATTATTATACATTTTCTGGGACTAACCTATTAACAAGATGCCACAGTGCCAGTTCCTGTTTTCTGCTGTTTTTGGTTCCAGAAAAGCTGTTCGGGCAATATTCTCGGAATTCGACGAAACAAAAGCCAAACCTCCTATTTTTCCGAGGGACACACGGAGCCAGAAGGGCAAGCCAGGGGGAGGCCCACGGCCTCCAAACCACATGGCGGCGCGGCGAGGAGAGAGAGTGCGCCAGCCTATGGTTTGGCCCACTCGGGACTCCACCGACGTTGCCCCTTCGCCTATTTAGTCACCCCGACGCGAAAACCCTAAATATATATCTAATACTCCAGAAAGACTTCCGCAGCGCCGCCGCCATCGCGAGACCTCGTTTCGGGGGTCAGAAGTTCCTGTTCTGGCACCCTGCCGGGACGGGGATTGACCCCCGGAGCCATCTCCATCGACTCCACCGCCTCCACTTCGACTCCATGATGGTTTGTGAGTAGTTCCCCCATGGACTACGGGTTCTTGGCTGTAGCTAGTTGGTACTCTCTCTCCCATGTACTTCAATACAATGATCTCATGAGCTGCCTTACATGATTGAGATCCATATGATGTAATTGGTGTTGTGTTTGTTGGGATCCGATGAATTGTTACATTATGATCAGATTGTTCATCATATTATCATACTATTGTTTATTTAAGATCTTGCATGCTCTCCGGTACTTGTGGTTACCCTGATCAAGTAGTTGCTTGTATCTCCAAGAGGGAGTATTTATGCTAGATAGTTGGGTTCAGCCTCTATTTAACCTGGGATAGTGACAGCAAGTTCTAAGGTTGTAGATGTGTTGTTGCCACTAGGGGTAAAACAGCAATGCTTTGTCTAAGGATGAATGTGTTGTTTACATTATGCACAATACTTAATGCAATAATCTGTTGTTTGCAACTTAATACTGGAAGGGGTGCGGATGCTAACCGGAAGGTGGATTATTTAGGCACAGATGCATGCTGGATAGCGGTCTGTGTACCTTGTCGTAATGCCCAATTAAATACTACAGTAAACCTTATCTTATCATAAGCATGCATTGTCATGCCCTTACAATTATCAATTGCCCAACTGTAATTTGTTCACCCAACACCTGTTATTTGTTTGGAGAGTTACCACTAGTGTAGATAGCTGGGAACCCCGGTCCATTTGTCATCATCATTGCTCTCTGGTCCTATATGTCATTAGAAGTAGTATCAACTATTTTCTGGTGCCATTGCCTCCGTGTTACTGCTGCTGTGTTACTGTTACTATTGCTCTCATATTACTGCTGCTTTCACATCACCCCTGTTACTAGTGCTTTTCCAGGTGCAGCTGAATTGACAACTCAGTTGTTAAGGCTTATAAGTATTCTTTGTCTCCCCTTGTGTCGAATCAATAAATTTGGGTTTTACTTCCCTCGAAGACTGTTGCGATCCCCTATACTTGTGGGTTATCAAGACTATTTTCTGGCGCCGTTGCCGGGGAGCATAGCTCTACTCATAAGTTCACCTGGGGAGTACACTCTACCTCTCTCTCTGTTTTTATTTTATTTTGTTTTGTCTAGTTTATTTGTGCTTAGTTTATTTTTGTTTAGTTTATTTTTGTCTTGTTTTATTTTTCTTATAAATTCGAAAATCCATAAAAATTTGAAAAACCGAAAAACTAAAAACTGTTGTTATGGAAGAACCCACAACCTATATGGAGCTTATAGAATTATATATGAAGTATAGAGAATCAAAAAAGGGTGAAGTCATGAGTGTGTGTTAGAAAGGTTGAATACAATTGCTAAAATCTTGCTTAAACGCCATGATATAAACTGTTGCTCTAAACAGGATACTAAACATCTTAAATTCCAGTGTAGCTTTAGTGAAGAGGTTTTAATTGTGAACTATCATTGGAATAACTATATTCATCTTGGGTTCGAAGAAGTAGAACAATTTGTTTTATTTATGGGAGCCTCTGAGATAGAATCTTTCATGGCTAAAAATTATGAAACTTGTATTGCTTGTAAGGACCTTAAAGATTATGTCTCTTCTATCCTTGATTATTGCATAGAACATTACAGCAATAATCCTTATATCGTTGATTACAAAGAGAGACTCATTAATGCACAAGAATGCACTCACAATTTGCAGGAACCTGTGGAAGAAGAAATTGCTGAACCTGAAAGCTCATTAGATGAAAAAGAGGAGGAGAGTGATGAACAAAAGGAGGAAGAATGGATTAGCTACCCATGCCTACCTTCTAATGAGAGTAACTCTTCATCTCTTACATTATTTGATTGCCCTCCATGCTTACCCAAGGAGGATGAATGTTATGTTCCTGTTGATTCTCTTGAAATTTTTCCTATGAGTAAAACTTGTGAGAATAATTATGCTACTGTTATATATGATAATCCATGCTATTTTGATAAATCTTATGATAATCCTTTATTTGTGGCTGATATCGAAATGCATGGTACTAAAGAGTTTTGCTTAGAAAATGTTTATGATAAAGCTCTAGATGATGGTCCTATGTTACTTGATAATATTGACTGTACCACTAATGAAAATGGGATTGGAGAAGTCTTGACTTTATCTAGGTCCCATATTTTGAGAGTGATCAATCATCTTGTTATAAAATTGTTACATGTGGGTTCGAAATTTTAATCCCACTATTTGTGAGCTTAATAAAAATATGTGTTTGTAGATCATGAAAAGCATGCTTTGTGTGATAGTTATATTGTTGAGTTTATTCATGATGCTACTGAAAATTACTATGAGAGAGGAAAACATGGTTGTAGAAATTTTCATGGTACTAAAACACCTCTCTATATGCTGAAACTTTTGAAGTTACTCTTGTTTTATCTTCCTATGCTTGTCACTTTGTTCTATATGAATTTATTTGTGTACAAGTTTCCTATGCATAGGAAGTGGGTTAGACTTAAATGTGTTTTGAATTTGCTTCTTGATGCTCCTTTTGCTTCATTTTCTATTTTCATGAGAGCATCATTAAAACTATCAAGCCTAGCTAAAAGGCATTAAAGAAAAGCGCTCTTGGGAGACAACCCATGTTATTTCTGTAATTTTTCTTTTGCTTTTTGAGTCAAGGAGCTTGCTTACTTCTGTAACAACTCCTTTGTATCTTTACTTTTTCGAATTGTTGTACCAAGAAGAGCCTTTAATGATTAGATGATGCTAGATTTGGATTCTGCGCAGGGACAGATTTTTAGCTGTCACGAATTTGAGCTTTTCTCCCTGGAGAAAAATCGAAAAATTCTATAAAAAATCACGCATCTTCCTCAGATATGTACGCATCTTTCATTAACTTCACTTTTTCCGATTTGAGCAACGGAAGTACCTCGAAAAAATTCGTCTTTACTGGCTGTTCTGTTTTGACAGATTCTGTCTCTGTTTTTTTGCATTGTCTCTTGTGGACTTTAAGTAAGGCTTTCTAGACGTGGAGGGCTGTAGCTAATGTTTTATTGAGTATTGCAATGTGTCACTACAGAACCAAAGTGGATTAATGTTTTTGAGTACTAACCCCTCTAATGAAGTTTATGAGAAGTTTGGTGTGGCAGAAGTTTTCAAGGGTCAAGAGAGAAGGATGATATTGTGATCAAGAAGAGTGAAGAGCCTAAGCTTGGGGATGCCCCCGTGGGTCACCCAAGCATATTTCAAGAAGACTCAAGCATCTAAGCTTGGGGATGCCCAAGGCATCCCCTTCTTCATCATCAACTTATCAGGTCATCTCTAGTGAAACTATATTTTAATTCTTTCACATCATATGTGCTGTTCTTGGAGCGTCTTTGTGTTTAGTTTGTTAGTTTTATTCTCTGATCATATCAATGTCGGATCCTATCTATCTTGTTTGGGAGAGAGACACGCTCCGCTTTTTCATTTGAATACTCCTATTCTTCACTTATATTTGTTGAGTATTCATTTTCGCACTGTTTAGCTTCTAGCTCTTGGTTTTCATGTATCTCTTGTTCAGAGCTATTAGTTATTTTATAGAAAGTACTTCTTGCTTCACTTATATTTATTTGGAGAGTTGCTTGGTTGATGTGTTGGTCCAGAAATTTTTGCATGTGGTAGTGGTATAATGAAAAACTTGCATAATCTTGTAGATCATTGAACTTTGATAATCTGATTCTTTGCAAACGTTTTGAGGTATTTAGATGGTAAAGCTTGCTGGTTAATTAAGTTAAAATCATTAGTGGATTGTTGTCTTTAAGCTTGTACCGTACTACAAACTCTAAAATTGTTGAAGGTGTAGTTGGACTTGATAGCTTTCCATGTCTGAAAGTTCATTGTAATAACTAAGTTGTGCTGAAGGTCGAGGGATCTAACGGGGTACTTGTGCCGCCGTGAACGGCCCTTCTTGGAGTGAATTTTAATCATGCTCTTAATGTTGAACCTGCTAGTTGTTTGCAATAAACTTGTGAGTTCTTTTTGACTAATGTTAAGCTACGGTTTTTGGCACTTCCACCATCCAAATTTGCTAGCCTCTTCGGTGCTGTGCATTGCCTTCTGCTCACATTGAGAGTTGTGCATACTTCGCCGGTACATCCAACCCCGTGGGAGGACTTCCTCTTGTTCTCCTACACATAAGCCTATACATCTTCCTCAAAACAACCACCATACCTACCTACCACAGCATTTCCATAGCTGTTCCGAGATATATTGCCATGCAACTTCCATTTACATTACATGACTTGTTGTCATTCATCACTTATATATTGCTTTGCATGATTCTATACAGCTGATGTGTGGTTTACCCATGTTACGCTAGATCATTGCATATCCTGCTACACTGGCAGAGGCATACAGTTTCATACATCATGTTTGTTCGTTATGAGTTATATGTACCAAAAAGTGTGTTGTCATATTAGAATGTTGCCCCTGAAAGTGAAAAGTGCTATGTGGCCATCGAAAAGAGAAACAGAAAAAGAAAAAAAATAAAAAAAGAAAAAAAGAAAAAAAAGAATAAAGAAAAAGGGGGCAACATTACTATCCTTTATCCACACTTGTGCTCATGTTATAGCACCTGCAGTATTCATAGTCATCATTTGTGCTCGTGTTTAGCACCTATACTCCATGTGAGAGAGTTTTCATGTTCTACTAGTATAACTATGTGGGGAATTTACACTATAGAACTTGGGTTGTATATTCCAATGATGAGCTTCCTCAAAAGTGCTCTAGGTCTTCATGAGCAACCAAGTTGGATGCACCCCCACTAGTTCCATTGGAGAGCTTTCATACACATATAGCTCTATGTGCATCCGTTGCATGGCAATCACTACTCCTTACATAGCTTCGATTATAAGACTTCCTCTTGTCTAATGATCACTTATAGCTTTGTGAGACTTTCTTCCATTGGCCTTCCAAACCCCCATTAATGTTCTCTTTGCCATAACATCCTGGTGCCAATACCAAATGCTTGCGCTCACCGGTTGAGTAGACTTCGAAACAGTTGATTCATGACGTTCATGTTTATGTTTACTTGGCTGAATCCTTCTATGTTATGAAAATTTGCTTGATGCTTGGATTGAAGGATAGAACTTCTACGCTGGATACTTAAACCATCTTTAATGAACCTTGTACGGTTTCATGTCTTTAAAGCGATATTCATGAAAACTTTTAGCTTGTTTGACTCTTGCTTTATTATCTCTTATATCAACTATAGACATTTGCTTTGAATGATTTGATCTCAGCTCACATGCCTTACATTATTATTGGATCAAGATTATGTTGGTAGCATGTCACTTCAGAAATTATTTTCTTTTTATCGTTTACCTACTCGAGGACGAGTAGGAACTAAGCTTGGGGATGCTTGATACGTCTCCAACGTATCTATAATTTCTGATGTTTCATGCTTGTTTTATGTATCATTGTCACATGTTTTATATGCATTATATATCATTATTATACATTTTCTGGGACTAACCTATTAACAAGATGCCACAGTGCCAGTTCCTGTTTTCTGCTGTTTTTGGTTCCAGAAAAGCTGTTCGGGCAATATTCTCGGAATTCGACGAAACAAAAGCCAAACCTCCTATTTTTCCGAGGGACACACGGAGCCAGAAGGGCAAGCCAGGGGGAGGCCCACGGCCTCCAAACCACATGCGGCGCGGCGAGGAGAGAGTGCGCCAGCCTATGGTTTGGCCCACTCGGGACTCCACCGACGTTGCCCCTTCGCCTATTTAGTCACCCCGACGCGAAAACCCTAAATATATATCTAATACTCCAGAAAGACTTCCGCAGCGCCGCCGCCATCGCGAGACCTCGTTTCGGGGGTCAGAAGTTCCTGTTCTGGCACCCTGCCGGGACGGGGATTGACCCCCGGAGCCATCTCCATCGACTCCACCGCCTCCACTTCGACTCCATGATGGTTTGTGAGTAGTTCCCCCATGGACTACGGGTTCTTGGCTGTAGCTAGTTGGTACTCTCTCTCCCATGTACTTCAATACAATGATCTCATGAGCTGCCTTACATGATTGAGATCCATATGATGTAATTGGTGTTGTGTTTGTTGGGATCCGATGAATTGTTACATTATGATCAGATTGTTCATCATATTATCATACTATTGTTTATTTAAGATCTTGCATGCTCTCCGGTACTTGTGGTTACCCTGATCAAGTAGTTGCTTGTATCTCCAAGAGGGAGTATTTATGCTAGATAGTTGGGTTCAGCCTCTATTTAACCTGGGATAGTGACAGCAAGTTCTAAGGTTGTAGATGTGTTGTTGCCACTAGGGGTAAAACAGCAATGCTTTGTCTAAGGATGAATGTGTTGTTTACATTATGCACAATACTTAATGCAATAATCTGTTGTTTGCAACTTAATACTGGAAGGGGTGCGGATGCTAACCGGAAGGTGGATTATTTAGGCACAGATGCATGCTGGATAGCGGTCTGTGTACCTTGTCGTAATGCCCAATTAAATACTACAGTAAACCTTATCTTATCATAAGCATGCATTGTCATGCCCTTACAATTATCAATTGCCCAACTGTAATTTGTTCACCCAACACCTGTTATTTGTTTGGAGAGTTACCACTAGTGTAGATAGCTGGGAACCCCGGTCCATTTGTCATCATCATTGCTCTCTGGTCCTATATGTCATTAGAAGTAGTATCAACTATTTTCTGGTGCCATTGCCTCCGTGTTACTGCTGCTGTGTTACTGTTACTATTGCTCTCATATTACTGCTGCTTTCACATCACCCCTGTTACTAGTGCTTTTCCAGGTGCAGCTGAATTGACAACTCAGTTGTTAAGGCTTATAAGTATTCTTTGTCTCCCCTTGTGTCGAATCAATAAATTTGGGTTTTACTTCCCTCGAAGACTGTTGCGATCCCCTATACTTGTGGGTTATCAGTACTTATCAACTTCACCCTCTTCACCCCCAATAACAGTCATCAGATGTAGGGCATGTATGCATGGCTTCCCACGGATCTGCCATTGCCTACAACTGCATTCCCTAGTTGCTAGGTTCACTGGATACCTCCATTCCCTATCTTTACTGTCAGTATATGTTACCTCTACCTCGTATTTGGCCGATCGAATGCATTTCGTCCTGAGCCCTCTTGCCTTGGCATGCAATGCCTTAATAAGAGATGGCAGCATCAAATGGCCAACATATTGTGTTTCTGCAATTCTTTTGCGAAGAGCCATCTTTATCATGATCATTTGCCTCATCTTATCAAATGCTTGCCACAACATAAGCCCTTTCACTGACTTGAACTTTGCATTGAAGCACTCTGCCAAATTATTGGTCACATAATGTACTTTGCAGATTTCATTGAATTTGCTTCTAGACCACAGCTTTCCATGATGTGCAGCCATGTACTCCTTCACCAAATGATTATGAGCATACAGAACTCTCAAATGGTGCTCATGCTTCCTCTCACTGCATGTGTATGATGCTGGCCATATATTCTCATCATAAATTTTACCTTTGAATTTCTTTCTGAAATTCTGAGCTAGGTGGCGCATACATTCCCTATGCTCAACTCCAGGGAATACAATTTCTACCGCACTCTCCAAACCCTTGCAAGCATCTATGTGTATAGCTAAACCTGGTGGTGTGATAACCCCCAAGAGCAAGGGATCACTGTAGCACCTCTCAATGTGGAAGTAAGGTATCGATCCGCGGGAGCAAGAAGGAAAAGTTATCTATTCCCTACAACTAAAGTGTCACAAGTTTTAGTTGGTTATGCACTAAACAAGTTTAAGGAACAAGGTGGTTGATTTAATGGATGGAAGTTTGATGTAACAAGGCAAGAATGTGGAAGTGTCCCGATCCTCTTCAATGCAAGAGGACAAGACAAAGGTTTTCTAGGATGCTTGGAAATAAGGCCTAGGGATCATACTTTCACTAGTGGACACTCCCAACAATTGAATACATAGATATTTCCTCTTCACTTTGCTACTCTGAACTATTCTCCGTTGGATAGAAATACCAATCTACTGCGTAGGGCTACAAGAGCACACCTTAAAGTCTGAGTGAACAAACACCACAATATCATAGAACACCAAGACCATCGTGTAGGGCTACAAAAGCTCACCTTAAAGCCTGTCTTCCACATCTAGGGAACCCCAAGGTCACTATGAGTGCCCCAAAATAGTACTATACAAACAATTTTATAGTGACATCCAACACAAAGAATAACTCATGGTAAGTATTTCTGTAACCTTTAGCCTAAGAGTCACACACGGTGCGCACACTGTCAACTTCACACCATGGGACAAAGGTGACTCCGAAAATTACATTAATAAAACCACTTGAGTAGCACAAACAATGAAGGAGAAACATCCATGAATTCAATTAGATTACAAAGCTCATGATCACATAAAGATCACATCATGGGAGAGAGAGATGAACCACATAGCTACCGGTAGAGCCCTCAGCCCCGATGAAGAACTACACCCTCCTCATCATGGGAGGCAGCAACGGCGATGAAGATGTTGATGATGAACACGCCGGAGGGGGGTGGAGCCCTCCGGAGGCGATTTCGGCGGCGTTTCCCCCCTCCAATCTTCTCCGGCGGCAGCCTTCTGTCTCTAGTTTCGTGGTTTTGTGTTTCTCCGCGCCTCCTTTCGCGAAACGCCAGGGGACCTTTTTTATAGGCGTTTTTAGGTCAAGACGGAGTCGGTGGATGAAAGATCGACGGCCACGGAGCTCCGAGGGGGAAAAGAGCTGGGCCCACGCGGCCAGGTATTTTAGGCCTCGTGGGACCCTCCCATTTCCAGCCTGTTGGGCTTCTGGTCTTCAATTTAAGCCCATTGCGTTCGTCTCGAAAATTCTGAACCGTGCTCTTTAGCCTTGCCCTTTTTGGAGTCCCGAAGCTCCCGGAAAGTCTGAAACACTAAAAAAGACGTTTTCTGGAAAAACAGGGTTAATTCCAAATAAATGGGAAAACTATGAAATATTCCCAAAATCATTATAAAACATTGATATAACCCTTATATGATGCAAATATGATTGGAATATAAGCAATTAAAGTGCAAAGTTCATGTATGCATTTTACATGCATCAACATCCCCAAGCTTAATCCATGCTCGTCCTCGAGTATGAAGATGATAAAACTAACATGGACTTTGCAATTTAATACTTAACAATGAATATCAAAGATGATTACTATTGCTACATATAGTCAAATGATTCATTCTTCAAAGGATTAGCAATATGCAAATAGTTTATGAAGTGATATCAAGTATTCAAGACAAGGATGTTAATTGATAGTTCACAAAGTGTAACATGGTAGCAAGTAATATGGAACACATGTATGCATAATGATAAGTAGAACATCCTACAATGGTCATAGAGTGTAGATGAAAATCTGAATATGATAGGTGTACACTTTGGAAAGATGTATATGTGAGTAGAGGTAAAGCATGCATAAGTTTCATCCAACCTCCAAACTCTTCTACTTAAGTTAATGATTGCAATAAGGTATTCATTGGTGTCAAGCTCTCATTGCCCCTATCATAGCATCTTGAATGATTAAGGTTAAAGTGAAAGCAAATATGAGTAGTGTGCTTGATAAAGAATGGGTTGAATGTCTCATGCCCCTTGAATACAAGTACTTACACCATGTGTTACTCAACTTGGGAAACAAAGCAAGTTCAATTAAATATCATTGTAAGCATAATAGTATCATCAAGAGCGTCAACTGGGGTACCTCTTGTCCCAAGATATGGAACAAGCCCATATCAAAATGACAAGACAAACAAACAAAATGAGCAATCTCAACACCCTTTTTATTTACCATTTGGAATAGTTTTTATTGCAAGGTGTATCACAGAAGGTTCACCATAGTATGTAAGTAAATTTCCACCATGAATGATGCATGGCTTAGATTAGCGGCCCAGGCGTCTCTCTAACCATTTACACAAACTCATTTAAACTCACTCTATTTCCACATTTATTTCAACATGATAAGCATCCATAGACAAAAGCACATGATATCAACTAAATGAGATGAAGAGCGTGTTGAAAGCTTGCCATGTGACAGCACATATGGGCTAACTTCCAACCCAAAACATTCATCAAGCCACAAACATCATAATCTTAATCACAATGGGTCAAGTTTTATTATGCAAATAAAAGAACATTGTGCATCAAGTTCGTGAGAGCTATATAACCAATTTTTTTCCATTGCAATCATTAACATAAACATTTTCATTCAGAGGTAAGATAACACAAACAACATGTTAAACATACTCGGAATAGCATAAAGCCAATAGGTAGATATGGTGGACTCACTGGAATAACTTTGGTTGAAAGTGTTGGAAACAAGTTTTTGCTTGTTGGAGTTTTTGGGCTAGCAAAAGGGAGAAAGTTGACCATCTAGATGCATGCATGAGTGTCCATAGAACTAACTAATCCATGTTAAACCAAGTGAAATAACAATCAGCACCAAAACATGAATAAGTGATAGCTCTACAAAAAGAATTTGCAAACTATTACTCATAAACAAGCTCATGAATCATGCAACTATATGTATCATTAAAAATCAAGTCAAACATCCCTTTTCCCAATCTTATAAAAGCATCCAACATATTTCAACCCACATTTCCAGTAGCTCTCTCATATATAATTGATAGTGTGGTGGTCTCTCAAGACTCAAACAAAAAAAAAACGACGCTCCAATTTTATGCGATAAAGTGTTTCGATCGAAAAACAGAAGTTGGACGTGTGCAAACCGAGAGTGTGTAGGTCCAGCAGGGTTGTCTTCACATCCCCAAGCTTATGGTCTTCACCATACTTGGATAGCTCTTGGTGCATCTCCTCCAATCCCTGTGAAAAAACTTCAAAACATCGTTTCTCCCATCTCTTTTCTGTGGGGTGCATTAATAGTGATAAACAAATAGGTTTCTTGCTGCATATAATCCTTGAACAAAAATTCATATGAGATGTCCAGAAAGTGTATAATGTTGTATTCCTACTCATAAACTCAATTGGATCAAAAAGATTCAACTTAAAAGCTCAAAGCATGCATCAAACAAAATGGGACAGAATCTGTCCAGAAAAACAGCAGCAGCAAAACGTATTTTTCTACCCTACCAAACTTTCTCGAAAAATTCCGAAAAAATTCATGCATATAGAGAATGAAAAGTTGCAACTACAATTCAAATATGAGCTCATTCGGAGTTACATAATAAGAATTAAAAATCATACCGTGCACTGACTCGTGTAGGAATAAAATCTCCGAACGCTATAAGCAACTTTTTCAAACCAAAAAGGGTAAAACTTGGCACTTTATTGAAAACTCCAGAACCTAAACTATAAACAAAGTCTCTTGTTACAGCAAGAGGACACAAAGAAAAATCACACACAAATATAACCGGGTTGCCTCCCGCAAAGCGCTTTCTTTATAGCCATATAGCTAGGCTTGATAGTTTTAATGATGCTCACATAGGAATAAGAATTGAAATGCAAAAGAGCATCAAGAGAAAAATATGAAACACATTTAAGTCTAACCCACTTCCTATGCATTGGGATCTTGTAAGAAAATAAATCAATAAAGCACAAAGTGACTAGCATAGGAAGGCAAAGCAAGTGCAACTTCAAAATTTTCAACAAAAAGAGAGGAGACTTAATATTATTGTGGTATATGAAGTCATGTCTCCCTCTATCATAAAAACTTTCAGTAGCATCATTGATAAAACCCACAATATAACCATCACATAGAGCATTCTTATCATGATCCACATGCATAAAAGTATCATTACTCTCCACATAGGCATAAACAGTTTCATTAGTAATAGTGGGAGTAAAAATATCACATCCATCAAAGTAATCATCATAAATAGGAGGCATAGAATAATCAAAATGATTTTTATCCTCAATAGTAGATGGACTGAAAATATCATATTCATCATTGTAAACATCATATATAGGAGGCATATCATAATCAACATAAACTATATCCTCAATAGTGGGTGGACTGAAAATATCATTTCATCATAAATGGGAGACATAGTATCATCAAACAAGTCAAAGAACCTCCCCAAGCTTAGATGATTGCAAGATATAAAATAAGGTAAAGAGACCTCCCCAAGCTTAGTCTAGTGCCACAAGAATAGAAACTTAAGCGCTACGCTCCCCGGCAACGGCGCCAGAAAAGTACTTGATAACCCCCAAGAGCAAGGGATCACTGTAGCACCTCTCAATGTGGAAGTAAGGTATCGATCCGCAGGAGCAAGAAGGAAAAGTTATCTATTCCCTACAACTAAGTGTCACAAGTTTTAGTTGATTATGCACTAAACAAGTTTAAGGAACAAGGTGGTTGATTTAATGGATGGAAGTTTGATGTAACAAGGCAAGAATGTGGAAGTGTCCCAATCCTCTTCAATGCAAGAGGACAAGACAAAGGTTTTCTAGGATGCTTGGAAATAAGGCCTAGGGATCATACTTTCACTAGTGGACATTCCCAACAATTGAATACATAGATATTCCTCTTCACTTTGCTACTCTGAACTATTCTCCCGTTGGATAGAAATACCAATCTACTGCGTAGGGCTACAAGAGCACACCTTAAAGTCTGAGTGAACAAACACCACAATATCATAGAACACCAAGACCATCGTGTAGGGCTACAAAAGCACACCTTAAAGTCTGTCTTCCACATCTAGGGAACCCCAAGGTCACTATGAGTGCCCCAAAATAGTACTAAACAAACACCACAATTTTATAATGACATCCAACACAAAGAATAACTCATGGTAAGTATTTCTGTAACCTTTAGCCTAAGAGTCACACACGGTGCGCACACTGTCAACTTCACACCATGGGACAAAGGTGACTCTAGGAAATTACATTACTAAAACCACTTGAGTAGCACAAACAATGAAGGAGAAACATCCATGAATTCAATTAGATTACAAAGCTCATGATCACATAAAGATCACATCATGGGAGAGAGAGATGAACCACATAGCTACCGGTAGAGCCCTCAGCCCCGATGAAGAACTACTCCCTCCTCATCATGGGAGGCAGCAACGGCGATGAAGATGTTGATGATGAACACGCCGGAGGGGGGTGGAGCCCTCCGGAGGAGATTCCGGCGCCGTTTCCCCCCTCCGATCTTCTCCGGCGGCAGCCTTCTGTCTCCTGTTTCGTGGTTTTGTGTTTCTCCGCCGCCTCCTTTCGCAAAACGCCAGGGGACCTTTTTATAGGCGTTTTTAGGTCAAGACGGAGTCGGTGGACGAAAGATCGACGGCCACGGAGCTCCGAGGGGGAAAAGAGCTGGGCCCACGCGGCCAGGTATTTTAGGCCGCGTGGGACCATATCATTTCCAGCCTGTTGGGCTTCTGGTATTCAATTTAAATCCATTGCGTTCGTCTCAAAAATTCTGAACCGTGCTCTTTGGCCTTGCCCTTTTTGGAGTCCCGAAGCTCCCGGAAAGTCTGAAACACTAAAAAAGATGTTTTCTGGAAAAACAGGGTTAATTCCAAATAAATGGGAAAATTATGAAATATTCCAAAATCATTATAAAACATTGATATAACCCTTATATGATGCAAATATGATTGGAATATAAGCAATTAAAGTGCAAAGTTCATGTATGCATTTTACATGCATCAGGGTGTACCTATAACGTTGCGCAACTGTTGCAGAAACCAGACCCAACTTTCCTCCGACTCTGCCTCCACCTGATAACCCCCAAGAGCAGAGAATCACTGTAGCACCTCTCAACGTGGAAGTAGGGTATCGATCCGCAGGAGCAAGAAGGAAAAGTTATCTATTCCCTACAACTAAAGTGTCACAAGTTTTAGTTGATTATGCACTAAACAAGTTTAAAGAACAAGATGGTTGATTTAATGGATGGAAGGTTAATGTATTAAAACAAGAATGTAAAAGTGTCCCAATCCTGTCGGGGAGTATCCCCGGGTAGGGTCAAGGCTTGGCATAAGGTGGTGTTCAAAGTTGTGCCGAGGTACGGAAAGGGCCGACTGTTTGAGCCTGGGAAGGTCCGAGCTTCATCTTGACCTGGAGAGTACAGGCCGACCTATTTTGGCCCAGAGGGGTCCGAGGTATACTGTAGGCCAGGGCCGAGGTTCACTGGCCGAGCTATGTTCAGCCGACCTAACTACCTCAGTGCAGTGGTTTGTGTTGAGAGTGCAGGAGAAGCTGTGGGGAGGAAGTAAGATCCGACCTGGTAAAAGATATTAAGCGCAAGACCCGAGGTACGGAGCCCGTCACATCCGTACCGAGCTAACCGAAGTGATGAGTTGTAGGTCGGGCAGGAGTCAATGCTCCTGTCACTTCCAGCCGGGTACAAGAGCGCCTGACACGGGAGCGTCTGTCAAAGAGCCTGGCAGAGGCGTGCTCCGGGTTCAGCGGGCCTGCACGTCTCTGACCGCTAGCCACGCGGGATCTGGGAAAAGGGCTACGAGGTAGCTCTGCCAGGCCACGTCCTGTCTCGGTCAGAGGGGACATGCTAGTTCTGCCGTTAGGCTGCAGGAGATGGGCAAGCCACGTCTTGTCCCTGACCAAGGTACGGTGGTACGGTGGTGACCGTTGCAGAGGCATGGCAACAGTGTTCTGCGAGGGGCACATTGGTAACCCGGCTGGCCTATATAGTGGGCTTCACCCCCTCCTGCTAGAAGAGAGACCCCCTCCCCCGCGCTGGAACTAGTTGATCAAGAGAGAGAGAGAGAGGAAGCTCGGAACACCCCGGAAACACCTCGGACTCAGCTCGGAGTGCCTTCTTCCTCCCGTCTAGCTCCATCTTTTACCTCGAGTTCTCATCATTGTAGCGTCATACAGCTCGAGGAGCAGCTTGTACTTGTCACTCTGAGCTATACACTGGCTAGGATAGTGCTGCAGTAGGGGTGTTACCTCCCCAAGAGGGCCCCGAAGCAGGGTACATCGTGGTGTGCTTTGTGTTCTTGCTTTCTTGGTTCTTCGTTCGTGTTCTTGCGTGTTCTTGCGTGTGCACTTCTTGAGTGCATAAACCCTCCCCGGATTCCCCCAACGACCATTCGGCCCCATCTTAGCCATACCTATGGCATCTGCCGTGATCCCACCACGACAAATCCTCTTCAATGCAAGAGGACAAGACAAAGGTTTTCTCTTATAGGAAAAATGGACATGGGTTCATGGGTTCACTCAATCCTCTCTCCCATCTATGGCGATTATCATGTTATAGATAAAAAGTACACACAGTTGTCATGCTTTAATGGTAAACTTCTATGACGGCTACATGTCCTAAAACACATAGTTGAAAGAAAATAATCATTTGTGTTGCTAGGTCACCCTCGTAAGGCTAGCGTGGTTTGTTGTCACTCCCACATCATGCTTCTTCCTTCTTACCCCCAGATAAAGGATGTTGGGCTATATTGTGTCACTCAATACATATGCCGTTGTCACATCGGCCATCCCGTACCTACATACATCATACTTCATAATGGACAATATTCTAACACTAGTGCAATGATTCATATTTCGTGTGCATGACCACATCTCTCTCATCTATCTACACTTGGTGGTGTCAATCACCTCATGACATGGATAAACAAGGCATTATGCATAAATCGAACCATCACATGCATCATAAATATCTCCAAAGTATGACAAGTCATAAAAGATCCAACACAACGGCAATGCATAAAAATATCATCTCATACCACAATATCCACCATAGGAATTACATAGATAGATCCATACTTATGCAAGGCACATCATATGGACTTCAACAATGATCATACATAGAGAGATTAGATCAAGTTACCACCACAAACCCAAAGTCCAGGGGGTGGATGATACGTCCAAAACGTATCTACTTTCCCGAACACTTTTGCTATTGTTTTACCTCTAACTTGTGTGTTTTGAATACAACTAATGCGGACTAACGCTGTTTTCAGCAGAATTGCCCTGGTGTCTTGTTTTTGTGCAGAAAGTCAACTTTCGAGAAAAGATCGCAAACCTCCTATTTTACCAGAAGACTCACGGAGCCAGAAGGGGAGCAGAGATGGGCCACGAGTGGCCCAAACCACAGGCGGCGCGGCCAAGGGGCCCACCGCGCCAGCCACTGAGGAGGGCGACTCGGCACCTCCCCGAGTCCCCCTTTCGACTACTTAACCCTCTCTGACCTAAAACGCGAGGGGGTCGTCCACTTCATCCAGAAACATCACCGTACGCCGCCGCCATCGCGAAACCTATTTCGGGGACCAGAAACTCCGTTCTGGCACTCCGCCGGGACGGGGAATTGGAGGAGATCATCGCCATCATCATCACCGACGCTTCTCCATCGACCATCCATGTTTCCCCCATCCATGTGTGAGTAATTCCCTGCTGTAGGCTGAGGGGGATGGTAGGGATTGGATGAGATTGTTCATGTAATAAGTTATAAGATCATTAGGGCATGGTGCCTAGTATCCGTTGTTAGTACTTATTGATGTTGTTGCAACTTGTTGAGCTTAATGCTTGTCACTAGGGCCCGAGTGCCATGATTTCAGATCTGAACATGTTATTGTTTCATAATGATATGCACTGTTTATTGATCATACCTGCAAGTTGTATACACATATTGTTGTCCGGAACCCGGTCCCAAAGTGACAATAATTGGGACAGCCGAGGGGAATGGCTGCGATGTGAGGATCACATGTGTTCACGGCGTGTTAATGCTTTGCTCCGGTACTTTATTAAAAGGAGTACCTTAATTACCAGTAGATTCCCTTGAGGCCCGGCTGCCACCGGCTGGTAGGACAGAAGATGTTGTACAAGTTTCTCATTGCGAGCACGTACGACTATATACGGAACACATGCCTATGTTTACTTAGTACTTGGATGCTTTATCATTATTATCTGCAATGCCTATGTCTTGATTATTATATGAGCTATCTTATCCATGCAGCGCCCGTTCATCCATCCCTATGCCTACAGTGTTTTAATCCTACTGTTTACTGCAATCACTACTGCTGTCTCTATTTACTGCTGCTATTATTTCACCGCTACTACTGCTATAAAACTGTTGCTACTGATAATCTGTGTCGAGCAAGACTATTCACAGGTGCAGCTGAATTGACAACTCCGCTGTTAAGGCTCTCAAGTATTCTTTGGCTCCCCTTGTGTCGAATCAATAAATTGGGTTTTACTTCCCTCGAAGACTGTTGCGATCCCCTATACTTGTGGGTCATCAAGACTATTTTCTGGCGCCGTTGCCGGGGAGCATAGCTTTATTTGTGAGTTCACTTGTGATCTATATTGCTCGCTGAAATTTATTCATCATGGGTAAAGCTCGTGATGAGAGGGTCCGTGTATTGCCATCCACTACAAGAAAAGGTACGACACTTAGTACCTCTGCTGCTCTTGACTCACCATCTGTATTGAGTCAACTTGTTACACCACCACAATCTTCACGTGTTGGTACTACTGCTGAATCTGAAATTGCCTCTGATAATGTTGATGATGCTTCTACTGTGATTGATGAGAATATTTCATTAGGTCCACTTTTAGATGCTGCTATTGCTAAGTCTAAACAACTTGAAAATACTAGAACACCTAATGGAAGTCCTACTACTCCTGTTTATTCACCTGAGTTAAGGGATTATACTTGTGATGATGATCCTGATGAAACTTATGTGGAACTTGATGATGATTTTATTGATAAATGTAATGCTACTACTGGTGCAAGTAATATGAGAAATTTTCTTGCACAACATGCTGTTAAATACAAGTTGTCACCTGATCCTAAGTTTGCCACTTCTCCTATAAACATTAAAGATAAGGATTATGATTTTTCTCTTGATTTATCTCATATATCTATTGTTGAGAAAACTCCTTTTTGTGGCACTAAGAGTGAAAGTGCTGTAGAGCACATGAATGAGCTCTCTACTTTGAGTGGCTTATTTTCTGATGATATTAAGAAGCGTAGCTATTTTGTTGCTAAGATTTTTCCTTTCTCATTAAAAGATGATGCTAAAGCTTGGTATAACAACTTGTCTCCTGGTTCTATTACTAGTCCTACTGGTTTGCTTGATGTTTTCTTTCAGAAATATTTCCCTGCTAGTGCTCAACATGATGCTTTGCAGAGAATTTATAACTTTGACCAGGAAGATGAAGAGAAACTTCCAGAGGCATGGACAAGGTTTTGCTCTCTTATCAGAGCTCGGCCTGGACATGATTTGGAAAAGCATGATCTACTTGATATATTTTACAGTGGACTAACTATTGAATCTAGAGCATATCTGGATAGTTGTGCTAGTTGTGTTTTCAGGAAAAGAACCCCTGAAGAAGCTGAAGAATTATTGGCTAAAATCAGCCAGAATTATGATGATTGGACTCTACCTGCGCCGACCCCCACACCTACACCGACACCAATATCAAAGAAGAGGGGAGGTATGATTGAATTGAATGATGAAACAATGAGGGAGGCCAAGAAGACTCTCATTGAGAAGGGTATTAAATCTGAAGATGTGAAGAACCTTCCACCTATTGAAGATTTGTGTAAGCCAATTCCTCATCCATCCATAATTGAGGTTCACTCTCTCCACAGGTTCGATGAAGGAGATATTCCCTACTCTAAACCACCTGATCAATGCTTAGATGAATTTGATAATTATGTTATTAAGCAAGATAATTTTAATATGAGAGTAGAGAATCATTTGCATGAAAACTCTCAAGCTATTAGTAAGTTGCATGATATTGTGGAGAGAACCTCCAATGATGTTAAGATGCTTATTAAACATTTCCATATGGTTCAAACTCAAATTGATCAACTCACTAAAGTGCAACAAGACATGTTAGCCAATGCTTCTAAAGAAAAATTAAAACCTGTCTATGTTAGCACTAGAAGTGGAGCTCATACTCAGGATCCTTTATATCCTGAGGGACACCTAAAAGAATTGAACAAGATTCTCAACTAGCTGAAAATCCAGTTTCTCCTTCTAAGAAAAAGAAGAAGAAGAAACATAAAAATGTTGTAGAATCCTCTGAAACTGTTAATGATCCTAATAGTATATCTATCTCTGATGCTGAAACTGAAAGTGGTAATGAACTTGATAGTGATAAGGATAAAAATGATGCTCTTGATAAAGAAGTTAGTGAAAAGGAACCTGAAAAGCATACTAAAAACACAAAGTACACTAAGGAAGACTTCATTGCTAAGAAACATGGTAATGAAAGGGAACCTTGGGTTCAAAAGCAAATGCCTTTTCCAACTAAGAAACTAAAATCAAAGGAAGAAGAACATTATAATAAATTTTGTGAATGGATGAAACCCTTGTTCTTGCAAATTCCTTTGACTGATGCTATTAAATTGCCTCCTTACTCAAAGTATATGAAAGATATTGTTTCTAACAAGAGGAAAATTCCTAATGAGGAAATTTCTACTATGCTTGCTAATTATTCTTTCAATGGCAAGGTTCCTAAGAAGCTTGGAGATCCAGGTATACCAACCATCCCTTGCTCCATCAAGAATAATTATGTTAGAACTGCTTTATGTGATTTGGGAGCAGGAGTTAGTGTTATGCCTTTTTCTCTCTATAAGAGACTCTATCTTGATAAATTGATACCTACTGATATATCTTTGCAAATGGCTGATAAATCTACTGCTGTTCCTGTTGGCATTTGTGAGGATGTCCCTGTTCAAGTGGCTAACAATTGTTTAATTTTGACTGATTTTGTTGTTCTTGAAATGCCTGAAGATGATAATATGTCTATTATTCTTGGAAGACCTTTTCTAAATACTGCAGGTGCTGTTATTGATTGCAATAAAGGAAAAGTAACTTTCAATGTTAATGATAAAGAACATACTGTTTATTTCCCCAAGAAAGTTGACAAGATTTATGGAGTCAATACCATCTCCAATTTTAAAACTATCAAAGTGGGAAGTATTGATTGCCCTATATATGATCATCAAGAAGGATATCAAAACATTATGATTGGATCCATATCAATACAATACAAGGTAACATGAGTGTTTCATGATGTTTAAATCATTTGTGTCATGTAAATTTATTTGGTGCCAAGACTTGATCAACCTTGTTATCAAATGTATTTGCATACATGAAAGAGCTAAACAGCATTTCTTTCTTCAACTTTGTTTTACCTCCTGTAGTGATAATTAGGTTGCAAAAGTTTAGTTGTTTTGAATTTTAAAAATAATTTTTCTGCCCAAGTTTTATTAATTTAAATATCCAGATTTCATGCAAATTGAAAGTTTTCAAAATCTGTAAAAATTATACCATTGGTCCTATTTTTCAAAGAGCATCGTGGGAGTGCCTGGTGCTGACCAAGGGGACCCACCATGGGGTCAAACCACATGGTGGCGCGGCTGCCCCTTGGCCGCGCCAGCCACTGAGGTGGGGCACCCTTGGCCCTCCAGCAGTTCCCCCACCTACCACTTCTTCCTCTTGCATCACTCAGCTCGTTTTTCTCTCTCACACTCGAGTTTTTGCTGTTCTTCCTCGCGATTTCGATCTCTTTGTTCAGCCCATCTCAGCTGCTGAGATTTGGGGCAATTGCTCTCAGGTATGTGACTCCTCCATGTATCCAAGTAGAATTTTGTTTAGTAAGTATACCTTGAGTATTTTGCTGCTGTAGGTGACTTGTTAAGTGAGTATGCATGCTTGTTCTATGTTGATATAATCAGTTTTGATGCATGTTTAGTCCTCTAGCAAGTCCATATAGTAGTTCCCCTCATTTGTATGCTTCAAAATAATTTTTATGATATGTGTCAAAAATTTCAGAGGATGGAGGGAAATGAACACCAACTAAATCAATATGAATTGGTGGTTCCTGAGGTCATGGGGATCCATCGTGAAGAAGGAGTGTTCCATCCTGCTATCCATGCTTGGAATTCATGAGAAGTTCGGGGATCTTGCGTGATTTTCGTACTCTTGTCTCTAATACAGGATTGAGTGATTTTGTAGAGGGAGAACCCTACCAATATGCAAAGCTAACTGTGTCTGTGGTGCAGGACTTTAGATTTGATTGGTCTTCACCTAACCCTATGGTTCACTATAAAATTTACAACAAAAGTGTCCACTTGCCTTTTGATGCTTTTTGTGCAGCAATTAGGGTGCCGCAATGGGGATCACGAGGGAAGATACATGGGCAACCCAAGCATTTGACGGACCTATACGAGGTAATATGTCAAGGAAGAACCTACTCAGATGAAAGTGGTAAAATTCGAAGTATTCAATTTCCATGCATTCGATATTTTGCTTACTTCATCACGAGGTGTGTACTTGCTAGGAAGACTGCAAATAAATTATCCATTCCTGATTTAGCTTTCCTAGCAGCAGCCTTGCAACATGATAAGAGTTATAATTTGGGTGCCTTGATAGCTTTCGCATTGCTGCCAATCGCGAGAAAGGTGGATTTTGTGGAGGACTCATTGCTTCTCGTTTATTAGCTATGCATGGTGTAGTAGCTCTCCCTAATGATTTGCAGCTTTCTTTAGAGAGGCTCGATTTTGCTTCCATGGGGAGGCATGGCTTTGTTACTAGTTGGTCTACTTTGAATAATCTATCTTATGAGGTGCCTTTTGCCAAGAAGGTGAGGTGGAAAATGGTTAAATCTGAGCGAATAGTCGCTTTGCCTGCACCACGTTTGTTTGATCTTGGTTTCAGGAATGTTTGGTCAGTCACCGAGGATGAATTCGATGCATACTTGAGGGAACATGCCCTGCACACAGAGGATGATGGAGAATGGGCGGACGAGGACTCCACTCAGTTTTCCGGGACTGGGGGCTCGCGCCCCTATCCTGGGGATGCTGGACCCTCTGCCTCATCTTCCTCAGCGGAGCCGGATGTTGAGCACGCCCAGTATGACCCGCCGGCTTGGAGTTCCTACCCGCGTTATTATTAGCCTCCACTTAGGCCAAAAGCCTAAGCTTGGGGGGAGGTATATCGACATCTCACTCATTTACATATCATATCTTGTCGATACTTTGTATATCCATGTTGCAGTTTTCTTTCTTTCTTTTTAATTGTTTACCTTTTATTGCTGCATTCCAAAACACAAAAAGACCAAAAATATTTCTGTTGTTTCTCTTCATTTGTTTCTTTAAGTTTCAGTATTAGTTTGCTTAGTTTTAAAATTCGGTTTGTTATTCAAAAATCCAAAAATATTTTGCTTTATTGTTTGTTTCTTTTTGCTCTTGTTTCAAAAACTCGAAAACCCAAAAATATTTGTTGTTTCTTTTTGGTTTTGTATAGTGTTTTCAGAGTTGGACAGCCATCCGTGACTCCGATGGAGCTTGGTTTTCATTCTTATCATTCGAAGCAACACAAGTGAAAAAGCAATAAGGATGATCTACAACAACTCGAGTTGGGGTGAGAGGCTGGTATGAACTCTATTTGTTTTCATTTTTGTACATATACTCATCTATGTGAGCATGCTTAGTTGGTTCATGTGAGGTATATGTCATTTAGTGGATGCTTAGTAGTTCTTGTTCTCTCATGATCGGTCCCAATTTATTAATAGTGGTAGCATGTTATGTTGATGTTTGCTTGCATTGTTCTATTCATAGAGGGTATGACATTGTGGTATCCTCCTCTGAATAATTCATTCGAATTGACTTGGCACATGCTCATGCATGCATATGACTGAAAAACAAAAGTCAATTAAGCCTTGATGATTTATTTTGACTCAGAGTTCTTGTATCACTTTTATGCTCAATTAATTTCATTTTGTCGCAAGCATGATTATGACGGTTATTGCTCTCTTGATTGTCGCTTCCCAGTCTATTGCTAGCCTTCACTTGTACTGAGCGGGAATGCTGCTCGTGCTTCCAAAACCATGAAAACCAAGTTATTCCAAAGTGTCCACCATAAATACCTATGCATGGCATTTCGAACCATTCAAGTAAATTTTCATGTGCTACCTTTAAAACCTTCAAAGTACTTCTCAATTTGTGTCAATGTTTTATAGCTCATGAGGAAGTATGTGGTGTTTTATCTTTCAATCTTGTCATTCAGACTTTCACCAATGGACTAGTGGCATATACATCCGCTTATCCAATAATTTTGCAAAAAGAGCTGGCAACGGGGTGCCCAGTCCCAATTAATTATAACTTTCATCAATAATTCTCTTCACATGTTTTGCCCTGATTTATCAGTAAGCAACTTAATTTGCAAATAGACACTCCTCCATGGTATGTGAATGTTGGAAGGCACCCGAGGATTCGGTTAGCCATGGCTTGTGCAAGCAAAGGTTGGGGGGAGTGTCACCCATAATGAAACTAAAATACATGTGTAAACAAAAGAGAAGAGGGATGATCTACCTTGCTGGTAGAAATAACATCCTTCATGGGAGCCGCTCTTGAAAGTCTGGTTGACAAGGGGGTTAGAGTACCCACTACCATTCGTTGACAACAACAAACACTTCCCAAAACAATTTTGCTTCTGTTTTAAAAATAAAAAGCTCTAGCACATGATAATCCCTGCTTCCCTCTGCGAAGGGCCAATCTTTTACTTTCATGTTGAGTCACCATCCTTTCTTTGAGCACTTTCTCGAGAGCATAGTTGTCATTCTTAGTGTAATGTGCTTGTCCCAGAATGTGGTTAACTGTGATATAACTTTGATGCTTTTATCTTTGATATCTTTGATTCTAGTCTTCCCATGAACTTCAGAGGTGCCTGGGCATTTATGTTTTGCTGTACAAAAACGGGCAAGCGAGATACCATCTTATCATATCCTATTATGAGCATTACAATCTTGTGAATTAATATGTTTCATGTTTGTCGCTATTAGTATGTTGGTATCTTTTCATAGTTTACATGCCTATTGAGTGACATTATTTGCATTTGCCTCATCTTGAATTGCCTAAGCATTTGTTCATATAGTGAGAATATATGCATCATATGAAGCAAATGTGTTCGTGAAAGTCTTTTATCGCACTCAGTTGTTAACTGAATTGCTTGAGGACAAGCAATAAGCTAAGCTTGGGGGGAGTTGATACGTCCAAAACGTATCTACTTTCCCGAACACTTTTGCTATTGTTTTACCTCTAACTTGTGTGTTTTGAATACAACTAATGCGGACTAACGCTGTTTTCAGCAGAATTGCCCTGGTGTCTTGTTTTTGTGCAGAAAGTCAACTTTCGGGAAAAACACCAGAAAAGATCGCAAACCTCCTATTTTACCAGAAGACTCACGGAGCCAGAAGGGGAGTCGAGATGGGCCACGAGTGGCCCAAACCACAGGGCGGCGCGGCCAAGGGGCCCACCGCGCCAGCCACTGAGGAGGGCGACTCGGCACCTCCCCGAGTCCCCCTTTCGACTACTTAACCCTCTCTGACCTAAAACGCGAGGGGGTCGTCCACTTCATCCAGAAACATCACCGTACGCCGCCGCCATCGCGAAACCTATTTCGGGGACCAGAAACTCCGTTCTGGCACTCCGCCGGGACGGGGAATTGGAGGAGATCATCGCCATCATCATCACCGACGCTTCTCCATCGACCATCCATGTTTCCCCCATCCATGTGTGAGTAATTCCCTGCTGTAGGCTGAGGGGGATGGTAGGGATTGGATGAGATTGTTCATGTAATAAGTTATAAGATCATTAGGGCATGGTGCCTAGTATCCGTTGTTAGTACTTATTGATGTTGTTGCAACTTGTTGAGCTTAATGCTTGTCACTAGGGCCCGAGTGCCATGATTTCAGATCTGAACATGTTATTGTTTCATAATGATATGCACTGTTTATTGATCATACCTGCAAGTTGTATACACATATTGTTGTCCGGAACCCGAGGTCCCAAAGTGACAATAATTGGGACAGCCGAGGGGAATGGCTGCGATGTGAGGATCACATGTGTTCACGGCGTGTTAATGCTTTGCTCCGGTACTTTATTAAAAGGAGTACCTTAATTACCAGTAGATTCCCTTGAGGCCCGGCTGCCACCGGCTGGTAGGACAGAAGATGTTGTACAAGTTTCTCATTGCGAGCACGTACGACTATATACGGAACACATGCCTATGTTTACTTAGTACTTGGATGCTTTATCATTATTATCTGCAATGCCTATGTCTTGATTATTATATGAGCTATCTTATCCATGCAGCGCCCGTTCATCCATCCCTATGCCTACAGTGTTTTAATCCTACTGTTTACTGCAATCACTACTGCTGTCTCTATTTACTGCTGCTATTATTTCACCGCTACTACTGCTATAAAACTGTTGCTACTGATAATCTGTGTCGAGCAAGACTATTCACAGGTGCAGCTGAATTGACAACTCCGCTGTTAAGGCTCTCAAGTATTCTTTGGCTCCCCTTGTGTCGAATCAATAAATTGGGTTTTACTTCCCTCGAAGACTGTTGCGATCCCCTATACTTGTGGGTCATCAGTGGACTTCTCCCCTTCATCATGGTGATGATGGTGGAGATGTTGGAGAAGATGGAGACCACCCCGGCAGCGCCCCGTCGGAGTTTTCCCCCTCCAATCTGCAGCTCCAGGTCTTCTGTTTCGTGGTTTTGTGTTTCTGCGGCGCTCCCTTCCGAAAGCCGTCGGGGGACTATTTTTATAGTCATTTTTAGGTCAAGACGAAGGCACGGGGACGAAGATCGACGACATCGGAGGCTCGAGGCCCAGGATAGGGGGTCCCACGCGGCCAAGGAATCTGGCCGCGTGGGCCCACCTCTTTTGGCCCTCGGGTTTCCATTTTTTCGCTTCCTTCTCTCCTACGCTTTGTTCCTTCCAAAAACTGATGCTCGTAAATTATTAGGTCATTTGGACGTCATTTGGGTCCCTGAAACATCAAAATATAGAAAATAGGGTTTTCTGCCTGTGCAGGGTTAATTCCAGAAAAATAGGGAAACAATGAAATATTCCCAAAATCAATATAAAACAATGATATAACCCTTATATGATGCAAATATGATTGAAATATAAGTAATATAATGCAAAGTTCATGCATGCATTTTACATGCATCACCACCACACCAAATGCAACTGGGAATAGCCAGTTGTGTCCATCAACTGCAGAAGCTGCCACTAGCTGTCCTCTCCATCTTCCATTCAAAGCAGTTGCATCAACAGCCAAATAAGGCCTGCAACGATCCAGAAACCCCTGCCAACAAGCTTTGAAACAAACAAATACCCTCCTAAAGCACTCCTTCTCAAATGACTTCCCTTTTATTTTGTATTTAACTGTATGCTTGTCAATCTCTACAACACTCCCTGGACTGGCAGCTTCCACTTCAGCTTTAAATGTATAAAGCAACTGAAAGCTTTCATTCCATGAACCATTAATCCTGTCAAGAGCTAATTCCTTAGCATAAAAAATCCTCATGTAAGGAATATCAATCTTGTACTTCTCAAATAGCTTTCCATGGAGTGTTGTTGGACCAAGTGTTGGTGTTTCTCTCAAATAATCCAAGATTGCATCTGCCACCCACCTAGTCTTTGGTAGCTTTGTTTTAGCCTTTCCCCCTCCCCCTCCTGGTGGACAAGTGTGTTGGTGTGGGTTCTTTTTTATCTGAAACAAAATAAAAAATGATGTCAAGTACAGTTAATGAAACATTACACAATTATCTGAAAATAGAATGAATAAATAAACTAAAATACACAAACCTGAATCAACTTGCTCCTCAACATAGTTGATGCATGCAACCTCCATCTACACCTTGGGTATGGGCATTTAACAGTGAACCTTGTTGGCTCACTCCTAAGAACCACATACTCATTTTCAGTGAGAATGCAGAATGTTGTCACTGCATTACGACAGTCCACCATCGACTGAAATACGGTGCCGACAGTAAGCTTGGGATCTTCCCTGTTCCACTCAATTGTTGGCATGTCCTCACCATCATATTCATCACAAACTAAGCTGTCAATATTCTCCTCCCTCTCTTCACCGTCAGTGTCATCAAATCTAGCACCGGTGATGGGTTGCTCCTGATATTCATCCTCCATTGCTTCTTGGCTGACTGTATCTACAAGATCAGGGTACATCTTCTCATCCTCATCATCAAATCGAGGCACTTCCTCGTCTGGCTGTGCATCTTCTTCCACATTGGCTGCAGAAGCGACAGGAGAATCGGCACAAGAAGAGGCAGCAGGCATATTGTGACTTTCATAACCACTAGCTCTGCTTGGTCTCGACCTACAAGGAGTGCCGGGGCTCTCGCTATTAGCAGAGACAGAAGATTTCCCAACACCATTCCCCTTGTCCCGTTCATTGACCCGTGGCTGAAGCACCTCGATAAGAATTTTACCGAAGCGCCTTTCAGCATTGAAAGTGAAGAGCAATCCCAGATGCTCGTCGCAAGTTAGTGGGACAAATTGTTGCTCGCTACTGCTGAAATATTTCAGTTCAACAACATCGGCATCAGTCCACCCGTATGGAGGAGAGCTTAATGAATCCCGCAAAGCTTTGAACGAAATGCTGGTTTCTACCACCTTCGGATAGAAGAATCGCTGTATCAAATGCGGTTTTCTACCACGTAGCACACTAACATCCATTTTAACCGCCAGCCGGAAAGCAAGCGCAGGATCAATCCTATTCGATTAACAAATAAAGGTTCGAGTTAGGCCAGCAAAATTGGAAAGATTCACGCGACCACCGGTCAAATACAACCCAACTAACGAATCACCGCATCAATTAGAGAGGAAACGATGCTTACCCAGATCCAATCCATGAATTATCCGCTGCCGATTCGACCCAATCCTCTCCTAGCTCGATGGGCCGGAGGGGGCGCTCCCCCGACATCGCTGCTCAATCCAGATGGGGGGTGGGGGTAGACGGTGCAGGAGGGCACGACGGCGGTGGAGGTGGACTAGCGGTGGGGGTGGGGGTTAGACGGTGCAGCGCACAACGGCGGCGGAGGCGGCACGACGGCGGCGGAGTGGCTCGAGCTCGATTTGATTCAGGTTTCAGTTGCAGACAAGCTCGTCCAACGTGTCTCCTTGTAGCCCCACACGTCAGGTCCAACGGTCAAAGAACGACTCGTTCCGACGCGGCCCCGCCTGTCAGGTCCAACGGCCGTCCCCACACGTCAGTAAGCAACACGGCCCCACTCGTCAGGTTCAACGGCCGAACACAGTCCACTGCCTCGAATCATGGCCCCACTTGTCAGCGTTAACGGTCAAAGCTTGACTCGACGGCAAACGTCCAGTTTGGGCTGTTGTGCGGGTTTCGGATAAGTGAGTGGGGAAAACTGAGCTAAACTAGATCGCGTGGGGTTCAGTGAGCAAGGCTAAGGAACCAGGGGCACAGATTTAAAAAACCCCAAAAATAATTGTCCAGATTGGATTATTGCAACCATACAATGCCCAGTTTGCATCACTGTCCACATTTTTTTTAACAAGTTATAAAGATTCAAGAGAGTTGCTTAGAACAAGCAATTGGAGGAATAACAGCAGATACTACCATGCTTGCATTACAACAGAAACATGGATGCTTGGTCCGTACCTATGTCCAAAATATTTCTTAAGGAAGCAATAAACATCCTGGCATGACCAACACATATTTAGGTAGATATGCCAAAGCACTGGGACAACAAATATTTACTTCAACAGAACATTGTACTATAAGGTAATGAGATGCCCACTCTTTATCTTGGTGCTCCCATGACATCTCCTCGCAAGTAACTTCAAGTTAATTACATCATCACTTGGCAGTGCAACTATACAGAATCAAAAGCATTTGTTCTAACTCGAAGATAAGAACACTGAACTACTCCCTCCGTTCCACAATATAAGATGTTCTAGCTAGCTCACATGTTGGTTAGGTGTAAACCCAAATGAGTGTACATACACATTAAAAAATGTCAACATAAATCTAGATCCATCTGAATGTAGACAAAAGCTAAAACATCTTATATTTAGTAACGGAGGGAGTATAAGTTAATGAGATGCTCAGTCTTTATCTTGGTGCTCCCATGACATCTCCTTACTCCTATATTCTCCTTCCCAAGTAACTTCAAGGTAAGTACATCTGCACTTTGGCATTGCAACTATACAGAATCAAAAGCATTTGCTCGAACTCGATGATATGTACTCAGATCACCCCTGAAAAACACAACCATGCACGCAGTAGTTGCGGATATGGGTGAGGAAAAACAGTTAAGTATCTGAATTCGAACAGTGAACCATAGTTGAGAACAAAATCAACATATTGCACTACTTCTCTAAGGTACAGAACAAATGGGCACTTAGATGACCTTCTAAAATATGAGCTCCTCATGCAAGGAGTATGCACATAAGATTTATCCTGTAACATAAGAGCTTGGAGGTTAGAGAAAAGTTGAGATCAGTCCATACCAATAAACCAATGAAACTGCATGTTCACAGAAATATTATCAAGTGCTAACCTCGAATCAGATACCTGAATCTTGTTGCGCTATTTCTGCACAAAGTCGATAGCCGGACAGTATATACAAATCGAACAGAATTGTACAGATAAGTTCATATCGTAATCACACTATAAGAGCATCAGATTTCACACTAAGTCACTAACATACCTTTGGTGTGGGAGCTACAGGATGCCTAGTATAACCTCTTCAAGCACATAATAAGTTAACTTACTGCCTCGTCTCATTCTAAACAGAGAATGACCCTGTACCCTGTTAAATCACGGTAAGATCCGAACTCAGCAGCACAGTCTAACATGAATTCCTGCATCTGTCTGCCATATGAGATTAGTGGTATATCTATTCGCATATTCAATTAGAAGTTATTTTGTGGTCATTATTTCCGTGCACGAGGACAAACTTGAATACGGTAACCAACAGATACCTGAATCTTGTTGCGCTATTTCTGCACAAAGTCAATAGCCGGACAGTATATACAAATCGAACAGAATTGTACAGATAAGTTCATATCGTAATCACACTATAAGAGCATCAGATTTCACACTAAGTCACTAACATACCTTTGGTGTGGGAGCTACAGGATGCCTAGTATAACCTCTTCAAGCACATAATAAGTTAACTTACTGCCTCGTCTCATTCTAAACAAAGAATGACCCTGTACCCTGTTAAATCACGGTAAGATCCGAACTCAGCAGCACAGTCTAACATGAATTCCTGCATCTGTTTGCCATATGAGATTAGTGGTATATCTATTCGCATATTCAATTAGAAGTTATTTTGTGGTCATTATTTCGGTGCACGAGGACAAACTTGAATACGGTAACCAACAGCTAAATCAGTGCAAGGCGAAATTACCTGGGCGGGTATCTCTGTTGTGGCATGATTCTTGCAGATGGCGCGGCAGTCTGGCTCGACGTTTCCATTCTCAGCCATCTTGGCCTCGTCGTCGACCTCAGCTATCTTGCATCTGATGAATTGCTTGACGGAGAAGCATGTGTTCGCCAGGTTTGCGACGGTCGACCTCTTGCCAATCTGGTCGAATGCGACCTCAGCAACGACGACTACACAAATGATGGTGAGGATTGCTGTGGAAGAGTGGTCGACGGCGGAAAGTGGACAGTGCTGCAGCCTGCAGGGGGATAGGAGGCGCTGCGGGAACGCGTCTATGGCATTTGGTCGGGGATGAACTTGAGAGGGATGGTGGAGGGCGCGCGGCTCCGGCGTCGGGGTGAGGCGGTCCGGTAAACTCTCCGAATCGGGGCACGGAGGGCGTTAGAGGAGCCAGAGAGCTCGCCGGCGCGGGGATGGAGCGTGTCGAAGGGAAAAAATGGCAATCGCCAGAATAATTAGCGGAGTCAGTTTCGCGAACAGTTATGTATTGCCAGGCGGTATCCGGGAGAGCGTGGGGGCGTGGGCTGGGATGTGGGGAGAACAAACGAATCTCAGCTGTTGGATAATTGCCTATGGACGTTCAGGATCTAATTTTCCTGCCAAGTTTAGTGAAGATTATAAGTAGTGAAGATAGTGGAGATAACACATCTAAAGAGTATAATAAGGATCTCTAAAACCACGCATATGCTTGAGTGTTTCATCGGGGTGTTCGCTCAGTGGCCGATTAAATGCACTCGACAAACCGTGGCACTCGGGGGGCGTAGAGTTTATTTTGGACCAGCTCCCAACAATATGCTCTAAGAACTCTCCTTGACTGACGTCGGGATCGAGTACTGTACAATGACGATCTTTAAATGAAACTATATGCATATATACACACCGATCACGGCATGGATGCATGGGCTCATCATATTCATATCACCAAATCGACACTTCCACTACTGTACGAGGCTACCGGTACGTATAGTAGAAATTTAACCGAAATAAATTTGCGCGTTCCAATAACCGAGTTTCCCACGTTTAATCATCTTCCTGATCTCTGGCGTGGATTGAAGCTTAGCTAGCTTCCAGGTTACTCGGCCAACAGCTGATGATCAGTTTCCTTCAGTGTCCATTGCATCCTCCTGCCAAATTCTACAAAAGCTTCCGCAAAGAAGAATTCAAATTTGATCACAGAATAGAAGATAGTGCTCCATCGCAGCCATGGCTCCAGACCCCAGTAGAGGTAGCTCTCGGCGAACATCTCTGTCTAGCTACTCTCTGCTTGCACATGGAGGCCACTAACTCGTGTGTAGGGGAGAGCGTTGATTTTGGAGCTAGTCGCAGAGATATGCTATAACTACTCAACCCTCCTTGATTGACTATACTTTATGCAATCTTGATATTGAAATGAAACTATATATATACTCGTAATATGCCCGTGCATTGCAACGGGTGAGAAAAAAAATGTGTTGACCTTACAAAGTAATTTCTCATTGGTATAGTCTGCTACGTCTCACATAATCCGGCCAATTTTATGCGGTACGTCAAGATAGACATGTGTCACCGTCGCCACCTCACCCCTCTTCGCGATGGCTCCCACAAGCAGATGGATAAATCATCTACCTTGGAGCGCCCCGTTTGATCATCCGCTCCAATACCGGCAACACCAAAGACTCACTAAAAAATTCTCATTAAATTATAGACATGGCATGCTACTCCCGAAAAATCGGTAAGACAGCAAGATATACAAACCTAGATAATTCACTAAAAATGTTATTGAGTTGAACTGGTTTTGGTAAACATTAAGTATTTTAAATTTAAGAGTATATCTTTTCAAGAGACAATGATTTGGCATGTACACCATGCATGTGATTTTTCTCACTGGATATTTAACCTTCAGCGTGCACAAATTAATATATATATTTCTAATCGGCGATATTAAAAAAATAAATTACATAGAGAGCAGCAAGTGGCCGTTCGAGGCGCCGCGGTTGTAGGCCTTGTCCTCTGCCTTCCTTCTCTTCAAAGGATGCACCAGGTGATGGCCTCCATCCGACTGCAATTTAAGAAAGTTGTTCGGACATGGAGATAGGAAGCTCCCGATCCGACCTTTATCATTGACGACCAATGTCAACTTGCTTCATCATGTCTCCCACTGTGATTTAAGAAAGTTTATTTTTCCTCCTTTTTGATGTTGCTTAGTCGCTTCCAATTGTAACAAACATGTATGTTTTTTGTTGCGAATCACATGCCAGATGTTTTAATGTTATTTACTAAGCAGTTGTTTCAACTTTTTTTTTTGGTTTTGAATGTTGCTTTGCGAATCACAAAGTTTATTTTTCTTCCTTTTTGAATGTTGCTTTGCGAATCACATGTCAGATGTTTCAATGTTGTTTTTACTAGGCATTTTTTGTCACATTATATATGTTTCGTATTGTAGAAAAAACAGATGATGTGTACAAAGCCAAGACGGCTACATCAGAACACTTTCAGTGGCCCACATATATTTCCAGGCACCCACTGGCAGCTTGCCCATATCATGATGCATAAGTTTAGAACGTCAGCCCGCCCATATAATGATGCACAAGTTCAAATTAAACGTCACAGACCATACCATCATTACAATTTTCAGTGATTGAAACTCACACGAAAGTGCCTGCAAATTTTTGCAAGGTTCCAATGTTCATCTTCTTCCTCAAGGCTTCCTTTAGCTTCTTCATTGTTCCTCATCATCTTATTCCTTTCTCCTCTAGACTTCTTCAAAGCTTCTTTCTTGATAATCATCACGATTGGGGCTATGACTTCTAATAAACTTCAGTAACTTCTCCACATTGGTTTCTGCTTCACTATTCTCTTGTCCAAATGCTATGTAGGCTCATCTGGCAGCTCTCTTCTCATCCATATTGTGTATGAGGATCCAATTATGATCGAGGTAGATCAAAATAAACAAAAGGAGAAAATAGAATAACTCTCAGACAAGGTAGAGAACTTGTGACACGTGGCCAGAGTCCTATGATAAAGACCAACATCTTCTTCATTCAAGTGGTATCTTTTTAAAAGACGAAAAAATCAAGCATATTCAGTAACCTACGTCCTGCAGAAATATGTAATGTCCTTAAGATGACAGTAGACAAGCAATATAAAAAATAGGGAAATAAAACCAATAGAAATGGAGAACACAAATATTTATCTCTTTTCTTCAAAAGCCTTATATTTTCCCACGAGGCGTTATCATCTGTCGCATTGGACTCAATTTCTTCATCATTTCTTAAAGAGCCTATATTACGGAATATTATCATCTCATAACATCCATCTCTTCTCATCATGATATAGGTAGACATTCTTTTTCCATGAATACCAACAAACGAATGTAATTCTGAACAAGCAACTGATGTGCAATTCTTCCGTAACTTTTTACCTACAAATTCTTTTCTCAATTAAAATTTCTCTTGAATATTATTGAGGTTGGTTTCAAGAACCACACATCGCTTTTGTGCATGGATCCAATGCTCATCAAATTAAGAAAAAATATCAACTAGTCTAGGATGGGGTTTACTTCGATCTTCCTTTGTTAGGCCACGCTCCTTTAAGAAGCCTCAATGCTAACTCTTCTTCAAGTAGCATGAGATTAAGAAAGAATGATGTTCTGAACACGCTAAACCAGTTGTGAACAAGAGCATCCAATAAATCACCTAAACAAGGACACTCATGATGGTTATATCTCTTCAAGTTTGCAGATAGAGGGACATAATCCTTTATTTATACTAAACATTTTTACTTCTCTACATATCAATATCATTATATTTTAACTTTTTATTGTCATATCTTATAATATTCAACAAACAATTGTGCTGGTAATATTAGAATTCAAAGGTTATAATACAACACAAACATTTTTTTAAACGAGTTCGCTAAATCTGAACAAATCATAACAATATGAGAAAATCCCAATCATACCCATAGTCCAAGTACTCATTTTTTATCTTGAAAGATATGTTAGTTTTGAAATTTATTCTTGCACATTTCTTCGAATCAGGTTATGTCTAAATTTTGATGCATATAAAAGAATAAGATGGGAACTAGTTCCTATCCATAAATGTAATAAGTTGCTCCTTTACATGTATGATAGTGTTTTTGTACATGTTTGTGCCTATTTGAGTGTATATACATATATTTAGGGAGAGTTTAACAATCTATATATAGTCTTACAAATATCCTAGCCGAGGTTTATGGAGTACAATTGTATAGCTCAGTTTGAACAAATAATTATATATAGAGTACCCGAGCTTTCGGCAAGTGGTTTCTGAGCCCCATCCTTCCTCAGTAGTTGGCTAAACGAATCATGTGAATCAATTAAGTGAACTAAAGCAATGAGTTGTATGAAGATGCTACTAAGGAATTAATGCTAATAACTTGTTCGGCAAGATTTGATGTGCAATGTGATTGTAAGTGATTAGATGGGAGAAAACATGTAATAAATTGGTGATTCGTCGAAATAGTCAAGCAAATGCGATTATCCAAGCACTCTCTCCTCCCAACATATGTTGCTTATAATGTTTGGTCAAAGTCAAACTTTACAAAGTTTGACCAAGTATATAGAAAAAATATCAACATCGACAATGTCAAATCAATATTATTGGAATCATCATGAAATATATTTGATATTATTTGCATACATGCGCTTGGTATTGTAGATATTGATATATTTATCTATGATTGGTCAAAAATTATAATTTTTGACTTTGACTAATACTAGCCAGCATATATCGGGAGAGAGGGAGTAAATGGTTTTTTAATTCGAGTGTGTTACACAAAACTATGTGTCATTCATGTTAGTGTAGTTATTGTTTCATGACACAACAATTGCATATGAGTACGAGAGTAAAACACCTAGGACGGAGATCAGGGATAGTGGGAAGATAATTAAACATTAAATATATCATATTATATTTAGCTACGTTTGAAAATATATGACATTCTCTAATACTCGCTTTGTTACTTTTTTGTTAGGTGCACTAAAGTCTAATGGTTATATTTTTTACCATGTTTATAGAAAAGACTTCACCTACAATACCAAATCACTATCATGAGATCCACCATGAAACATATTTTCATATTTAATTTGCTTATTGTAGTAGAAGTAGGTAGTTTTTTCTATAAACCTTGCTACGTATATAAGAGTTTACATTTTGAAAACTATGCGTGGCTACCTTATGCGCGCGCGAGCGCTCGCTCGGTTTTTTGACAACCGCACGTGCACTAGACGACAAGGACGTTGGGGACGAGGAAGATGGGCCCACCCCGCCGCCGGCCGAACCGCCTGCCACCGCCGCCTGCGGCTTGTGGTGCTTCCGCGACCGCCTCGCTGCCCCGCCCTGCTCGAATCTCATCCTCCGTCGGTCCGCCGTCCGACCATCTCTCTAAGCCCCCCCCCGACCGCACAACGGAGCTCGTCGCCGGCGAGCACCCCCACTCGTTAAGTCCATCCTTGACGGCCGCCTTCTCCGCCGCATCTCCGCGCGGCGTCACCGGCGCCGTCTCGGCTTGTCCGATGAGGAATCGACGATTTTCTACTAGGTGCTGGGGAAAATAGGAGGAAAAAGAAGGCCACGTGGGTGGGACCCACCCACGCGCTCGCTGCGCGAGACCGAGCGAGCGCTCGCGCGCTCGTAGAGAAGGCTTTCCGTAGAGTATGTGACATGGTATTTTGGAAGTGTCATGATAACTCTTGCCCACAAATTGAAACGATTGAAAAGAAATCCCACGCATGTGATACTTTACCTGACACAATATTTGCGGAAGAGCTATACAATCATATGGTTTAGAATTAGATATTTGCATCTTCTATGAAACTATAATTCGTTTCACAAGTAGACACGATATGCTAAAGACAATGCCTTAGCATCTGCAAGAGCCACATTGTCAGTTGGAATAGAAAAAAAAACTTAAACGGTTTTTTTAGAAAAGGGAATTTTATTAATCCCAGCCTCTGCATCGAGTGATGCACACAGCCGATTATTACAAAATTTGAGTGTATATAGTTTTAGATTACATATTACAAATCACGAAAGATTGAGACATGCCTCAACCGATAAGACCAAATGAAGCAAAACTACGAAAGTCGACTAATATGTTGCCACGAATGTCGGGAGAAAAAATCATGTGCCACCAGAAGTAGTCTCGTGCAGCCGGCCACCATAAGATCCCGCTGGTCGGAACGCAGCAGGAAAGCCCATAACTGTATCCAGTGCACCGCCATATGAATAACTTGTAATACATGGAAATTATCTTTTCTGTTAAAAACAAGATTGTTCCTACAGTTTCAAATAGACCAACAAATAGCAGAAACGCCGATATGAATCCTATTTTTGGTCTTTTTATCTACCCCATTCAACCAATTCCCAAACATGTTTGTGACATTGGTAGGAGGGGGGATATTATAAGTAAAAAAGACTACACGCCACACTAGTTTTGCAAAAGGGCATGATATGAAAAGGTGCTCAATACTCTCCGCATTCCCACAAAAAGAACAGTGAGAGCTACCGTGCCAGTTTCTCTTTGCAAGATTATCTTTAGTCAGCAAGACTCTTCTATGAAGGAACCACATAATGAGCGGTATTTTAAACTTCCATAGGTCTTTTTGTAAAAATCTAGTATGTCCATTCATTAAATCCTCATATATAGATTTTACCGTAAAAGTTCCATTTTGTGTCAACTTCCATGTAAACATATCAGGAACATCACTTAACGTAACACCCATTAGTCTAAGGCATAAATGAGACCACATATCCCACTTATCCCCCACAAGAACCCGTCTAAAACCTAAGTTAAGTGGAGGCGCATTGCGAAGCACATCATGAACCGAAACATTTTTGTGTTGCACAATGTTATATAATAAAGGGTATTGTTGCATTAAAGGGGACTCTCCCAACCAAGTGTCCTCCCAAAAACTTGTTGTTTCCCTATTGCCAATTTTAAAAGACCCTCTACTAAAGAAGTCTTGTTTAACTCGCATGAGGCCTTTCCAGAAAGAGGAGTCTGTTGGTTGGGCATCCACTTGAGCTAGAGTTTTGTTATGAAGGTATTTGTTGCGTAGCAACTCCTGCCACACTCCTTCTTCATTTAAAAGTTTGAACAGCCACTTGCTGAGCAAACATTTATTCTTTAGCTAAAGGACCTCTACCCCTAAACCTCCCTGGTCTTTTGGTCTACAAATGATGTTCCATTTAGTCAGTCTATATTTTCGTTTGTTCTCATCGCTCTGCCAAAAGAAACGTGATCTATAAAATCTAGTCTCTTCCTTACCCCTTTAGGTAGTTCTAGAAAAGACAACATGAACATCGGAAGGCTTGTTAAAACCGAATTAACAAGAACCAAACGATCCCCGTAGGACAACATCTTGTCCTTCCAACATCCCAGTTTGTCTTCGAAGCGACATTCAACTGGATACCATTCGTCATTACGGAGCTTCCTGTAATGGATTGGAACTCCAAGGTACTTAAAGGGTAAAGAACCAGACTCGCAGCCAAAGATTTGCTTGTACTGATCTTCCACCTCTTTAGCCTTCCCAAAACAAAAAAAATTCACTCTTGTGAAAATTTATTTTTAGGCCCGACAATTGTTCAAAAATACAGACGATGAGTTTCATATTTACCACCTTCTGGATATCATGCTCCATGAATAATAAAGTATCATCAGCATACTGCAATATAGATAAGCCCCCCCTCAACTAAATGAGGAATGAGACCCTCTACCTGACCATCTTCCTTTGCCCTTGCAATTAAAATGGCTAGCATATCTGCCACTATATTAAACAGCATTGGAGATAAAGGATCCCGTTAAACAGAAAGATGTGAAGTTCTGCACCGCAAGAAAGCCACACCATCCGACTGCAATTTAAGCAAATTGTTCAGGGATGGAGATAATAAGAGGCTCCCGGATCATCGATGACGACGTCAACTTGCTTCATTATGTGTCCGAATCAGCAAACAGAATCCTCACATGATTGGCTGGGAGCATCGATGGATCATCACCTTTTCGCGTGTCAAGCTTCATGCGCTAACCACTATTCCATACGACCGATCTGATGGAAAGGGCTAGCACAATCCACATATACTGTAACACCCCCTCTCATGTGTGACTCGGGGAGTCCAACACATGCACACAAATCTCAGAGGTATACGCCTCGGCCAATACGTGGACTCAGAGGTATGACTCAAGAGGTACATACGTGGACTCAAATCTCAGAGGTATGACTCAAGAGGTACATACGTGGACACAAAGGGGGGCCTACAACATTTTTTAAATAAAGCGCGTAAGGTAGGACTCGAACTCAAGACCTTGGCTCTGATACCATGTCAAGTTTCATGCGCTAACCACTATTTCATAAGACCGATCTGATGGAAAGGGATAGCACAATCCACATATACTGTAACATCGCAGACCAAGATCCACATATATTGTTCCTTGCATGATTGGATTCGGCCAGCTTAATTAACAGGTAGGTGCAGATACATGCATCACACACTCCTGGTAGGCTAGTAATACGCTTATGGTGGTTAATTAGCAGTACTACCCTAGGTTGTCTGATGTAATAATCGCAGAAACATTCGAAATCATGCATGCATGCATCGACGTGATCTGACAGCAAGGATGATTAGTTTGTGGTTGTTCTTGTCTTGCTGATGATTCAGCTGCGTAACGGGACCTGCTGAGTGTACGTGTCCCTTACTTCTACCATACGGCCAAGTTCCTCACCAAACTTCGCCAGACACACAAATAAAATTGATCACAGCGTCACTGAGAAAGTGCTAAGAAAGGCAAATTAAGCACCATCGTAGCCATGCGTGGCGCCACAGCGTTGTCTACTATGACCGCCTGGATGTTAAACTTGCTAGCATGGGTAGGAAAAAGGTTTACAGTGCCGCGCCGATTTCGCGTTAGTGACGCGTTTTCGACACACCACTGATTATAGGTCACTGCTAATGGGTATCGGTGGCACATGTCGCATGCGCCACCGTTCACATACACATGGAAACACACGTCAGCAGGATATGCATATTTTCTGACCTGGCAACATCTTTATACATTCCCCTATATATAAAAGTTGGTGGGATTCACCCTCCAAATGAGCATCCACGTCGCCCGGATTTTCCTGGCCGTCCGATCGAACTCACGGACGCCCCAGATCACCCAGAAACCCGCCGAACACTGTAGCACGTCAATTTCTACCAATCAGACGACGACACGTCGCCCCGCACGATATTTGGCGCGCAACTTTACAGAAAAACCCTCGCCACTTTACAAAAAACACCCCTCCAAGGACCTTGTGGCAAATTAACGAAACTCCAGGGGCCTCTGTGAGAAACCGTCCGCAGACCCCCCTCTCCCTCTCTCTCCCCGCGCGGCCGCCGAGTTCGCCGCCGGCGCCGGCGCCTCGCGCCGCCGCGCTACTCCACGCCGTTCAGATCGAAGGCCACGGGCGGATCCGCCGTGCTCGCCTCTCCATCCTTGCCGCGAACCGCATGCCGGGGTGCCGCACGCGCCGCGGAATCGCCGCTGCCGCGCTCGGCGGCCGCCGTCGTGTCCGCGCGTCGCCGCGGACGCTCCGGCGACCAAACGGTGGCGGCGCCGCCACGTGCGGGTGCGCCGCGACGAGCCGCGTCCTTCGCGCTAACCCGCGCGTCTTGGAACGCCGTCGCGCGCCGGTGGCGAGCTCGACGCCGCCGCGGTGACTCCGGCCACTGGTGACGTCAACGTGACGTCACCGTGGGCCTGGGCTGCCAGATAGGCCGCTTGGTGGGCTGGGCCGCCGCTGTGCGGCTGGTTCGGCCTACTTTTTTTTTTCCTTTCTGTTTTGTTTTTTTTTCCCAAAACTTTTGTAACTTTTCAAACACAGCTCCAAATCAATTCAGAACAATTTCCAAAAATTTGTAAAAAAGAAAATATCCATTTTGAATACTTTGGGATCTTTTCCAACTTATTTGAAAAATTAAAACGTTCAAATAATACATAGAGGCTCATTTCAAACCTTGACGTCATTTCACAAAATATGGATTTCATAATTTTCTCAAATAAAACCCAGAAATATAATATCAGTAGTAGCATTCAATATGACAAACCAATAAAATAATTTGGTACGGAACATCTTATTTAAATAGAGTTTGGTAAATCTTTTAAACACAACTACCCATTTATATCATGGCCTTCAAAACATCAAAATAAGAATACCGCAAACGTAGATACCAGCAAATAGCTGGTTTACACCTATTGTCCAAATAAATATAATTGAATCAAAAACCAAAATTTAAAACAGGGCTTCAAGACATCAAAATAAGAATACTACAATATCAATAAATAGTTGGTTTACACCTATTGTCCAAATAAATATAATTGAATCAAAATATAAAATTTAAAACAGAACATGCTTCAAGTAATTTAAAACATGTTCTAGGGTGCTTAAACAATTTCCATATTTACGCATACGATCAAACTTCAAATTTCAGTATTTTAATCTTTTCAAAATTTAAAACATGGCTTCAAGACATCAAAATAAGAATACTACAAATGTAGGTATCAATAAATAGTTGGTTTACACCCATTGTCCAAATAAATATAATTGAATCAAAAGATAAAATTAAAACAGAACATGCTTCAAGTAATTTAAAACATGTTCTAGGGTGCTTAAACAATTTCCAAGAATTACTAAATGCTGCAAGATCAGTAACTTCAGCTATATCCATCATAAACATACGAAAAATGTATCACAAAGATCAAAAAAACAAATGCTGGTTATTTACGGCATACGATCAAACTTCAAATTTCAATATTTTAAAATTTTCAAAGTCTCCCAAATATGATCATTTCTCAAACGTTAAAGAAATCGAATCTGAAAGACTTTCCAATTTGAACAATTTTTGAAACCTGAACAATTTTTAGCCGGAAACTTTCTCTGCATTTTACCTATTTTCAAATCTGCACACTTTCAGAATTTGGACATTTTCCAAGTTTAAATTTTACCACAATAACGCGGCATACAAATTTGAATACTTCGCAATTTTGGATGCCTTTCAAATCTAACCATTTTACAAACGTAAAAAGAATTCAGATCTAAGTAACTTTCCAACTTGAACAGTTTTCAAACTCTAGACAATTTTAAACCGTACGCTCTCTTTGCATTCGAACGATTCTCAAATTTGCACAGCTTTTAAATGTCGACATTCCCAAATTTGTATTTTACCACACGACCGCGGCGACAGTATAAAAAAAACACTGCCTATTTATGTCATACGACCAAAATTAAAATTCCAGAATATAATTTTTGAATGCCTTTCCAAACCGAGCATTCAAAATTCAGATTTTAGTATTTTAAATTTTTAAATCATCTTCGAATCAAATTGAATTCGTAAATGTTAAAAGCATTAAACATAACAACATGAACACAAAAAAATATACGTTGCTACTTATAGCATATAAGCAAATTCCAAGTTTGAATATTTCACAAATTTAAATACATTTCAATTCTTTATATTCATAGCAAACTTACAAACACAAAATATTTTTAAATTTCAATAGATCCAAATCCAATAAACCTTCGAACGTGAATATTTCCAAATTTAAATTCTTTACACCGTATTATTTACGAAAAGTAAAAAAACATGACTACAAAAATAAACACTGCCTATTTATGTCATATGACCAAAATTTAAATTCGAGAATTTAATTTTTGAATGCCTTTCAAAACCGATCATTCAGTAAACGTTAAAAAAAAACTTTCTACTTCTAACGAATTTTAAAATTTAAACACCTTATAACTTCACACTTTTTAAAAAAAATAAACACATTCAAATCTAAGCAGCTTCCAACTGCGAATGTTTTCAAATTTAAGCTAAACCCTAAACAATCATATTCGAGCGCTCCAACTCAAATTATTAATTTGATTTAATCATTTCAACTTACCATTTTGTTAAAATTAAAAGAATAAAAATTTCAATACATTCCAATACGGCCAATTTGCAAATACTCAACATTCTTTCAAGCACAAATTTTTCCGAATTCAAATAATATTCAATTTTCAACCAAAAAAAAAACTGAAATTCATCAACCGAGCGCGGCATTGCCGCGCTAATATCCCTAGTAACACATGTAAAGAGTATAATAAAGATCTCGCGGACGCAGAGTGTTTCACAAACTGTCGCACTGGTGTCACTAAATCGGTAGCGGAGGGAGACAGAGAGTTTATTTTGGACCAGGTCCCAACAATATGCTTTAACTGAACTCTCATTGACTGACGTCGGGATCGAGCTACACTACTGTACAATGATGATCTTGAAATGAAACTATATGTATCTACACACCGATCACGGCATGGATGCATGGGCTCATCATATTCATATCACCAGATCGACACTTCCACTACTATAAGAGCCTACCAATCAACAAGTTTCCCACGTCTAATCATGCATCTTCCTGATATCGTGGCGCGGATGAAGCTTAGCTAGCTTCCAGGTTACTCGGCCAACAGATGATGGTCAGTTTCCTTCAGTGTCCATTAATTGCATCCTCCTGCCAAATTCCACAAAAGTTTGGCAAAGACGAATTCAAATTTGATCACAGAGTAGAAGACAATGCTCCATCGCAGCCATAGCTCCAGGCCAACATCTCTTTCTAGCTAATCTCTGCTTGGACATGGAAGGCCACTAACTCGTGTGTAGGGGAGAGCGTTGATTTTTGGAGCTAGTCGCAGAGATATGCTATAAAACTACTCAACTCTCGTTGATTGACTATACTGTATGCAATCTTGATATTGAAATGAAACTATATATATACACATTGATGTCGGCGTGCATGGGTCGTCATCATCAATTCACCAGCTGATTACCGGTACGTGCTGTGTAGAACTAATTATAATTCCTTCGTTCCAAATTAGATAACTTCATTTTAGCATGTAACATGTGTAGATACATCCGCATTTTGCTAAATGGAAATCATCTAAATTGGAACGGAGGGAGTAGTAATTACCTTGACCGAAATAAACTTTGCGCACCTCACGTGTGAGGTCGATCGTGTCAATTAACTAGCTACTAATAATCATCATCCTAGCGGGCGACTCCGGTGAAACTTAGCTACCGCCGCTAGGTCTCCCCTCTCTGCCTCTTCCTCGCCGCCGCCGCCGCTGGTTTCATCGCGGTGCCCCCCCCCCCCCCCCCCCCCCCCCCCCCTCCAAAAAGGATGTGTGGAGAGATCCGCGGTGGACGCAACGCAAGGGCACTGCAGGCACGTGTGGGCGGGCTCCCCCTCGTCGACAGCTTGGTGGCGGTCTTGGTGACGGCTTCTTCAAGCACGAGATACGATTGGATCTCCTCCTTGGATGTCGGTGGCTCGATCTGCGGTGGTACGCGGCCATCGTCCCAGCGGCCAGGGTTGCTGCCAGCGGCACGACGAGGTGGGCATGGTGAACAAGCCAGTCCGGATCAAGGTGGGCGTGGAACTGTTGGAAGGCTCTGGCTGCGTTCGGAGCCATCGACGGCGGTGCCCATGGGCGTCGCAACCTTGTTGAAGACATTGGCGGCGCACTTCACGATCCCGCGTAATCGCTTTGGGGGAACCCTAGAACCCTTTCTGGGTGGGACCTTGGCGGCGCTTTGCGGCGTTCTCTTTCTTGGAGGCAACGTGTGGCAGTTGGTTGGGGGACCAGTGACAAATGGTGGTGTCCGAGATGTTGAATCGGTGTTGTATCTGCCGCATCGACGATGGCGAGTCTCGGCGACGGATGTAGGATGATGGACTCGCGCAGGGTGGAGGCGTTTTCTGGCATGCACCGTGGCGGTGTCGGTGGCAGGCTTGGCGAGGGTCTTTGCTTCGATCTACACCCCAGAGATGGGTTGGTGGAATATGGAGGAGACGACTTACGGAGCGTGCGCACAAGGCACTATCTCGGAAGTTGTCCGGAGAGCCGACGATGGCAGTGGCCGGGGCACAAGGCCCGGTTGTTTCCTCTATCGTTTGTGCTAAGTTGTAGTGTTTTGTCACTGTTTGGTGGCTTCGTCTTCTATGATTGTTGATGTCACGCTTTTTGCTATCTTTTGTTAAATAATGAAATAAAAGCGGTATGCATCTCTTCGATGCAGAGGCTGCTTCTCCAATTAAAAAAAAAACTAATCATCATCCTCATGGCATGGATGATGAAGCTTGCTTACTTGCCTGTGAATCGAGACTGAGTTTTAAGGTTTATAAGGTTCCGATTGCAGATTTGCAGCTGTGCGTGTCGTCGACCGATGCTTTCTGCCTAACAATTCCAAAGTAGGACTAAGCTAATGGGATGGGATAATTCCATGACGTGTGACATGGCTGCACCGTCACGACGGCGAAGAAGGAGAAAGAGAATGATTCAGCTTCCCGAGGGGACCTGCCGACCTGCCACGTGGTCCATTGATGGTGAGTTGGTGATACGAAATCAGAATTAATCACAGCCGCGTCGTCGTCACAGAACACAACGGTACATAGCTCCATCATCGCAGCCATGGAGACAGCATCATCATCTCCACGTCCATGTACTCTGCTTTGTTTCCGGGCATTCAAGAAAGGAAAATGGCTGTGCTGCGCAGGATGTACGACAAGAGCAGGCGTAATGCCGCCGCCGTAGCGGGCGCCTCCGTCCTGCTGCTCGTGCTCTTTATCTCCGGGGCCGGAGCTCGACGGCAGCGGGCGGTCTTGTTTTTCTCAGGCTCCGGCGTCGGTGATGGAGATGAGCAGGGGAATTGCCAGGAGGAGCTGCAGGCGCTGGAGGGCCGCGCGGCGCGGTGCCAGTACCTCCAGTCGAGCCAATCGCCGTGCGCGCAGCAGGGGTACATCGACTACCTCACGCTCTTCTACTGCGCCTGTGGCGACGGCCAGGAGGAGCTCTGGTGGTCGCCGTGGCTGGGCGGCGCCACGATCGCGCTCTGGCTGCTCCTGCTCTTCTACCTCCTCGGCGACACGGCCTCCGAGTACTTCTGCGCCTCGCTCGAGGGCCTCTCCACCGCGCTCCGCCTGCCGCCCGCCGTGGCCGGGGTCACGCTGCTCTCGCTCGGCAACGGCGCGCCCGACGTGCTCTCCAGCGTCGTGTCGTTCGCGTCCAGCGGCGCGGGGGACGTCGGGCTCAGCGGCTCGCTCGGCGGCGCGCTGTTCGTGTCCACCGTCGTCGCTGGCCTCGTCGCCATCGTCTCGGCTCGTCGCCACGGGGGCGCCGAGGAGGCCGTCGTCATCGAGCGGCGCGGGTTCCTGCGCGACGTGGGCTTCCTACTCGTCGCGCTCTGCTACCTCTTCGCCGTGTTACTCGCCGGCACCATCACCGTCTGGGCCGCCGCGGCCTTCCTCTCCCTCTACGCCGCCTACGTTCTCCTCGTGTCGGCCTCGCACTGCTGCCCCTGCGCCTCCACTGACAGAAGAAGCAGGGCCGATCACTCCGATGACCTCGCCGTCCCGCTCCTCCCCGTCGCCGCGTCCAAGGAAAATAAGCAGCCAGAACTAGCAGACTTCGCCTGCTTCCTCCTCGCAGCGCCGATCTACCTCCCGCGACGCCTCACCATCCCCGACATCGCCGCGCACCGCTGGTCACGTGCCAACGCCGTCACCTCCGCGCTCCTCGCCCCTCTCCTCTTCGCTGGCATCACCTGCCCGCTCACTCCCACCTTCCTCCTCGCCGCCACCCTCACCGGCGCGCTCCTAGCCATCGCCGCGGCCTCGACCACGGACTCCGCAACACCACCGCACGGCCGGCACGCGCGCCTCCTGTGGCTCGCCGGTGGTTTCGTCATGTCCGTGCTCTGGTCCTACGTCCTCGCCCGCGAACTCGTGGCCCTGCTCGTGTCCACCGGCATCATCGCCGGCATTCCCGCAAGCATCCTCGGCGTGACCGTGCTCGCGTGGGGCAACTCGCTCGGCGACCTGGTCTCGGACGTGGCCATGGCGACCCAAGACGGCGCGGCGGGCGCGCAAACGGCGGTGGCGGGGTGCTACGCGGGGCCGGCGTTCAACATGGTGGTGGGGCTGGGGCTGTCGATGGCGATCGCGGCGGCCGGGACGTACCCGGAGCCGACGTGGTGCCGGTGGAGGCGTCGACGTACGTGACGGTGGGGTTCCTGGTGGCCGGGCTGGCGTGGGCGCTGGCGGTGCTGCCGGCGCGGGGAATGCGGCTGGACGCCGTGCTCGGGGCCGGGCTGCTCGTGCTGTACCTCTGCTTCCTCGCCGTCAGGCTCGCCGACGCCGTCGGCGTCATCAGCTTCGGTTCGTTCTCTCTTGCAAGCACCGTGACATGACACCGTGTTCTGCAGGGCTAACTAGCTGCAGGACAGCAGGAGCACGATCTGGTGGTGGTAGCTTAACTACAGGAGTACATGGATCGATGGTTTGTCTGAAGCTGTTTTTTGTTGTGTGTTTGGCTTCTCTTATGCTGTCACACTCTCATCGCTGGTGACTTCACCAGAAGCTAGTACTTCGTGTGGTTGGATATGTAATGCCAAACATGTAATTTTGGCTGAGATTGTGAATTATCAGTAGGAAAAGGATTGTTGAAGTGATTATCTAGTTGTTTGTTGTATCGATGAAGTATAAATGTTCCTGCAATTTTGTACAAATCAGCACCAGTGGTCTAGTGGTAGAATAGTACCCTGCCACGGTACAGACCCGGGTTCGATTCCGGCTGGTGCAATCTTTTTGGGTGCAGAGCAGTGGTCAGGCAGTTTTCACTGACACTAACATTTTTCTATTGCTCGGAATATCTTTTGTTTCTACCGAATTTTGCAGAAACGTAGAAAATATGAGTATGTTATATATCCAACGAAAACAGATTAATTTAAACTCAAATTGAACGTTTTTTAAGTTTTACACCCGAACACATTCGATTGTTTACTAGTGTAACGTGATTTTAACACACACCCCCCCCCCCCCCCCCCCCCCCACCACACACCCCCACGCGCACACACACACTCACTCCTCTTCTCTCTCTATCTCTCTCTCGCGCGAGAATCAATTTATTTAAAGAAGTTTATAAAGTTATGGCTCTATCCTATGAAAGAAAAAGATCTAATGTAATCTCTTCAGCTACCAGATTAGTGGTATATGCAGGACACTCATGAGGTGGCCTCACAAGCTCACGCATGAGCACTTCGATCTTCCGATTCGGAGCAACCTTGCATTAGGATCCAACAAGTCAAAGCTAGAGCAGAAGACCCTAAGAAAAGGTGTGGAGTCAGAACACCTATCACGTTATACTGTTTTTTTACTTCACTCAATGCTTTTATTTCTCGATGTCTCCTATTCCCAAATTACTAGCTTCCTCACAGATTTTACCACCTCATTTGCATCGTATTCGCTAGTAGTTAGCATAAAAATAATGATGGTGGAACTTTTGGAACACAGAAAGGTCACAATGTGTCAGTGGTTGTTGGTATATAGATACTCCATGGTGTCAAAATTGCAGAGGGGGGTTGGATACATTATTATCATGTAACAATTGCATTCAGATTTGCATGGAGGGTCTTCGTAGATAAACTCTGCCTCCACTAGGACATCTGACATGGGCATGTGATATTTCTGGGAGATTTGATGATAACCCCCCAGGTCACTTAAACCCACATGTCAGTGACAGCGAAAAGGGGCCTGTGAGCAAGGATCCGCGAACAAAGGGGGTTATCGTCAATTCCCCCAATATTTTTTACTTATTTACATCTCATATAGATTTTAACTATCATTGTTTTATCTTATGTAATAGCATTGAACCCATCATTCTGCTGGTAATATTATATTTCATAGTTTATTCTACGAAACAAACATCTATCATTACAAATAAACAAAAAAATATTATTCTAAAATTGTGTTGGGTGCATTTTTCGATTGGGTTCGTCTAAATATATATGAACAAAGCATAGAAATATGATAAAATCACAATCATATGCATGAGAAGTCATCTCATTACTCTTCTTATCATGAAAAATGTTATAATTAAAAAATCGGTCTAGTATATTTTTGGATCTCACTTCAGTCCAAATCTGGAAAGCATAAAAAGATGTGAAATGATATCCTAAACGGGATAAGTTGCATATCATTAGGTTTTAATGTGTTTTTGTGCCTATTAGAGTATAACTATCTTGAGTGAGAGTGGTTTAACTTTCCCTAATTCTTACAAATATCCTAGCCAAGGTCTATGCAGTACGATTGTTTAGCTTAGTTTTCAATAACAATAGCATCTCCAATGGCACCAGCGAGCAAGTGGATTTGAGAGTTGGAGGTCTTGGTGTCTAGTTAGTGTATTTGAGAGTTGGAGGTTGACTTTCTTTTTAAATCATGATTTTAACAGAAATTCATTTTGCCTCGCGGGTGAATATGCTCCTTTCACAAAAATAAACATATTTTCATATATCAAAAATTAAAAAATAATGTGTGCATGCATCTCGACATTCTATCTGCGCGCGTAAAGTTTCACTAAAACAATATTTATTGTTGCTTGTATAAAAACACGAAAAATGACTGTTGAAAAGTCTTATTTCGGATTGTCTTTTGTAAACAGGCCACAAAAAAGTAGTTTTTTCGTGCAACAGCTTTTGGAAAGCATATAATGTGAAGATGTACGCGCAAACATCTTTTAGGGTGTTTGATATTGTTAAATGTGTTTATAAATATTTAGAATAGAGGGTGCATATACACCTGGAAGTCAAAAAGATGCTCTCCAATTGCAACTCAAACTTCACCAACAGCGATAGGAGTTTAACAAAGAAAGTATTTCCACTAGTAATTGAGCTAATGGCTCCACAATCTTCTACGTACCGAGTTCATGTGCCTGATGGTGTAGCATAATTTGATTTAATTTACAACAAAACATTTAACTCGAAGCCTTTCCTGGGCAAATTGGGTGGATGGGCTCCAAGCCTCCAATCTTGCACGTACGTTACGTCGGTGGCATCAGTCAAGAAGACAAGCATGCACATGGCCCAGAGCTTGGTATTGATGTATCGGTACGTAATTAACACATATCTTCTAAGGCTAATTGAAAGCAAGGTTTTCTGTCAAGATCCTGCAATATTTTAACCAAACTATCTATCTGGGAGTTGTCTGTCTTGTGCTTGAAAAATGTAGAACTTGCGAAAATTGACTATGTAGATTAGGCATCAAATTTTCATGCTGATGTTTCTTATGTGGCTACTAGTGGTTTTACTATGTGCCCAGATTAATGGAATCTTTGTGTTACTCAAAAACAAGGGCGCAGATGACGAATTATGTCCTGGAAGATGTTGAACTCATCTTTCAGTACACCGTGGAATTTCGAATGCACTAATGTGTAGGTAACAAGAATCCCACCGCCACTGCAACACTATAAATTTCATCCATGGTAAAACTAAATATACATTTTCTCAATGGATTTTGGGCCGTGTCTTCCTTATAAAGTGGGCCAACTCTCTTGTTTCATGCGAATTGCACGAAGAAACTTGCCCTCCTTCTCCTTGAGAAGTTATTCTAAAAATATACTAGGAAGATTGACGCCCCTACAATACATTAGCATAAGGCCCCGCTTGGGAACCCTGTCAATTTTCTCACATATAAATACGACAGAAAGTCTCGGGAAAAAAGCAGAGCAACTCAAACCGCGCCCTATATAATTGTGCAGTCAGATTACAACAAGTCCCCAATTATCAGAATGTGATCAGAATCACAACAAGTGAATCAATACACTGGGGTTTAAGTTACACATGTAAGTTTCAACATATATGCTAGCTCTGACATATAACTTGAGCTTTAAGTTACACATGTAACTTGGTATCTTACTTTCCTGAAGAAATGTTGGAGTGGTAGATCTTTTTTTTTCAACCGGGCTCTTACTCCCTTACAACCATGAGCTGACATATGACGATGCTCATCAATGGAACAAGATTTCACCAACCGGATGAGCCTCGGGCTTGTGTGATGAAGTTACCCTTGATTCACTTGTCATATCTAACCAAGAAAGAGAAAATGAATAAATTATGATCGGTATTTACAGGAGAGACAACAGACATGTCTTCCAATTAGAGCATCCACATGCCCCTGGCAATGCCCACTGCCCCAGAAGTCTCAGGACCAGATACTGATAATTTTAAAAGCCTCGTCTAAAGAAATATAGCAAGTAAAAGAAAGCAAAGAGAAGAACTGAGATCTAAGAAGAAAACAACACAGACCTTCATGTCAATAAGTCTAGGCAGCACCAGTCAGGTTCTTTACTTCAACGAGGCACACATCAAGTTCTTTATACTCCTCTGTTCCTACGAAGTCCATTGCCTACATAACATAAGATCTTAGAGTTAGTTGTGTGGGAAATGAAACAGGCGGACAACTCATGTTCTCAATAAAATATTATTAGTGTAAAGTTCTCAACTCCAGCAGCGAAAGAAATATGTCATATATTATAGATGGCATGGCTTTCTTTTCTGGTGTCATTCCTGATGTTATTAGACAGACTGCTGAGTTATTATCAGTTTTTTCCAAAAGAGGTGGTCAAGCGATATAGGTGCCACAATGGTGAGACTTTGTGATATTTCCTCAAGAACTTTATATTATTGTGGGCAGCACAACCAAAAGTCCGTACCTGCTTCAAGGAGCTTATAAGATGCATCTCAACTGACAAACAATTCTTGTTTGCTTCCTTCCATGGAAGAATTTCCATGTACAACTTGCAAAGCCGCAAGAAGCTTGAGCAAACTTCTTGAACTTCTTATAGTCATGAAATAATTCTGAACCCTGTGAGGACAAAAGTCACTAAGATTATATGAAATGATTACGATAGACTACAATATACAATATAACAAGCTTTCGCAAGTAGAAAGTAGCAGTAAATTAGGATACATGGGTTCAACAGAAAGATAAAGTCAGCAATTTACAGCATTCGTTAGATATTCCAATAATTTTCGAAAGAAGTAATAAGTATGTATTCATCAAGTCAGTGCTAATTAAGAAGATAGTGGGTTAACCAACTAACATTAAGGGGACAATTTAATATTGTCGGGAGGTTTGGAGGAGGCCACACATGGTACAACTAAGATAGTGGCCTTTTTTCACCCAGTGCTCGAGGAGCAATTAGGGTTTAACAACCAATATTACAAGATATGCAGAATCCTTAAAGAAAAAATCGCAAACACACACAACTTGCAAATGTCACTGCAAAGAAGCAAATGGGGTTTTCTGTTACTGCCAATTAATTGCACTATTCTAAAATACCATCCACTCTTTCTTTCTCATGCCCCCATACACTATTCCCCTTCTCCAACTTACCAGTAAAAAAGACCAAAAGAGTAAAGTTATTCAGAGTGGACTTAGTTTATGAACCTGGAGATACTGAACTTGCTTGCGCAAAGCTTCAGAACATTTCACAAGGTTGCCCCTGCTGTTATGGCATCTAGCATACAATCCCTGTATCTCCGGACTGCTAGCCCCAGTTCCTTCAATCTACAAACACAACCAATCAGATAAACTGCAGATGAATGCAGGAATAAAGATGAAGTCAACTCATAGCTTATGAACCTGCTTAAGGATATCATCAATTATATCTAACAATTGACTCGATTGCCTGGTCTCTTTATATTCATCTGACATATTGCCTATGGATTTAGCATCTTGAGTATCATTCAGATGTGTAGCTTGTTCTTCAAGGTGGTCATCACCATGTCCAATAAATCAATATTGAAGCGCTTGTTGCGGGACAAATTTAATACCATCTTGATAGCTTCAAGTGTCTGCAAAGGATACTTATGCATTATCTTTTGTCATTCTACAACACATTATAGTTGGCGTATAGGCCTGGGAATATGCAGATATTCAAATGAGAGAATATGTCCACCCAAAGGGAGACATGGATAAAAACTATCTACTTCGTGAGAATAACGTGGCATTATATGGAGATGTATTATTAAACTGTTGAGTACCATCCTTTACATATGGCATTACACACTAAACAAGTAAAGGAAGAAACAAACTGTTACATATCTGTAAGTATGATACAACAAGCCAAGTTACCAAAGGCCAAGGAAGAGAATTGCAGCAAGTCTGGCTGGAGTAGTTTAGTTTCTTATATCTTTGTGTAATTACATATGCATAGTACTAACCTATTAGATATATTATACTAACAGCAGGGTTCTGATGTGCTATATTCCCTTCAAAAAACAAAAGATAATTAACAAGCGTAAAATCAGGATCAGATCCGTAGAGGTGAGTGCACTGATGTGTGTTCAGCTGAAAAGTATAAATGCCAGCTTCAGCTGAGAAATCTAGAAGTCTTGACATCAATATATTTCTTACCAGTCGAATATTGCCTGTGTCCAAAGCAACCTTACTGTAATTTTCCCAAACTTCCCAGCTATTTCTCCTATAGAAGATTTAATTTTAGTAAGAGACAACTTACTTAATAAACTGATGGAAATAGAGATGATACACACTTGAATTTAACAGCTTCCCTGAATGCCTGGACTGACGCTTGGCTCTTTCCTCTAATCATGTGCCTGGAAAACTGACTATATTAGATAAGTGATAAGAAAACATCTTGTGAGAATAATCCTTGCTTACGATTTAATCTAGTGGTTCTATTTATTGTCACTAGTAGTACCAATCAATATGTAAGCTTTACGAACTAAGCTATGATAGTAGTAGCAAACTTTATTTTGCCGTCTTGGTTAGCCTGGGCTGTCAGGTTAGGCAAGAACTACGGCATTTACACTGACCTATGTGCTGACCTTGTATCCTACATATAGTTATATACCACTATAGCAATGCAAGGACTGTTGCCTTTACAGCACACATAAACCAACTAGTCACGTATGATGTGCCAACTACACAAATTAGACACATCAAGTTTTTCACACAAATTTCCTTCACAACACGCACGGCATTATCCTAGTTTTCTGTGAAAGCTGGCTATTCCTAGACCAAGATACAACATAGCACTATCCACTAAGGTGAACATGTCAAAACCAAATGTTTGTTGTTAGTTTGACCTGGTGAAAACTGAAGTGTTCAATTCAAAAAAAGAAATGTCAACGGTGCAAGGGAGGGAAGAGAACTGCAAGGTGAATGAAATGAAATATGGACACAGGAACCTGAAGCCATCACCACTACAAGATAGTAATGAAGGAATAAATATAGAAGGGTGTGAGCATACAGGCACGCTATATTGTTCCATGCTTCTCCATTTTTCAGGATCTATCTGCACAGCACGACTAAAAGCATCCACAGCCTTCTCAAGATCTTTATCCTGTATGAACAAAACAAGAAAGCAGCTGATGTCTGTTCAAGTCGGGGTTTTGTTTAAAAATATAAAAAATGTTCATCTATTATGATATGACAACCAAATATGTTGAAGCAAAACACGTGCAAAGGAACTATGAAAAATGCAGATACTGTAATGGCTTCGGTATTTTAGATTTTCGGATGCCACAAAGCATGCACCGATCAGTCTGTAGAAATAATGGAACCGAGCGTTCGGTGCCCAGATGGACCTGTTCAGTACTCAGTTTTGTACCGAACAAACCGAAGTGGGCTGTTGTATGCGCAGTACTGGCATGGCTACAACTTCCACAGTGGAGAAGTTCTCAGCAAGGCAGAAGGATAATTGTGATAACAGTAAAACATGTTGACTGTAGGCACAATCAACATTCAGGCTAGCACTGCATTGACTAGCGCTGCAAGAAACCTCCGTTTGGCATTTTGGCGGATTAAGATAATATTGTTCGCTAACCAACATTTGCCTATTTTACTGATTGTTTAACAATAACAAAAATGTACTCATTGCTATTTTTCGGCAACACATCACAAAATATGCTTGCAAGTGCTCTCTCATTCATCACAGCAAAAAGCAGTCAAAATAAAATCATCTCATGATGCATGTCTGTTGATGCTACTGCCACGGAAAGGTGATTGCACAAGGGCAGAAGTACTAGAATATGTGTCATGTCATGTGATCTAAGAAAATAATTTAGATCACACTGTGGCGTGTGCACCTAACTCAATTACAAAATTGCATAGTACTGACTAAGTGACTATACTCCCAACAGACAAATCTCAGATGGTAGAACACATTCTTGTAGTGACTTAATGGTTATTCACATCCATTCGCCCAGAAGCATATATTCATACACAGGTAGTAAGCAATCATCCATATCCTTTTGTAAAAAACATATCCATACTCCTGGTCTCAAGAAGTTTCCAGTGCAAAATAAAATGGTTTCGAAAAGCTACCTTCCATGCGACTGTACCATAGGCAAACCAGCCATCTGGATACAACGAATTCAATGACAATGCAGATTCCCTGCCCAAAGTTCTGAGGTAAGTGATTTTCAAACATAACAACTGTAAACATACATGTTGCTTAAAATGTATTCTCTTACCAAAGAATTTTGGATGTATAGAAGTCATTCCTGTTGTACGCACTACGAGCCAGAAAACGCTACACCAAAAGACAAGAATGTAAGACAAGTTCCCGTTAAATCACATACTAGTAACACAATAAGAGGCTAGTGAGCAAAACAAAAGAGAAAAATACCAGAGCTCGAGCAGATTTGTTATTTGAGACTTCCAATGCTTTCTTATAATGACCTCGTTATTTGTAGCATCACCAAGTGAACACCTAAATAAAGAAATAAGCTATTCTTCAACAAACAGAAATTACCTATTTGGTGCCAAAAGAAATACAAAATAGTACAAGTCTGGGCAGAATCATCCCATAGAAACAGAACTATGAGGAGAGAAAGAGATCTACTTACCACAATCTTGGATCATTGGGTGTAATGGAGAGGCGGGGTATTTATTAGACTAACTGCATCAGCAAGTTTACCGGATAATCTGCCAAATATTGAAGATTGTTACAGGGAATGTTTCAGCTGATAGAAAATGAGCTACTTTGCATGTGGAAGTGCATACCGGTAGCAATAGATGAGATTATCCCAAGTATACCACAACTTATCAACAGTTCGCCATATTCTCTGAGTTCACCAGGAGTAAAATAAGTCCGTTTAGTGACTGGTATTACTTCGAAATGTGTGGGCGTCTCAATACATACTTCCTTAATGCAGGGAGAGTTGGCATATGGACTCCAAAAACCAATCTGGCTCTTTCTGAAGCCACAGGAAATTCTTTGCTGATATCTTCAACCTAAAGAATGCATCAAATTGCATGTTAGTAGCAGCATATGTATTGAACTGATCAGCATACACAGACAAGTACTTTGCCATAACTTCTTTGGAATAAGATCCAACACTTATTATGATCAATACACTATCACTTAGAAAAATCTGGTCAGACCTGGTGGTCTAGTTAATGCATGCACTACATGGCTGTCATTAGCATATTATCTTAATAATAATCTGGCCAACGAAAGTACTGGCATACAGTACTTTGATCTAAGTACATACTAGTATGTTCACACGAATTCAAAGGTGTATCAAGAGAATCTGAAAAACTTAAGACATGCAAACGTGCAGTCTTTTTGTTTGCTTTAAATCAAGAAGACAAGAAGATAATAGTTAATATAAGGTTCGGCGAACACGCCTACATCCCCAAGCATGACTTCCTGCGCTCATACAACACCGGCCGCCTGAGAGCATGTGTGCCTGATGCTATTCGTGATCTTAAGTTACAATTTGTGGTAGCTAAATCGCTGAATAAATATAAAAATATGGAAAACTAAATTACCAAAACAGAAGAAATTTTAAAAAGAAAGGAACTGATAGAAATTTTAAGGCTACCAATTTTTAAATATCATAAAATAATAATATGATATGTCATGCATTCTATGCATCCTTGGACACATAATATTGTCCAAATAACATGCTTTAATAGTTCCACCACCAACCTACTATTAACTTGGTAAATAAATACCACATGAAGCTAAAAGCTACTCAACGAACCTAAACTTCTAAATCAAATCGTAACTGTCATTACGAGAATAAGTAACAACGATGATACACAGAGTACTGAAGGTACTGAAGACAGTTTGATAACAAAAAAAAATGAAGATCTGAAGAAAAAAAAAGTTCTACCAAGATGAATGTAGTATATCTGAAACATTGAGGAATTTCAGAAGTGTAAGAACTGATATTGCACTTACCAAATTCTCCATCATTAACAGTGCGCGCTGTTTTGTCCGACTGCGAGTGGACTCCCACCTAATACGCAGAACATCACACAAACTCCTGACCTGAATGAGACAGAGAGCAGATCGGAAGTAACTACTTCACATTTTCCCTTCCATTTTGTAAACTTAGACGGTTAAATATTAAACCAACATTGGCTACGATTTCACTTACAATATGTTTACACAATTAGTATAAAGACATATGACCTTGAAGTATGTTGCAAGACAAATACAACAATATCATCCATATATTCAATTTCACCCCTATATGCTCAATCTATATATTTTGTATATGTTAGTGCTCAATGACGTGCACTGAAGATCGTGAAAAGGATACTATTTTCGGAAGGAGGAAGTAGGAAATAAAAACTACGTTGCATACAGAGCAAAATCTCCAGCACGCAAGTGAAACCGAAATTGGGGGACAATCTTCATCTACTTGTGTGCACATGTTTCCAGAAAATAATTAAGGTGCGATAACACATACCACAAAGCACGAATCATCTTGAGAATCAATTGACTCTACGTATGGTGCCATCTCCCATCCTGTGTAGAATAAGTTGCATGAACCGAAAAGAATCAGTGATACAAACTGAATTTAAGCAAACATATAGATGAAACAAGATTATATGAAGATATAAATAATGGAACATAGTATTGAGAACAGCTCAAATTAACTTAAAAACCGATTGAAGTTTGAAACATATATACGTGCTAGTAAATGTATTTGCTGATGCGCACAACCTAGCTCTGTTTTAAATTACAGAATAACAAAGAAAATACGATGACAAACTATAAAACAAAATGCTTTGACCAGAAAAGTTGTTTCTTCCCACTTTGTTTTTCCAATGCCTTCAAGTATGCAAAACAAACTAATGTCACTTGGAAATGGTGCATAACTTTTTCCATGTGTATTGTGAAAACAACCATATCAGGCAACCACAAAAATGTATGTTAGATACATACTCTACGGTTTGTTAGATACAACCTAGAATTTATAGAACATGTGTAGTGTATCTACGTCACATATACTACTACGGAGTAGCGTGTATACTACTTTAACACTTTTAATATACTCATTTATTATTGCTATGATTTTAGGAAACAACGTATATATAGATATAAAAAGGGTGCCAAAAATAACACATACTACCCATGAGAAAGAATTGTACTACCTAAATATTCTTATATCATACATACTACAGGTACAGACTCTACGGAATGGAAGATACTACCTAGATCCTATGAAACACATGTGGGTGTAACTTTAACCTGTAGTAGAAAAAAGGTATAATCATCTAGGTGTAACTTCAACAGATTAAACTATAGTAAAATAGACACAAAAATGTATTGATTTTGGAATATTTTTTTATACTATCCAAGTCACTATTTACTATATTGTTCAGAAATTGCTACATTGTATCTAGAAATGTTTTAGTGCTAGATACATCCGATTTAGTGACAATTGGTTTACTAGGGGGTGTAGAATAAGCTATTATAATCTTAGGCTTAGTATAATAATATAAATATATAGTAAAATCAACAAGACCCAAACAATAGAACGAAAGCAAACCACAAAAAGGTATGGCTAAAAGAGAACTAAGAGATAATCAACAGCTGGAATCATTATTGCAAAATACTAAAATAGGACATTTTTGTGACCCAGTAGCAGAGAACCCTATTTGAGGACTGAGATAGAGAATAATGGTACAGATTGTACAATGCATAGTTAATTTTTAAAACAGAACAAATGTATCTTGGACTGTCTAGAAGAAATGAAAATATGAGCATACCAGACATTTCATCACTCCTACTCCTTCGACTCACAAGTAAACATTGTACAAGTACAGCAGCCTGCTGGACAGGAGTTAGTGATATCTGTGTGCTTCCACTATTCGAGTCATTCACATTTTGTGCTAGTGAAGGCATTCTTAGTATATCACAAAATTCATCACTTTCACCAGGAAGAGAGCTCCTCATCTTTTTCAAAGCCACAACATCAATCTGACCTCCTAGTTCTGTTGATTGTCCCTCATCAGCTGCTGGTTTAGTGGTCTTCGCAATAAGTACCATTTGGGACTTCGGGTCCACCTATACCAAGGAATTGATCATTTCAAAAGGTCAAAGGATAATGATCGACATATGTTATGCAACAGTAACATAAATGATACAAATGGCGTAGCATTTAAGTACATATGTGATGGACACATCATTATTTTCTCATTTTCTAACAAGGTCCACAAAGAGTCAGACTATGTTGAGAAAAATAAAGTCAATACATTCATTTGAAAAGCATGCCTTGCAGAATAAAATTGTCCCTCTATCATCAAGCTCCAGAAGCTAAACCAGAAACAGGAAGTGCCACGAGGTGCAGCGCAATATACCTGGTGTATTGTTCGAAAACCAAGAATCCCTGTGAGAGAAAGATGAATCCCAGATGCCTCTTGAGCACTGTCCAGGTGCAACCTGTACAAATAGAAACACCGTAATTCTTTGAAGACAGTACTATGCTCAGATCGGCTACAGATTTTCTGTTCCACCGTCATTCAACAAAGGGGTTCGCTAAATCAGCGAGGCTGATGTACCCTATGATAGTAAATCAGGCACGTATACATCTAGAAGTACAACACAGATAAGCTACCAAACATTCATGGAAGATACTTCTATAGAGAACATTTGTTTCAAAACACGTCCCCGGGTGTGTATATACTTTATACAGTTACCGGCTCGTGCACTAAGTCACTCTAGACATGGTATGCCCAGCATTTCAACTTCACGAAAGCTTCTGAACACAGCATGTAGTGAGAAATAGTATTTTGAGTGTCTGACATACAAGACATTGATTTCTTATCAACTATCTAAGCGATTTACTTGTATACTAATTTTATTTGCTTAAAAGCACCAAGTTTGGTCCATTATAGATGTAACCTAAGAGAAATTAACTAGTGAGATACTAGATAGCAACAACTGGACATCACTGTTTGAGATATCTTAGATACATTCTTACTATTGTTCAGTTAACTAGTAGTGGTCGCCTTACCTTACGGCAAGTATAGTGTCATCGGCTTAGGTTCTTGTGAGAAAACAAAGAGCGCACATATCCTCTAAGAAACTTGTAACATGATTTCTTACCTTGAAGCGTCAATGCGACCATACTTATACTCTGCAAGTCCAGCTTCTATAAGAGCAGCCGAGACTAAAGAAGAGCCTTCTCCATCACATAAGAAAGGACCCAGTAGCTAGAAACCCTTTCAAGTTCACCAAAATGGGTCAACATTTTATTTTTGTGCACCTGTACTTGATCAAACAAAGAGGATGATAGCTCATCCAAAATATTCTGCTGGGACATGGATAATCTGCACAGCCACCATGATACACTCCAAATATCAGAGTCTAAACTCTTTATACTTGTCAACAGAAGTTCCGCAAAGACAATATACTGCAAAACAACAAGATAGAAGCCATCATTGCTCAACAACTGAGATATACAATATATTTTGGGAGTCTATTAGCACTTGACTGTTTTTTAATTCACCCTAAGTCGATTTTACTTCCAATCATAAGATTGACATGTGGACATCCGATTGTTTACTATTTCATCAAAATTCGAAATTTAACATCTAATTTACAATGTATATACATGTATAGACGTTTTTTAACACTGTATGCTTATGTAATTACTGATACATGTAAATACTAGTGTAAATGGGCTATAATTTGTGCAACAGAAGGAATTGACACAAGAAAAGCAAGTGGCCAATCGATCTACCATGTCTGCAAATGGACAAAAATCGAGTGTTGACGAAATGAAAACCACTGCTGTGAAATAGCAAAAGTGTATATTTTTCTGAACTTAAGTCAAGAATTAATCCAACGCCAAATAAAAATTATCCTCATAAAACACTAATTATAAGTTCTAACCTTTCAAACCTTATGCATTTAATAAGCCCAAATTCCAACGACAATGTGATCAAAGAAATGGAACAACAACACTGCTAACATCCAATCAAATGTACCAATATTCCCCTCCAACCCAAAAAGAGAGGTACTTTCTTTTGTTAAGACAAAAATTTGACATTAAAGTGCCATAGCCTTGTCTTAAGGAATCAAAATATGTCTCGCATTTGAGATGCAGGGTATACTGCATTAAATTGAATTACTAAACACTAAATTAATAGTGCATGTGCCAATTTGTAAATCAAAAGGTACAGTAGCCTACTTAACACTTATTTGCATGTCCATAGCCACATCTCCGTCTAGTGTCATTGAAAATATAATCCATTGTCATTATGTGTTTCGTACATGTTATGTGCGCAAAATTGACTAATTTGGACAGGTCAAGCTGCATTCCAGATGGATAAAATCCGTAAAGTGAGCTAGCAATAATCTCTATTATAGCTCATAAAGAAACCTATCGTCCTATTACCAAATTATGAGTTATTTCAACGTAAAGCAACTGTGTGCGTACGGATCATAGGAAAGGTGCAAGTAGAGTAAAGAAATAAAACTGAAAGAGACGCCAATACAGTAAAATTACAATGAGTGGAGAGATAAATGAGCAAGCCACCTGAAAATATATACCTGTAAGAGCAAGAACTTCCCATGAACATGGGAACCAAAAGAAGTTAAATGATCAGAAGCCCATGCCTCCCATTCGCCTCCAGGATCACTATACCACCTTTCATCCAATGATGAAGTCCAGAAAGAAGAGAATTTTGCATGATCAGAAGCCCATTTATCCTGATTGCCTCCAGAATCACTGTATGAATATTTTACTGAAGGCCTGCAAATAGTATATGCGAAACAAACTCAACAAATTATTAACCACAGTAGCATCTACTAGCGAATTTTCAAATGACAACGAGTTAAACAATCGAATAGAGGTTCTATGTTAGATATGGCATTTTCTGAGATAAGCATAGTACTAACATGTCAGGCAGGAATATACGTGCCATCCATCCCCCACCCCGCATGCACCCAGGGCCGGCCCTGAGCAGAGGGGCCCCACCTAGGCAAAGTATAGGAACGCCCAATCGCAATAAAAAAAGCCCGGCAGCTTGACATCTTGGCCGAACGCAAAACCTTCCTAGGTATATCGCTGAAAAAAGCATCGACCCACCAGAGCGTTGGCCGAATCACCCATCAATCCTCGTTCTCCTATGGCCTCCTCGACTCCTCCTTCTCCAGCCCCTCTCTCAATTTTAGTCTGTTTGTATTAGATTATCAAGCTAGGTTTGATTTCCATGAAGAAAGGTGCGTCTAGCTGCAATTGGCAACAAATGGACAACTGAAAAAAAAGATGTTCTTTTGATTCAGGGTTGAACTTTCACATAACACGCATTCATAAGAGGGAATGAAAAGCGATTATTTGTTGCAGCATCTCTTCTGCTAAGACTATTTTTGACCAAAAATCATACAAATAATATATCAATGTATATCTCACAGGTTTACGTACCAGCAAAATTAGATGAGTTTCTGCATTGGTTCATTGGTGTTCTGCTGAATTTGCTTGGTCTTTATCAAAGAGACGTATGGATGGTTAGAGATTGAAACTGCTTATTTTGAGTTGATAGTTTACTAACCATAGGATGTGTGAAAGACGCTTTGCAACTACCAATCATGTTTACTTAATAGATGGATTGGGCTTAATTTCTTCTTAGGAGTTGGACCACTAATCAACATGCTGTTTAGCTTGCTCCTTTATCTTTTTTACTAGCAAGGTGTGATGGGGTCGCTGATCCATATCTATGGAGAGGCCCAAGGCAGATCTAAAGAGGGAATACATGGTCTTTCACTTGGCTAAAATGCTTCATTCTTTAAAGATGTTTCAATATTCCGTAAGCGCTACTTGAGAATTTTCTTATTTGCTGTGGGTGATATCGGTGTTTGTTGTTCATCAACTGCCACATCGGAAGGCCATCAAAATGGTTTATACGCTCGGAATTAGAAGAGATATGATTTAACTATGTAGATACAAATACACGTTGCAGAGAATTTTTTCTTGCTGTGCTGTATAAAATACCGTACCTCTCCATGTTAATCCATGCCTTATTCATATACAGATGTTTTACTGACGTTCTGTAACCTGGCTTTTATTTTTTGTATGAAAACAAATATAAATAAGAAATTGGAATTCTTTAGAAAATGCTGGTGCTTACCTTATGTTAGTTGAGACTTCCATTACAGTTGGGTGATTACTATTTCATTTTGGAGTACTGAATCCCTCCACGTTTGTGATGAATATGTCTTGTAATGAATATATTCTGGTTCGCATAGTATCATGACAAATAAAATTCAGTGATATTTTATTTAATTTTATATAAGATACAACTGCCTAACTTCACCCGCAGCGCATATATGTATCTGCTTGGTATATATAGGATAGCAAGATTATATTGTTGCAGTTACAATTCCTTATGTGAGATTATACTGTAAATAATATAGAAAATTTTATATTTTTTCATAGTCAAGACGTGCGTGCACGTACACATGGAGTACTTCTCAGGAGATATTTGTCCGATTTCAATTTTGTATCATGAAACCTATTTAAATGGGTTGGTAAAATAACTCAGTGAAAAAATATAGATTCAAAAAGACATATTTATATTATAATAAATTGTGAAACGTGCGTTGCACGTGCACATTCACTAGTTTCTACTATATAATATGGCTTGGGAGGTGATGGTGCGTTTTTTAAATCTCCGATTTTACCCCACCCCTGCGTGTTATGAGATTTTACAGTGCTGCCACCGCCAAGTGTCGTACCGGTTCGGTGATAAGAAAAAAAATCCCCAATCCTGCCCGTCGCCTCGACCACCGCTACTTCCTCCATCCATGGCCAGCACGGAGAAACGAAGGACAAGTGCCCATGGAGTCCCCGGTAATCAAGATCAGGACCCCCGGTGTCATCTTCTTCCCCTTCTTATTCTGGCCATCGTGGCCGACTGGAGGCTACGCGAGGCGTTCTGTACTTATGTTCTTTAGATCTGAGGCGTCGTCTTCTGACCTAGATCCACATCCCACGAACAGAGAAAACCAATCCCCTTGCTCCTGGTGCTCGAGCTGCCCCACGGGCCACAGCTCCGTCCCGCCGCAGAGCCGACACCATCCACACGGTCGTCGCCGTCCCCGCAGTCGTTATGCAGCCAGCTATCGCCTTGCCCATGCGGCGCCGGTGATCACGGCCACACGCATGCCTTCGACACTGTGCGTCCAAACGCCTATCCTTCAAGGCCAATCTGCCGCATCATTGCGTCCCGTCCGGTCGGCCCGGTCGGCCGCCGCGATCCTTCCCATCGAGTGTGCCGCTGCTGCAGAGTTCTACGTTTTCTCGTTCTCTTCTGCACTCTTCCACTCTTGGACAGGCTCCATGGCAGGTACAGTACAATTGGGAACTTGGAACAGAAGGCGTCCAACTATGAAATATCCGCTTTTCAATCGCTGGTGCCTGAGCATGTTCAACGATGGGGAGGCGTTTAGCATGTTCAGTGAGCAGGCTGTTTGGTGCCTGGATCTGACTTGCAGATGCATGTGTGTTCCACTACTTTGGTTGTTTCCTTTCTTCAGATTTTGTTAGTTTAAATGTGAATTTGCACAAGGCTTGTGCTCACATGTATTTGTAGTAGCGAGTCAAACTTTTTTACAGCTAAAATGATTAATCAAAGATGTTAAATCCCTGGTGTGACACACCATTTGGTAAAGTTGTTGTTATGCAAATAGTTAGATTTATTGTAATGTTCAATTTTTGACACAAAAACACTCTACAAAAACAAAAAATGCATATTTTTTTTTCAAAAATATACAGTTTTGGACCAAGTGACTCAACAATAAACTTATCAGAAATTGCAATAAAAATATTTAATATAGTCCAGTTGATATCTCAAATAAAAAATTTATAAGCCCGTTGCAACGCACGGGCAATTTTGCTAGCATTATAATAACATACTAGGAAACATGCTGATACGTCTCAAACGTATCTATAATTTTTGATGTTCCATGCTTGTTTTATACCGATTGCTACATGTTTTGCATCTACTTTATATCATTTTTATACATTTTTTGGGACTGACCTATTAACAAGATGCCGAAGTGCCAGTTCCTGTTTTCTGCTGTTTTTGTATTCCAGAAAAGCTAGTCTGAAAATATTCTCGGAATTGGACGAAACTACACGGGGGTGCCTATTTTTCCAGAACACGCCTGACGGAGCGAAGGAGCAGCAGAGGAGGGCCACCAGGAGGCCACACGCATCCAGGGCGCGGGCCCCCCTTCTGCCGCGCCCTGGGGTGGTGTGGGCCCCTCGGGGGTCCGCAGCCGCCGCCCTTTCGTCTACTTATTCCCCCGACGCGAAAACCATAAGTACCTGAGCAAATATCCACGAAAAGATCCAGAGACGCCGCCGTCGTCAACCCTAGCTCGGGAGGGTTCAGAACCTCTTCCCGGCACCCTGCCGGAGAGGGGAATCGTCACCGGAGGCTTCTACATCGCCATGCCTACCTCCGGAGTGATGCGTGAGTAGTTCATCCTTGGACTACGGGTCCATAGCAGTAGCTAGATGGTTGTCTCTCCACTTTGTGCCATCATGTTTAGATCTTGTGAGCTGCCCTACATGATCAAGATCATATTATTGTAATGCTACATGTTGTGTTTGCTGGGATCCGATGAATATTGAATATTATGTCAAGTTGATTATCAATCTATCTTATATGTTATTTAAGATCTTGCATGCTTTCCGTTACTCGTAGATGCTTTGGCCAAGTAGATGCTTGTAACTTCGAGAGAGAGTATTTATGCTAGATAGTGGGTTCATGTCTCCGTTTAACCTGGGACAGTGACAGAAAGTTCTAAGATTATGGATGTGCTGTTGCCACTAGGGATAACCTAACGATGCTATGTCCACGGACATATGTGTTTGTTTACATTACGCACTTTACTTAATGCAATTATCCGTTGCTTGCAACTTAATACCAACGGGGGACTCGGATGACAACCCGGCGGTGGATTATTAGTCATAGATGCTGTTGGATAACGATCTATGTATTATGTCGTAATGCCCAATTAAATATCATAGTAGTCAACATGTCATGTATATGCATTGTCATGTGCTCACTATTCGTCAATTGTCCAGCTGTAATTTGTTCACCCAACATGCTAGTTATCTTTTATGGAGAGACACCACTAGTGAACTGTGGACACCGGTCCATTCTTTTACACTGATTAAACAACCACAAACTGCAAACTGTTCCTTTTTCATTCTCTGCAATTTAATACTCATTTTCCACACCATACGTTTAATCCTTTGTTTTCAGCAAGCCAGTAAGATTGACAACCTCACTGTTTCGTTGGGGCAAAGTAGTTTGATTGTGTTGTGTGCAGATTCCACGTCAACAGTCCAGACTCCCTGCGACAGCTATTTTTCTGGCGCCGTTGACAACCTTCTGAAGAGTTGCTGCTTGATACGTCTCCAACGTATCCATAATTTCTGCTGTTCCATGCTTATATTATACCATTTGCTACATGTTTTATATACACTTCATATCACTTTTATGCATTTTCTGGGACTAACCTATTAACAAGATGCCACAGTGCCAGTTCCCTGTTTTCTGCTGTTTTTGGTTTCAGAAAGTTACTTCTGGAAATATTCTCGGAATTGCACGAAACAAAAGGCCAAGTCCCTATTTTTCCACACGTACACGGAGTCCGAAGGAGAGACGAAGAGCCACGAGGTGGCCAAACCATAGGCGGCGCGGCAGTGGGCCCACCGCGCCGCCTGGTGGTTTGGGCCCCTCGGGGGTCCGCCGACATCGCCCCTTCGCCTATTTATTCCCCGAGACGTGAAAACCCTAAAACACCGAGCCTTTCATCCAGAACATATTCGCTGCCGCCGCCGTCGTCAACCCTAACTCGGGGGGTTCTGAAGCTCTTCCCGGCACCCTGCCGGAGAGGGGAATCATCACCGGAGGGCTCTACATCGCCATGCCCGCCTCCGGAGTGATGCGTGAGTAGTTCATCCTTGGACTATGGGTCCATAGCAGTAGCTAGATGGTTGTCTTCTCCACTTGTGCCATCATGTTTAGATCTTGTGAGCTGCCTATCATGATCAAGATCATCTTATTGTAATGCTACATGTTGTGTTTGCTGGGATCTGACTTATATTGATACCTATGTGGAGCTGAATATTATATTATCATGTCTATGTCATTTGTGATCTTGCATGCTCTCCGTTACTTGTTGAAGCCTTGGCCAAGTGAATACTTGTGACTCCAAGAGGGGGTATTTATGCATGATAGTTGGGTTCAACCTCTATTTAACCTGGGATAGTGACAGCAAGTTCTAAGGTTGTAGATGTGTTGTTGCCACTAGGGGTAAAACAGCAATGCTTTATTCAAGGATGAATGTATTGTTTACATTACGCACATTACTTAATGCAATTGTCTGTTGCTTGCAACTTAATACTGGAAGGGGTACGGATGTTAACCGGAAAGTGGACTATTTAGGCATAGATGCATGCTGGATAGCGGTCTATGTACTTTGTCGTAATGCCCAAATGAATCTCATAGTAGACACCACACTCACACATGCATGTTATATGCACTTATCAATTGTCAATTGCCCAGCTGTAATTTGTTTACCCAGCATGTTAGTTATCTTATTGGAGAGACACCACTAGTGAACTGTGGACCCCGGTCCATTCTTTTACATCTGAAATACAATCTACTGCAATCATTGTTCTCTACTGTTTTATGCAAACAAACATCATCTTCCATTCGATACGTTTAACCCTTTGTTTTCAGCAAGCCGGTGAGATTGACAACCTCACTGTTAAGTTGGGGCAAAGTAATTTGATTGTGTTGTGCAGGTTCCACGTTGGCACCGGAATCCCTGGTGTTGCGCCGCACTACACTCCTTCACCAACACCTTCGAAGCAACCTCGTTTTCCTACTGGTTCGATTAAACCTTGGTTTCATACTGAGGGAAAACTTGCTGCTGCACTCATCATACCTTCCTCTTGGGGTTCCCAACTGACGTGTGACGTACAAGCATTGTTTCTGGCTGTTGCCGGGAGATATTCCCTCGTCAACTTAGCGCTAGCAACACGTTTTCTGGCGCCGTTGCCGGGGAAAACCGAATTGCTTCTGCAAGGGGAGTCTCTCACACCCAATCTCTTTACTTTGTTATTTGTCTTGCTTAGTTTATTTTTATTTAGTCTTGTTTGCTCTCTTTATCAAAAACACAAAAAAATTAGTTACTTGTTTAATTCGGTTTGATTTTGTTTTTCAAAATGAATGCTCCTGAAGTTGAAGTTCGTTCTTTTAGGCAACTAGGAGGTGAAAATTTGAAAGATGCTTGGTATAGAATTAGTGATGCTCATCATAGATGTACTAAGAAACACTCTACCACTATCCTCCTTAGGAACTTTTATGTTGGTATCTCTAGTTGGTATAGGTATGTTCTAGACACTCTTACAGGTGGAAATTTCTTGGGTACTCCTGCTTTAGAAGCCTGTAATATTATTGAAAGTTTGGTAGGAACACCACCCACTAAAGATATTAAATTGAGATCACCTTGGAGGATGTTATAAATAAGTTAGACTCTATGGAGAATTTTTTCCAAATTTTCTTGATTGTATTGGTAAGACTAATGAATCAATAGCCACCATCAATGAAAGAATCACTGTTCTTGAGGATAATAATATCCATGACACCCAAAATCATAGAATTGATGAGTTAGAGGAAGCTATTGAAACCTTAAGTTCAACCTTTACTTCTCTTAAGTCTAAAAAGGAGAAAGTTTATGTGGGTAGAGAGCAAAAGTTTATGTATGTTCCTAAAGTGCCAAAACCAAAGACTCATTATGAGCTTAAAATTGATAAAACTTTTAGTACGGTTAAAGGTAATGAAACACCTCCAGGAACATCTAAGATACCCATTGTTACAAGCTGTGTGTTGGAAGAAGCTTTTGATGATTTGAATGATTTGCCACTTGACAACACTTGATTTTCACTTTCTGCGCCTAGCTGAAAGGCGTTAAAGAAAAGCGCTTATGGGAGACAACCCATCGTTTTTATTTGCTGTTATTTTTGTTTTCTTTGAGTCAAGGAGTTTTGTTACTTCTGTAGCAACTCCTTTGTATCTTTATTTTATCGCAATGTTGTGCCAAGTAAAGTTCTATATTGAAAGTTGATGCAAGATTTGGATTTCTGCGCAGTGACAGATTTTTAGCTGTCACGGATTTGAGCTTATCTCCCTGTAGAAAATTCAAAAAATTCTGAAAAAATCACGCATATTCCTGAGATATGTACGCAACTTTCATTATTTTAGGCCAGATCCATCTGAGCAACTTAAGTGCCTCGAAAAAATTCGTCATTCCAGACTGTTCTGTTTTTGACAGATTCTGCCTTTTGTTTTGCATTCGCTCTTTTACTGTGTTTGTGTGGATTTCTTTGCTCCACAAAGCATTGGTGGCTGTAGCTAATGTCCAGAAGCTTTGGGATTGATTGTATCATTACAGAATATGAGAATTTTTGATTATGCACTAACCCTCTAATGAGAACTGTCTTGAGTTTGGTGTGAAGGAAGTTTTCAAGGATCAAGCGAGAAGGGTGATATTATGTGATCAAGAAGAGTGAAAAGCCTAAGCTTGGGGATGCCCCCGTGGTTCATCCCAACCATATTCAGAGAGACTCAAGCGTCTAAGCTTGGGGATGCCCAAGGCATCCCCTTCTTCATCAACAAACTTATCAGGTCATCTCTAGTGAAACTATATTTTAATTCTTTCACATCTTATGCGCTTTACTTGGAGCGTCTGTGTGTTTTTATTTTTGTTTTTGTTTGAATAAATTCGGATCCTAGCAATCCTTGTGTGGGAGAGAGACACGCTCCGCTTTTTCATGTGAATACTCATGTTCTTCACTTATATTTGTTGAGTATTCTTAACTAGCTACTGCAGTGCTTTTAGCTCCTGTTTTTCATGCATCTCTTCGAGCTGTTAGCACTTGTTTATAAATACTCTCTTGCTGCATTATATTATCATTTGGAGAGTTTATGTTTAAATAAATTGATTGGTGTTTGTTTGGAAGAAAGAAAATGCTACATGTAGTAGTTGGTATTGGAAAAGACATATGCATTCTTGTAGATCATTGTCTTGTTTCGATTTGATGCTTTGCAATTGTTTTGAGCTCTCAAGTAGATCATGTTTAAGCTCTTGCATCATGTAGTTAAAGCCTAGTAGTGGAGAACTACCGTAGAGCTTGTTGAGACTTGGGATGCATATTTGTTCTCTCTAAGGTCTAGATATTTTCTGGTAAAATGTTTGAGCAACAAGGAAGACAGTGTAGAGTCTTATAATACTTGCAATATGTTTTTATGTGATTCTTGCTGTACCGGTTTATACTTGTGTTTGCTTCAAACAACCTTGCTAGCCTAAACTCTGTACTGAGAGGGAATGCTTCTCGTGCATCCAAAACTTGAGCCAAAACCCATGCCATTTGTGTCCACCATACCTACCTACTATGTGGTATTTCCTGCCATTCCAAGTAAATATTTCATGTGCTACCTTTAAACTATTCAAAACTTTATTACTCCTTATTTGTGTCAATGTTTTATAGCTCATGAGGAAGTATGTGGTGTTTTATCTTTCAATCTTGTCATTTACTTCTGACAGACTTTCACCAATGGACTAGTGGCATATACATCCGCTTATCCAATAATTTGCAAAAAGAGCTGGCAACGGGGTGCCCAGCCCCAATTAATTACAACTTTCATTAATAATTCTCTTCACATGTTTTGCCCTGATTTATCAGTAAGCAACTTAATTTGCAAATAGACACTCCTCCATGGTATGTGAATGTTGGAAGGCACCCGAGGATTCGGTTAGCCATGGCTTGTGTAAGCAAAAGGTTGGGAGGAGTGTCATCTATAAAGAAACTAAAATACATGTGTAAACAAAAGAGAAGAGGGATGATCTACCTTGCTGGTAGAGATAACGTCCTTCATGGGAGCCGCTCTTGAAAGTCTGGTTGACAAGGGGGTTAGAGTGCCCACTACCATTCGTTGACAACAACAAACACCTCTCAAATACTTATTTTGTGCTCTCTATATGCTTTCGAAAACTTAAAAAGCTCTAGCACATGATTTAATCCCTGCTTCCCTCTGCGAAGGGCCTATCTTTTACTTTATGTTGAGTCAGTTTACCTACTCCTTTCTATCTTAGAAGCAAACACTTGTGTCAACTTTGTGTGCATTGATTCTTACATGTTTACTTATTGCACTTGTTATATTGCTTTATGTTGACAACTATCCATGAGATATACATGTTACAAGTTGAAAGCAATGCTGAAACTTAATCATCCTTTGTGTTGCTTCAATGCCTTTTACTTTGAATCTATTGCTTTATGAGTTACCTCTTATGCAAAACTTTTTGATGCTTGTCTTGAAAGTACTATTCATGAAAAGTTTTTGCTTATATGATTCATTGTTTACTCTTTATCTATTTGTTAGCAAACTATAGACATTGCTTTGAGTCACTTCATTCATGACATGAGCCTTGCAATATATTGATCAAGATTGTGTGAAAGCATGTCTCCTCAGAAATTATTATCGTTTTACCTACTCGAGGACGAGTAGAACTAAGCTTGGGGATGCTTGATACGTCTCCAACGTATCCATAATTTCTGCTGTTCCATGCTTATATTATACCATTTGCTACATGTTTTATATACACTTCATATCACTTTTATGCATTTTCTGGGACTAACCTATTAACAAGATGCCACAGTGCCAGTTCCCTGTTTTCTGCTGTTTTTGGTTTCAGAAAGTTACTTCTGGAAATATTCTCGGAATTGCACGAAACAAAAGGCCAAGTCCCTATTTTTCCAACACGTACACGGAGTCCGAAGGAGAGACGAAGAGCCACGAGGTGGCCAAACCAAGGCGGCGCGGCAGTGGGCCCACCGCGCCGCCTGGTGGTTTGGGCCCCTCGGGGGTCCGCCGACATCGCCCCTTCGCCTATTTATTCCCGAGCACTACAAGAAATATGCTAACTTGTGACCTCAATATTGGTCACAGAAATGGTCATGAACTGTCATTTGTGCCTTTTTGTGACCAAAAAACGATTGGTCAAAAGATGAGCGTCACTAATGACAGTTTGTGACCTTATTTCGGGATTGGTCATAGACAATTGTGACCAAAACCAAAGGTCACAAATTCTATGACCAATTGTTTTGGTCACTAACCGATCTGGCCAGTCCACGTCAGATCCAACGTGGCTGAGCTGACGTGGCGTAGCTGACGTGGCAAGTCCAGTCAGATCCAACGTGGCGAGCTGACGTGGCATAATTTGTGACCAAATGGAATGGTCGTAATCAGAATCAGCCCAGTCCAGTTCAGCCATCTAAATGGCCTGACCCAATAACACGGCCCATTTGACATACTTTTTCACAGATTACTTTAGACAGCTATATGGGCCCAGCCCAACAGTTTGGCCTTTTAATTTTCTGGGCCGTGGCCTTTTTGGATAAACAATATCAGAATTTCTTTTTGATATATGCGTAAATTAATTATATTGGTCCCAATTGTCAGGTTCACATATGTGGCGATCAGATTTCAGTTATATAGATCCCAGATGCCAAGGTCATAAACTTCATAATTCAATTGACAATAACTGAATAAAAAGAATTTAAATTGACAGACAAAATACACAAAAAAATCAAATAACAGCAGCCAGATTCAGTATGGAGTCCTGCTCTACAGATAACATATAATACAATGGAAATCGAAGTTACAGAATACACAAAAAACATCTAGATACTATACAAGCTCTACAAGTGCTATCTTCTTCAGCATTGGAGCTCCTGCTCTTGTCATATTGACTCATTGGATGACCAAAGTACGTCATCAATGCCTTCCACGGCTCCTGTTACAAATGAACAAGCAGAGAATTATCAAAAAAACTGGAGCCAATATTATGGAACATACCATTCAAATGTCATAGTTCGTAGAATGATAACACAATTTAGCTAGCACCATGCTTTTTGTTATCCAAGCTAGTCAAAATGAGATATCCATACTAGAATCTGAAACAACATAATATGCATAGCTCCAGTGCAGGTCCTGAACTAATTTCATGCAACACATTGCCCTATACAAAAAGACCACTAACCACGACCATCCATTCAAATGGCAGGATCAAAGACTACTA
>CAMZMU010000118.1:5573503-5680111 GCA_947311845.1 Poa pratensis
CTGCTCCTACTGGTTCGATAACCTTGGTTCTTTCTGAGGGAAAACTTGCTGCTGACTACATCATACCTTCCTCTTGGGGTCTCCCAACGAACGTGTGTTTCACGTCATCAAGCTTTTTTCTGGCGCCGTTGGGGAGTTAGAAGTTCTTCAGAAGCTCTCTGTTCCCGTCAACAGCACTATTTTTCTGGCGCCGTTGCCGGGGAGACAGCAGTCTTCTGCAAGGGGAGTTTCACGCTTCCAATCTCTTTACTTTGTTTTTGTCTTGCTTAGTTTATTTTATTTTATCTTGTTTGCTTTCAATTATCAAAAACACAAAAAAATTAGTTACTTGCATCTAGTTTACTTTCAAGTTATTTTCTGTACTGTTTTTATTTCTGCTAAAATGAGTACTCCTGAGAACACTAAGTTGTGTGATTTCACTAGCACGAACAACAATGATTTCATATGCACACCTATTGCTCCACCTGCTGCTTCAGCAGAATTTTATGAAATTAAACCTGCACTTTTAAATCTTGTTATGAAAGAGCAATTTTCTGGTGTTAGTACTGATGATGCTGCTGTTCACCTTAATAACTTTGTTGAACTTTGTGAAATGCAAAAGCTCAAGGAAGTAGATGGTGATATTATTAAACTGAAACTTTTTCCTTTCTCCTTGAGAGGACGTGCTAAAGAATGGTTGCTATCTTTGCCTAGAAATAGTATTGATTCATGGACTAAATGCAAAGATGCTTTTATTGGAAAATATTATCCTCCTGCTAAGATTATTTCTTTGAGAAGTAGCATAATGAATTTTAAGCAATTTGATAATGAACATGTTGCTCAAGCATGGGAGAGAATGAAATCATTGGTTAAAAATTGTCCCACTCATGGACTGACTACTTGGATGATCATCCAAACCTTCTATGCAGGATTAAATTTTTCTTCGAGGAATTTATTGGATTCGGCCGCTGGAGGTACCTTTATGTCCATCACTTTGGGTGCTGCAACAAAGCTTCTTGATGATATGATGATTAATTATTCTGAGTGGCACACCGAGAGAGCTCCAACAGGTAAGAAGGTAAATTCTGTTGAGGAAACCTCCTCCTTGAGTGCCAAAATTGATACTATTATGTCTATGCTTGCAAATGGTCAAACACATGTTGATCCAAATAATGTTCCTTTAGCTTCTTTGGTTGCTCAAGAAGAGCATGTTGATGTGAACTTCATTAAAAATAATAATTTCAACAACAATGCTTATAGGAATAATTTTGGTAATAGCAATTATAGGCCCTATCCTTCTAATAGTGGCAATGGTTATGGAGATTCCTATGGTAGAACAAGAATGCCTAGTGAGGAAAGGATGCTAGAAATTGAAAAGGCCACTAAATTTTTTATGCAAAAGCAATATGAGCAAAACCAACTGTTTACTAGAACTATGGATGAACAATCTGCTATGCTAAAAAATATAAGCCATCAACTTGAGAATTTGAATAGGGAGATTTCTGGTTTGCAAGGTAAAATTTCTCATGCTGAAACTTGTATTTCATTGATGTCTGAAACACAATCCTCTTTGATTAATAAGATGGCAGCTAAGCCCGAAACAATTGAGAGTAATACCTTTGCCGTAGCCAATGCTATACAAGTTAAAATTGATAACAATGTGAGGATGTTAGCTGAATTGCATGCTAGATGGGAAAGAGAGGATGAAATTGCTAGAAAGAATAATATTGCTAGAGTTTATACTATTACTACTTCTGAAAATGCTTCAAACTCAAGTGTTAACAAACCTCCTACCATTAATGGCAAGATAGTTGGTGTTGGTAATGTTTCCACTTCTATTGCAAAATGTCCTAAATTGCCTGATAACTCTGAAACTGTCCTTGATAAAGATGCTGAAATTTCTAGCAATAAGGAAGAGAATAATTCCATTACTTTTGATGATAATGACTTTGATTTTGATGGTTGCAATATTTCTGAAGTAATTAAGTTCTTGCAAAAGCTAGCTAGAAGTCCTAATGCTAGTGCTATAAACATGGCTTTTACTAAACATATTACTAATGCTCTCATACAAGTTAGGGAAGAGAAATTAAACATGAAGCTTCTATCCCTAGGAAGTTAGAAGATGGTTGGGAGCCCATCATTAAATTGAAATTGAATGACTTTGATTGCAATGCTTTGTGTGACCTTGGTGCTAGTATTTCTGTTATGCCTAAAAGATTATATGATATGCTTGATTTAGCACCTTTGGAAAATTGTTACTTGGATGTTCACCTTGTTGATTCTACTATTAAAAAACCTTTGGGAAGAATTGATGATGTTCTTATCATGGTTAACAACAATTATGTCCCCGTTGATTTTATTGTCTTGGATATTGAGTGCAATCCATCATGCCCTATTGTGCTGGGAAGACCTTTTCTTAGGACTGTAGGTGCTATTATTGATATGAAAGAAGGGAATATAAAATATCAATTTCCTCTCAAGAAAGGTATGGAACACTTTCCTAGGAAGAAGATTAAGCCACCTTATGATTCTATTGTTCGAACAAATTACAATGTTGATGCTTCTTCACTTGGTAATACTTGATGCATGCTTTGTGCCTAGCTAAAAGGCGTTAAAGAAAAGCGCTTATGGGAGGCAACCCATTTTATTTTTCTGCAATTTTTCTTTTATTGAGTCAAGGAGTTTGTTTACTTCTGTAGCAACTCCTTTGTATCTTTATTTTCTCGCATTGTTGTGCCAAGAGTAGCCTCTAATGATAAGATGATGCTTAATTTTGATTGCTGCGCAGAAACAGATTTTTGCTGTTCACTGTACGAAATTCCTAAAATCACCAGATTGTTAATTAAATCTGAAATTTTTGTGCGTAATCTTTATGAATGTCTGAAACTTTCATTAGTTCAGAGTTTCTCGATCTGAGCGTCGTAAGTGCCTCGAAAAAATTCGTCTTTGCGGACTGTTCTGTTTTAGACAGATTATGCCTTTTTATTTTTGCATTCTCTCTTTTACTAGTGTTGAGTGAAATTCTTTTTTGGGTGGAAGAGCTTCACATAACATCAGTGGCTGTAGCTAATGTTTAAAGTAACAAATCATATTGCGTCTTTATAGAACATGTGAATTTTTGATTATGCACTAACCCTCTAATGAGATCTACTTTGAGTTTGGTGTGACGGAAGTTTTCAAGGGTCAAGAGAGAAGGATGATATAATAGGATCAAGAAGAGTGAAGAGCTTAAGCTTGGGGAGGCTCCCATGGATCTCCCCAGCATATTTCAAGAAGACTCAAGCGTCTAAGCTTGGGGATGCCCAAGGCATCCCCTTCTTCATCGTCAAAATTATCAGGTCATCTCTAGTGAAACTATATTTTAATTCTTTCACATCATATGTGCTTTTCTTGGAGCGTCTGTGTGCTTTTATTTTCAGTATTGCACTTTTATTTTCAATAAAGCTTGACTGGACCCTAGCATTCTTGATTGGGAGAGAGACACGCTCCGCTTTTTCATGAGAATACTCCTATTCTTCACTTATATTTGTTGAGTATTCATATCTAGCGCTGTTCAGCTTTTAGCTCTTGTTTTCATGTATCTCTTGTCAGAGCTATTAGCTTTCTTTTGTAGAAAGTACTCTCTTGCTTCACTTATATTTGTTTGGAGAGTTGATGAAATAAATTGATTGGTGTTTGGTTGGTTCAGAAAATGTTGCATGTGGTAATTGGTATAAGGAAAAACTTGCTTAATCTTGTAGATCACTAAAATGGATAACTTGATGCTTGTCAATTGTTTTGAGTTAACAAGTAGATCATGATTAAATTGTGCATCACATGAGTTAAGCCTATTAGTGAAGAACTACCGTAAAGCTTGTTGAAAATTTGGTTTGCATCGGTGGTACCTCTAAGGTCTAGATATTTTCTAATAACAGGGTTTGGTTAACAAGGAAGACGGTATGAAGTCTTATAACGTTTGCAATATGTTTGTCATATAAAACTTGGTGTACGGGTTGATATTCTTGTTTGCTTACATAACCTTGCTAGCCTAAACTCTGTACTGAGAGGGAATGCTTCTCGTGCATCCAAATCCTTGAGCCAAAATCCATGCCATTTGTGTCCACCATAACTACCTATATGTGGTATTTCCTTGCCACTCCAAGTAAATTTTTCATGTGCTACCTTTAAATTATTCAAAATGTTATTATTCCCTTTTTGTGTCAATGTTTACTAGCTCATGAGGAATTAGTGTGGTTATTCTTTATTCTATTTGTCGAGTGGACTTTTACACCTGGACTAGTGGCATATACATCCGCTTATCCAATAACTTGCAAAAAGAGCTGGCAACGGGGTGCCCAGTCCCAATTAATTACAACTTTAACCAATTAATTCTCTTCACACTTTTGCCCTGATTCATCAGTAAGCAATGACAAACAGTGAAATACCTGAATGTGTGTAAACCAAAGAGAAAGAGGGATGATCTGCCTTGCTGGTAGAAATAACGTCCTTCATGGGAGCCGCTCTTAAAAGTCCGTTCGACAGGTAGAATACTGTTCTCACCCGCTACCATTCGTTGACAATTAACAAACACCTCTCAAAAATAGATACTCCTCCATGGTATGTGATTGATGGAAGGCACCCGAGGATTCGGTTAGCCATGGCTTGTGTTAGCAAGGTTGGGAGGAGTATCAAATATTTTATGCAATCTCTATATGCTTTCAAAAACCTAAAAGCTCTAGCACATGATTTAATCCCTGCTTCCCTCTGCGAAGGGCCTTTCTTTTACTTTTATGTTGAGTCAGTTTTCCTATTCTTTCTGTCTTCCACAAGCAAACACTAGTGTCAACTTTGTTACAACATGCGTTATATGCAATGTATTGGACTTGTTATACTACTTTGTGTTGACAATATCCATGAGATAAATATGTTGAAAGTTGAAGCAAATGCTGAAACTAAATTCTTCCTTTGTGTTGATTAAATACCTTTTATTAGAAACTATTGCTTTATGAGTTAACACTTATGCAAAACTGTTTGATGCTTGTCTCGAAAGTACTATTCATGAAAACGTTTAGCTTGTGTGATTCATTGTTTACTCATTATCTATTTGGTAGCAAATTATAGACCATTGACTTGGATCACTTCATTCATTTACATGTGCCTTGCAATATTATATGATCAAGATTATGATAGTAGCATGTCACCTCAAAAATTATTTGTTTTTATCGTTTACCTACTCGAGGACGAGTAGGAACTAAGCTTGGGGATGCTGATACGTCTCAAACGTATCTATAATTTTTGATGTTCCATGCTTGTTTTATACCAATTGCTACATGTTTTGCATCTACTTTATATCACTTTTATACATTTTTTGGGACTAACCTATTAACAAGATGCCGAAGTGCCAGTTCCTGTTTTCTGCTGTTTTTGTATTCCAGAAAAGCTAGTCTGGAAATATTCTCGGAATTGGACGAAACTACACGGGGGTGCCTATTTTTCCAGAACACGCCTGACGGAGCGAAGGAGCAGCAGAGGAGGGCCACCAGGAGGCCACACGCACCAGGGCGCGGGCCCCCCTCTGCCGCGCCCTGGGTGGTGTGGGCCCCTCGGGGGTCCGCAGCCGCCGCCCTTTCGCCTACTTATTCCCCCCGACGCGAAAACCCTAAGTACCTGAGCAAATATCCACGAAAAGTTCCAGAGACGCCGCCGTCGTCAACCCTAGCTCGGGAGGGTTCAGAACCTCTTCCCGGCACCCTGCCGGAGAGGGGAATCGTCACCGGAGGCTTCTACATCGCCATGCCTGCCTCCGGAGTGATGCGTGAGTAGTTCATCCTTGGACTACGGGTCCATAGCAGTAGCTAGATGGTTGTCTCTCCACTTTGTGCCATCATGTTTAGATCTTGTGAGCTGCCCTACATGATCAAGATCATATTATTGTAATGCTACATGTTGTGTTTGCTGGGATCCGATGAATATTGAATATTATGTCAAGTTGATTATCAATCTATCTTATATGTTATTTAAGATCTTGCATGCTTTCCGTTACTCGTAGATGCTTTGGCCAAGTAGATGCTTGTAACTCCAAGAGAGAGTATTTATGCTAGATAGTGGGTTCATGTCTCCGTTTAACCTGGGACAGTGACAGAAAGTTCTAAGGTTGTGGATGTGCTGTTGCCACTAGGGATAACCTAACGATGCTATGTCCACGGCATATGTGTTTGTTTACATTACGCACTTTACTTAATGCAATTATCCGTTGCTTGCAACTTAATACCAACGGGGGACTCGGATGACAACCCGGCGGTGGATTATTAGTCATAGATGCTGTTGGATAACGATCTATGTATTATGTCGTAATGCCCAATTAAATATCATAGTAGTCAACATGTCATGTATATGCATTGTCATGCGCTCACTATTCGTCAATTGCCCAGCTGTAATTTGTTCACCCAACATGTTAGTTATCTTTTATGGAGAGACACCACTAGTGAACTGTGGACCCCGGTCCATTCTTTTACACTGATTAAACAACCACAAACTGCAAACTGTTCCTTTTTCATTCTCTGCAATTTAATACTCATTTTCCACACCATACGTTTAATCCTTTGTTTTCAGCAAGCCAGTGAGATTGACAACCTCACTGTTTCGTTGGGGCAAAGTAGTTTGATTGTGTTGTGTGCAGATTCCACGTCAACAGTCCAGACTCCCTGCGACAGCTATTTTTCTGGCGCCGTTGACAACCTTCTGAAGAGTTGCTGCTCCTACTGGTTCGATAACCTTGGTTTCTTTCTGAGGGAAAACTTGCTGCTGACTACATCATACCTTCCTCTTGGGGTCTCCCAACGAACGTGTGTTTCACGTCATCACATGCCCGTGCGTTGCAACGGGAAATGAGAAATGTATGTAATGTTTGTTCCCCAGACACGGTTGCACCTGGGGTGACGAACACCGACCATGGGGAACCTGATATTGCGAGACATCGTCGGCACAATGACAACGAGCTCGTTCTCCGCTGCCAGCTGCTGCCTATCTCCCGTGAGTTGACGAAGCACTGACACAACGCTAGCACTGATTCACAATTTGGGATCCATCCCCACACACACCACGCATCAGATCTATCCCCACATAATTTGGGACAATTAGGCCACCACGCGGGGAGGCTGACAGGCAGTGTGCCGGTGTCGCTGCAGCACCCGGGGCCATGCTGTGCCGCCGACAGCCGCCGTGTCCTCGAGGCACCGGCTCGGTGATTCTCACGATGCGGGCTGGTTCTCCTTGGGAACTACGGATCCACCAGTTCCCTCGTCCAGCAGAACGTGTACTCATCGAGCATCCTGCTCCTTGGCCCGGACGCTGCTCGGCTGGTTGTGGATGCGCGAGTCGCCGAGCGCCTGGTGCTCGATCTGGTACCCGTCCGGTGCAGTTCCTCGTACGCCGCCATGCAAGGGCCTGGGTGCCGCCGCGCAGAGGCCTCATCCGCCGGCGAGGACGACTCAAGGGGAACAGGGTGTATGGATGGTATCGGGTGGTCTTCGGTGGAGAGCGCCCTCTCGCTCAGCAGGGAGGAGGTTGGCTGGGTGGGGTGGAGAAAGACCCGCTGCAAGAGGTCATGGTGACCAGCGCCATGTGATGCGCGGGAACGGATCCCCTACCTTGTCCAAGCCTCCCCCTTGCACCAAAGCACCAGCATAATATTGGTCGCCGTCGAGCCCCAGTACAAGATTGGGAGGGCCGGAGGAGGACGGCAACGCCGGTCACCACGGAGCGAAACCTAGGCTCGCTTAGGATCGGGGAAAATAGACCGTTTGTAGAGTTTCTAATTCTTTTCGACCGTTTTTTCCACTTGCCGGTGGCTGTGGGGTAATTTTGTATAACTTCAAGGGCAATTTGGATGACCTACCAAACTAAACGGCGGAAACCTTAGTGCCTTTATTATTAGGTATAGAAAAGAAGGATGGCTTCCTATGGTACGTCATCAGAATTGCCCCTAAATTTCAAAGAAATTACTCATGCTGCCACCGCCAAGTGAAAATAACGCTTGGTTTTACGACAGGCAGGAACAGGTCAACGTGCCAGCTAAGCTAGCTCCTGGATGGAAAAAAAACAAATAGCTGCTGGATGGATTTTCGGCCGGCGTGATTTGCAGCTAGCTGCGCGGTGCGGCTGTGCAGCTGCTGGCACTGCCGGAAACGAGGAGGCGACGAGCTATGCGACGGTACGACAAGGCATCAAGGGAAGGTCCGCGGGCGTGGTCCCATCGGCTGGCATGTTCTCCGCGTCCAGGAGCGCGGCAGAGCTGACGAGCACGGTGGCGGCGAGGCCGTCGGGTTAGCAGGAAACGGCCGGACAGCCTACGGACTGGCCGGTCGAGGGCGCGAACTCGGACGGCGAGGACCGCAGCTAGACGGTGAACTGGGGGAGGGCGACGGCCTGGCGGGCGGGCGGGCACCGGCCGTCGGCCGGCGTCCCACGGTCCCAGCTGTCCCGGCGGTCGGCGACCTTGGCCGTGCTTTCCCGCGCGTGAAGAAGAAGAAGAACATGAGCCAATCGTTCAAAAGTACTCCCTCCGTTCCTAAATATAAGATGTTTTAGGTTTTGTCCACATTCACATGTACACAGGTGTATCTAGACACATTTCATGTGTATGTTCATTCACTTTAGTATTTATATAGACAACATGTGTAACACCTAAAATATCTTATATTTAGAAACGGAGGGAGTAGCTAGCTAAATGCGTATACGGTATACCCCAGTTAGCTCGGCACCTGGAAAAAAAAGCAGAGTCTACACAGTGCGCCGCGCGACACGCCGCCACCGGCACGCATGAGGCCTCACGGTATCGCCTAGCCGAATCTTGCGACCGCATGAATGGCGTCATGGTTGCTGGCATCTATTTTCATCCTTTTTGTCCAGACTTCCAACTTTTTGATGTCGACAAAAGGACGATACAAATTTAGGGTCAAAGCATAAACTGATCAATGGATCCGGTAGAGCACTATGCTTAATGTTGAGTTGGGCTACTGGCTATTTTCCTCAAGCATGTCAGCTCAACCATTTGGTTTTCATCATTAACGACGATTTGAGTAACTTGAGATTAGTTCTGTACGGTTACCTCATTTCCTTACAAAATTTGAGTTCTCTCTTAGTATACAACCTCCGTTCTACATTAGGCGATTTATGCACAAAACTTGATCTTCTGAGACTATCATGCAGCCGAACATGTAAGCCAACAGACATTCAAGATGTTTCTATAATGACATAAAACCAAAATTTGGGTGAAACCTAATTGAAAATGTTTATTCGAACATTTCAAAAGGTGCAAACTATACATTTCAATTATGAGCACATATTGTTTTGCTCTCTCCCGTTGCAACGCACAGGCATGTGTGCTAGTATCTTCTCAAATACTCTTCCCCACAATACACTATCTTGGTGTAGAGTTTTTGATTTATAAAAAAAATGAGATGGTTTGTGGGGATGTTTAGGGATTATCCCATTCAAAATTGGAGTTGTAAACGGACTATTGGGGATTTTTTTTAGATACAGGATAATCCAGTCCAATCTCCTTAAATAAACTTCCAATACACTAGAAGTAACCAAGGGCTAAACGAGAGCTAGTTGGAGTAGACTTCATTTGGATTTTCTTCAACTATAGTGTTTCTGTTCGCTCGCACTGACATGGTTTCCCTCTTTTATAGAAGTAGTCACACTGCTTCTACTGTGTACCATTTTTCGCGTTGATAAAATATGGTCCCAACGCATAAAATAAATATTAGCTCATTTCTACTTTTTCTAACATTATAAACTTTTTTGAAAAGCATAAAGTTTTCAAAAAAAATGAGTTTTTTATTTATTTTGAACCATGTAAAAATTCTTCTTGAATTCATGAAAGTATTTCATATTCTAAAAAATATATTAAGTAATCGTTGATGCTACTTTTGGATGTAACACGTCGATAAAATATTTGTGTAATCCCTTTCTTTCTACATGTATGAAATGTTTTCAGTTGTATCAGTGAAGCGAAAAAATGTATTCTGGATCGATATATGTCTTCATATCACAATTGTCGGTAGGTAATCGTTCTCACGAGTTTTTGTATTGCAAAAGTCAATAACCAAGAGAAGAGAAGCACTAGTAGAACATGACCATCCATCCGGAGCTTTGGTCCCGGCCGAATTATAACCCGGGATCAATGCACCATTGATCCCGGGTCGAGCCGTCGTGGCGCCCGTGGGCATTGATCCCGGGTCGGTTGGGACCTTTCATCCCGGTTCGTGACACGAACCGGGATGAAAGGGTCTTCACATGCGCCCACATGCGTCGCCGCGCTGGGCCCCTCTGGCAGGGGACCTTTGGTCCCGGTTCGTGTTACAAACCGGGATCAAAGGGTCTCCCTGCTATATATCATCTTCTTCCACCCGAGCTAGCTCGAGTTCATCACCATTTCTCCTCCATTTTCCTCTCTCCCACTCAAATTAATCCCCATTTTTTTGCACCATTTGAGAGGATTGAAGGCACCCCATCTATTCAAAGGTTAGCAACATCGTTCTTTCCTCCGGCGTTGCAACTTTAGCTCATTTCGTTGCTAGTTTAGCTCATTTCAATTTTGTAATGCTAGCAAGGTGTTTGATGAAATGCCCAAGCTAGAAAGTGTATTTGCGAGCCCAAATTAATTTATTATTTGTGGATTTTAGTGTTGTCCCCGTCCTCACCGCCGTCGATAGCCCGCGTCGTCCCGTCACCGGCACCACTTTGGTGAGCCTCTTTTTTATCTTTTATTTTTAAAACCTATATATATACTTGTATGATTTAAATGCATATTTATTTCTTGTATAATTAATTTCTTTTGTTTTTTATATGTATAGTGTCATGGTTTTGATATCCGTCCCCGTCGGCCCTCGTCCGATCTATGATTCGGATGTGGTATATTTTCATAACTATTTGTTTCGTTTCGTGTTTATCACACTCATGCCCGACCAACTTGACGTAGAGATATTTTTATTTAGGAGGTAGTTGAACCGGAAATTCCAGTCGACCCTATTGTCGAGTATTTTAAAAAGGAAAACGACGATTTGAAAGCAAAATTGAAGATAAGCGAAGATCTTTGTCTCCAATACCTAGAAGAGAAGAGTGTATTGGACTTGAAGATTGCCGACATCGATGATGCTTACGGGGTCGTCGTCGCTGCTCACGAGATGAAGATGGAGGCAATGCGCTTGAAGCTTAAAAAGATTAGAAAATATGCCATTAGTCGAGAGGCTTGGTATCATTATGCTGTTGGTTCAATAGTTACCTTAGTTGCGATTTTGATCGCATTTGTTGTTGGATTTAAATTCTTTAGATAGTTGTATGTTAGGTTCAATTAATGTATGTTTCATTAGAACAATGTATTACATTTGGGCACTACTCTACTTTGGTTTTAATGTGATGAACTTGTATTAATTAATTTGGTCAGTACTATATATTTATGATGTAGTGTAATGGTTTTTGATATATTTATATAATGCAGATGAGCCGGCAATGGATGTACAGTGACCGACGCGGTCTCGACTTTATCAATGGCATGCATAGTTTTCTCCGTGTGGCTAATGATAACAAGCCGTCGAGTGGTTATATTCTTTGTCCATGTAGAGTCTGCAAGAATAAGCGGGATTACTCTACGTCAAGAACCATTCACGTCCACCTGTTGGAGGAGGGTTTCATGGATGGTTATTATTGTTGGACCAAGCACGGAGAAAGAGGGGTTATGATGGAAGAAAATGAAGAAGAAGAGGATAATGACACCTATCCTACGTTCACTGCAGACGGTGATACTCCAATGGGGGAAGACGAAGCTGAAGAAGAGCCCAATGATGATGAGCCCAATGATGATTTTGGCCGGGCCATTCTTGATGCACGGATAAACAGCGGAAGTGAAAACGAGAGGTCGAAGTTGGATAGCATGTTAGAGGATCACAAAAAATTGTTGTACCAAAATTGCGAAGATGGCCAGAAGAAGCTTGGTACCACGCTGGAATTGCTGCAATGGAAGGCAGAGAATGGTACAACTGACAGAGGATTTGAGAATTTGCTGAAAATAATAAAGAAGATGCTTCCAAGGGATAACGTACTGCCCCCCAGTACGTACGAAGCAAAGAAGATTGTGTGCCCTCTAGGATTAGAGGTGCAGAAGATACATGCATGCATCAATGATTGCATCCTCTATCGCGGTGAGAAGTACGAGCATTTGAATGCGTGCCCGATATGCGGTGCGTTGCGGTACAAGATAAGGCGAGATGACCCTGGTGATGTTGACGGCGATCCGTGCCCCAGGAAGAGGGTTCCTGCCAAGGTGATGTGGTATGCTCCTATAATACCACGGTTGAAACGTTTGTTCCAAAACAAAGAGCATGCAAAGTTGTTACGATGGCACAAAGAAGACCGTAAGAAAGACATGATGCTGAGACACCCCGCTGATGGGTCGCAGTGGCGAAAAATCGACAGGACCTTCAAGACGTTTGCAGATGACGCTAGGAACATAAGATTTGGTCTAAGTACAGATGGCTTTAATCCTTTCGGGGAACAAAGCTCCAGTCATAGCACCTGGCCTGTGACTCTATGTATGTATAACCTTCCTCCTTGGTTGTGCATGAAGCGGAAGTTTATTATGATGCCGGTGCTCATCCAAGGTCCGAAGCAACCCGGCAACGACATTGATGTGTACCTAAGGCCATTGATTGAAGAACTTTTAGAGTTGTGGAGTGACGAAGGGGTACGTGTGTGGGATGAGCACAAACAAGAGGCATTTGACCTACGAGCGTTGTTGTTTGTAACCATCAATGATTGGCCTGCTCTTAGTAACATTTCAGGACAGTCAAACAAGGGATACAATGCTTGCACGCACTGTCTAGATAAGACTGAAAGTATATATGTAGGCAACAAGAATGTGTACCCAGGTCATCGTCGATTTCTTCCACCTGAGCATCCCGTAAGAAAGAAAGGCAAGCATTTCAAATGTGAGGTTGATGACCGGACGAAGCCTACCTGCCCTGATGGTGATGCTATATATGAGATGGTCAAGGATTTAGAAGTAATCTTTGGAAAGGGTCCTGGCAGTCTATCTGTTCCGAAAGACGCCAACAAGCGCGTACCCTTGTGGAAAAAGAAATCCATATTTTGGGAGTTACCCTATTGGAAAATCCTAGAGGTTCGCTCTGCAATCGACGTGATGCACGTGACGAAAAATCTTTGCGTGAACCTGCTAAGCTTCTTGGGTGTGTATGGGAAGACGAAAGATACACCGGGTGCACGACTGAACCATCAACATATGCACGAGAAGACGAAAGACGACCAACTTAATCCAGAGAAGTATCAAGGTCCTGCCAGCTACGCTCTTACCAAACAAGAGAAGGAGATCTTTTTTGAAGTCCTGAACAGTATCAAGGTCCCGTCTGGCTTCTCGTCGAATGTGAAGGGAATAATTAACATGGCAGAGAAAAAGTTCCAAAACCTGAAGTCTCATGACTGCCATGTGATTATGACACAATTACTACCGGTTGCATTGAGGGGGCTTCTACCGGAAAATGTTCGACTACCCATTGTGAAGCTATGTTCATTCCTCAATGCAATTTCTCAGAAGGTGATCAATCCATTGACTCTAGGAACTTTACAGAAGGATGTTGTTCAGTGTCTTGTCAGCTTCGAGTTGGTGTTCCCACCATCCTTCTTCAATATTATGACGCACCTCATAGTTCACCTAGTCGAAGAGATTCAAGTTCTCGGTCCTGTATTTCTACACAACATGTTCCCCTTCGAGAGGTTCATGGGAGTCTTAAAGAAATACGTTCATAACCGTGCTAGGCCTGAAGGAAGCATCTCCAAGGGTTATGGAACAGAGGAGGTCATTGAGTTTTGTGTTGACTTTATTCCTGACGTTAACCCGGTCGGTGTTCCTCAATCGCGCCATGAGGGGAGATTGCGTGGAAAAGGAACACTAGGAAAGAAACAAATATTTTCTGACTGGGATTCTTTCAATCGAGCACACTACACAGTTCTACATAATTCGAGCTTGGTGGCTCCGTATATCGAGGAACACAAGAATACTTTACGCTCATTAATGGCTGAAGAATGCATTGAAAAAGAACACTTGAAGACTTTCTGCGGGTGGTTGCACACACGTCTCATTAATGACAACACTGTCGAAGAACAGCTAAACTTGTTGGCCAGAGGACCATCTTCGACTATATTGGCTTTTCAAGGGTACGAGATAAATGGGAATACATTTTACACGGCCGACCAAGATAAAAAGAGCACCAACCAAAACAGTGGTGTCCGCTTTGATGCATCAAACAACAATGGGACAAAGGACACATATTATGGGTACATAGAGCAGATATGGGAACTTGACTACGGACCTTCTTTCAAGGTACCTTTGTTCCGGTGCAAATGGTACAACCTGGATGGTGGGGTAAACGTAGACCCGCAGTACGGAATGACTACAGTGGATCTCAAGAATTTTGGGTATGACAACGAACCATTCGTACTAGCCAAAGACGTGGCTCAGATTTTCTATGTGAATGACATGTCTTCCAGACCAAAAAAAAGAAAAGATAAGCAAGCGAAGACATCATATGATGAGCCAAAGCGTCACATAGTTCTTTCAGGGAAAAGAACTATCGTGGGAGTGGAGGACAAGACAGACATGTCAGAAGATTACAACAATTTTGAAGAAATCCGGCCCTTCGCAGTGAAAATTGACCCAAGTCTCGCGTTAAATGGAGAAGCTTGTCCATGGCTACGGCGCAAACAGAAGAAAGTGACGGGTAGAAAGTTGAAGAAGATTGTGTAATGAGGAGGATGACGACGACGATCCGTATGCATCCTTACAGTCCGTTTTATGAAAAGTGTGAGTGATGTGTAATAATGTAACTGTGTGAGTGAAACGATCCGTATGCTTCTTCAGTCCCGGTCGGTTAGAAACCTTTATGTGATGTATAGTAATGTATTAAAGCATTAAAGTCGTCGTGAGCAGCAAATCGACCTTCGATCCACAGCGGCAAGACGTCTCTGATGATCTACGACCGTCCCAAAAAGTGTTGGGAATGTCGCAGATCATCAGAGCGCCTTGCCGCTGCTTGGATCGGACCGAGGGGCATGGCTACCACTTCCACCACCACCACCACTCCCACCTCCTCGGCAATTCATCATTGCGTCACCCTAATCCAGTGGCTGGATTCAACCTACCTGAGGGCTTGTGTTTCCAACAGCGTCGTTGTGTTGTCATTGTTCACCGACCTACAGGAGGTGGCTCCAATGGCTGGCCGGTGAACAAGGACGAACACAATAATGCCAAGGAACATGCCAGCAGGTAGGCTAAATCCAGCCATTGGATTCGGTGGCGAAGGTAGAGGCTCGTTGTGTGCCGTTCGCTGCAGGGACGCCGCTATTTATAGGCGATTAGAAAGTGTACCTGTGGATGAGGTGGGAGTGGTGGTGGTGGTGGGGAGTGCAGATCCAACAGCTCACAATCCCTCAAAAGAAGCACACGGATCGTGTGTTTCTTTCAAGCGCTTGTGAGCCGTTGGATCAGGGGTGTGTTTCTTTTGAGGGATTGTGAGCTGTTGGATCTGCAGTATCACGACCACTTCGTGATCCACATGACCCGGTTGGTGTTACCAACCGGGACTAAAGAAGCACACGTACCCTATATATAGCCCCCCTCCTCAGACAGGTTACTCACACACAAAACATTCCAGCGTCACTCGGAGAGGCATCTTTGGGCAACCAGCGGCAAGACGTCTCTGATGACCTGCGACCGTTCCAAACGGTTGCAGATCATCAGAGATGTGTTGCCGGACGGTTGTAGATCATCAGAGACGTCTTGCCGCTGCTTGGATCGAAGTGGTGCTCAAACACAAAACATTCCAGCGTCACTCGGAGAGGCATCTTTGGGCAACCAGTGGCAAGACGTCTCTGATGACCTGCGACCGTTCCAAACGGTTGCAGATCATCAGAGACGTCTTGCCGGACGGTTGTAGATCATCAGAGATGTCTTACCGCTGCTTGGATCGAAGTGGCGCTCAAACCTAGGACAAGGGTGCCGCGTCGTCGAAGGGGAAGGGTGTTGCGTCGTCGAAAGGCAGGAGTGATGCGGGAGGCTGCGTCGATGGTAGATGAATTTTATTTTTCTAATTTGCAGAGGTTTCGCCGGAGAAGGTAGGCACTATAAGATTTTATATTTTATGGCTCCACCAGGTGCCGCCGAACCTCCACCTGTCTGGTAACACCAACCGGGACTAAAGGCGGGCTTCGCGGTCACGACTCGTGTCAGTCACACATGTCCGCCAGCGGTAACCGTCGCTTTATAAAAGGGGATTGCAGAATAATTCAAAGCAGGGAACAGTATTGTCCTCACTTTACAAAAACATCATCGATCAAATATTCAAAAGTATCACGCATACATCTTTATTTAATCCATAATACATCACGAATAATATAACTAACTTTTGCCGGGTCCTAAGCCGCGAGGTGCTGAGCGGCCGGCGGCTTGCACCCAAAGATAAGGAACCATCACTGGGGCAATACTCACATGAGGAGGATCCCTATGAAGTGTATACCACATATTGTCATGCACCGCTTGCGTATCCAACCTAACCAGGTAACGACGGACGTGCTCGTCCTCCTCTCTGATACGGTGACGCACCTCCACCTCGGGGGCCGGCGGCCTCTGCACCGAGGCTGGCCCACGCGACGGCCACCAAACAAGATCCGGGTCGACGACGTCACCCGGATTCCTCACCAAACTACGCGTCCCGGAAGACACCTCCCAGTGCCAGCCCGGCGGAGCCCAGTCCCGGACACTGCCCGTTCCAACAAATGGGTGGTCGTCATCGATTCCCGCCGAGATCTGAAAAAATGAGCGGGGAATTTGATCAAACAACTAAGGTGCGTGCAACCTAGGTAGGGGAGGGAGAGGGCAGCACCTTGGCATGGGGACGGAGGGGAGGTCCACGGTGGTGTGGAGGATATATCGCGGCGCCGGCGGAGGCCACGGGCGTGGAGGAGGGCGTCGAGCGGCGCAGACAAGGGCGGCGGCGGCGCGGATTAGGGGAGAGAGCAGGGGCAGGCTCTCAGGTCTCCCGGCCCCTGGCCTTTATATAAGGAGGAAAGATAAACCTTATCCCAGCCCCCACCAACCCCACCTTATCCCGACCCCTGGCCTTTATATAAGGAGGAAAGATAAACCTTATCTCAGTCAAAAATCAAATTTATCACGAAAGCAATTAAATCAATAGATATAAAAGAAAAAGAAAACACAAATAGAAACAAGAAAAAAAAGGCCTTTCATATATATTGGACCATTTAAGTTAAATTTTAAAAAGAAACTAAAATAACAATTCAAAAACATGTAAAAGAAAAACAAAACTACAAAAGCAATTAAATTAATAGATGTAAAAGAAAAAGAAAACAGAAATAGAAATAAGAAAAGGAAACAAGAAAAAAAAGAAAAACACCATTCATCCCGGTTGGTAACACCAACCGGGACCAAAAGCCTGCTGGGCTTCGCGCGCAATTTTTCGCGGCCCAGACAGACCTTTGGTCCCGGTTGGTGTTACCAACCGGGAAGGGTCATCCATCCCGGTTCCAGCCACGAACCGGGATGAAAGGTCTGTCCGCGTCGATTTGGTGGCCTTCGCCCCAAATTTTTCCCCAAGTCCTCGATTTCGACCTCCTCTGCCGAGGTGCTGCTCACCCGCCCGTGGCGCCGCCGCTTCCCCGAGGTGCTGCTCGCCCGCCGCCGTCGATCCGTGCTACTGCATCGTCGCCGCCGTCGCGTGCCGTCCCATCCCCTGGCGCGGGCTGCCTCTGGCCGTGCTGCATCGGCCCGTCGTCGCCCCTCCCCGACGCCGCGCGTGTCCCCTGTCGTCGCCGCCCTTCGTCGTCGCCCGCTGCCACCGCGGCCGTGCCCTCGTCGACGCTGCGTCGCCGCCACCTCCCCTTCCTTGCCCCACCACCTCCGTGCCCCTCCCCGACGCCGTGTCCCCTGCGGTCGCCGTCCGTCGTCGTCGCCCGCCGCCACCGCCGCTTCGAAGTGCTCTGCCCCGACGCCGTGCGCCTCCCCTGCCTCGCCTGCCGCCGTCGCCCTGCCCTCACCTGCCCTGGGCTGCCCTGCCGCCTCCTCCCCTGCGTCGCTCTCCACCGCCACGCCATCGGCCGTAGCCTCGAGGTGAGCTTTTTTGTATTTTTGTTGATTTTGGTACTGTTTTAGCTAGTGTATTATTGTTAGATTTTGCAACGAATATAGCAAATATACCAACGAATTTTTATGAATTTTTTGCTATAGAGATTGCTATGAATTTTAAAATTCATGTGAAGATTTTATGAATTTTTTGCTATACTATGTGTGGAGATTGCTATGAATTTTTTTTGAGGCACAATTTTCTAAGTTCATGTGAATATTAAAATTGCTATGAATTAATTAGTGTGTAGATTAAAATTGCCATTTTGTTCTAATTAAGTTCATGTGGAGATTAAATTTGCTATGAAATTTAGTGTCATTTAATTTTAAAACGTGGAGATTAAAATTGCTATGAATTTTAGTGTGGAGATTAAAATTGCCATTTTGTTCTAATTAAGTGATGTTTAGATTAAAATTTTATGCCATTTTGTTCTAATTAAGTTCATGTGGAGATTAAAATTGATATGAATTTTGCTATGAATTTTGGATCCAAATCATTGATCTAAGTTATAGTAAAATTTGCCATCTTGTTCATCTTGTAAATCAATTTGCCATCTTGTAAATTTGCCATCTTGTAAAATTGATATGAATTTTGCTATGAATTTTGCTATGAATTAAGTTCATTTTGTAACTATAACCAAAATGAATTATATAGTTAAAATTGCCATCTTGTTCATCTTGTAAATCAATTGTAGGCTTTCTTCTTTTGCAAATTTTAGATGTAATTGAGCCATGGATTTGAGTGTCATTTAATTTTACATATGGATATTCATATTCTTGTTACAAAATTGATTGCAGGCACATTAATTGAGCCATGGATCCAAATTGTCCGGACGACTTCGGCATAGACGAGGAGCGTGGAGAGCCATTGGATCCACTTTTTACGGGCCTCGGCGTTAGAGACGAGGATCGTGAAGAGCGAATGTGTATGATTATAGCAGGACGTGCAGCCGCGCCTGTCGGTGAAGAAGACGTTGTGGCAAATTTAGAGGAATTCAGCTCCCAATTTCTCAATGACTCCGGTGAGGGAGCAGAAATTTGTGTAGAGAAGGAAGTGGTAGTAACAAACTCAGGCGAGGTATATATTAATTAAGCCTCTGTTGATCGATGACATAGCTTAATTATTTGATCCTGCGGTTATTAACGAATCTTTTTTTTTCTTTTAGCCCTCTGGAACAAGCAAATCATCTGCATCTAGAGTGTCGAAAGGGTCGAAAGGGTCGAAAGGGTCGAAAGCCATGAAGCCTCGAGGCCCGTCGAAGCCGATGAAGGAGGGTCAAAGGGTAGTGATCGACATAGTTGATGCTACTGGCCAACCAATGCAACCCTTAGAGTGCCGCCGCAAATTTATAAACCAATGCGGAGTTTTAGTTAGGGACATGGTACCGATCACATGTCAAGAATGGCATCCGCGGAAGGACGGGAGCAACACTTGGACTTATGTCGACGACCAAACAAAAGATTTGTTTTGGGAGAAGCTCTTGACAAAGGTCACCCTGCCTCCAGAAGTGACAGAAAACGAGAAGTGGATGGAGAAAGTCAAGGAGTGGACTCTTGGCAAGGCTGCCGAACAGTTCCGAACCCACAAGAAAACTATATGGAAAGATTATTGTGAAGAGAAGGAAAAAGATCCTGAATACACTCCAGTATTCACCGGAGCACAAGTGAAGCTAAACGACCAGTGGCCCTTATTTAAAGAGCAAAGAGAATCGGAGGCCGCTGTGGCCCGATCGGAAAGAAACAAGTTAAATGCTGCGAAGAAGGAATATCACCACACTTTGGGGGCAGGTGGCTACAAGGCTGCCGTGCCTAAGTGGGAAGCATTTGAAGCAAAACTGCTTGATGAGGGGAAGATTCCACAGACAGCGGGCTGGCCCGATAGGTCCAAATTTTGGTTGTTCGCGCATGGCGCTGGGTTGGACCCTGACACAGGGAAGATTGTTGCTCAGGGAAAATGGGAGGCAAAGATTAGGTTTATAACCACAGAACTTGAGAAAGCAATAGAGCAAGTTCGAAATGGAACCTACAAGGTCGACAGAGAGAAAGACGAGCTGTCACTCGCACTCGGGAATCCTGAAAAAGTTGGACGAGTACGAGGTTATGGATACGGAGTTACTTGGGCACAAGGTTTTCCGGCAGACGCTCACACTTATAGAAGCCGTCAGAGAAAGAAAAAGGAGGAGAGCGACCGGTTATCGGCATTGGAACGCAAGGTGCATCAGCTGTTGCAAAGTCAGCAAAGGGAATCTCGTGTGCAGCTAGAAAGTCCAGAAGTCGAAGCCGCCCTATCTAATCAGCAAAAAAGCAGCGTGGGTTCCACGCAGATGGAACATTCTGAACTTGAAGCGCCGCCGACTCGATACCCCGTGGATGATATCACGGAGAAGACAGAATGCGAGCTACATATGGCAATGGGCAACTTGTCCTTCAAGGTGGCGGTCGGCTATGCTTTACTGAATGAACCTGGACCAAGGTACCATCTCGGCGGGATTCCAGCTGGCTATGCTATTGTCGGGGTGGATGACGTTGTGCCGTTATATGCTAATCTAAATCTTGACATTCCTGGAGGTGACGGCGAGAGGACACTAGGAGATGCCAAGAAGTCCATCATTCTGTGGCCAAAGAAATACATCTTGTTTCCAAATTTGCCGCCGCCAAGGCCACCGACTCCTCCAAGTAGCAACCCCCCACCTCAAGATCCACCCTCCCCACGTCATGATCCATCCCCCCCACCTCAAGATCCTCCCTCCCCACGTCATGATCCATCCCCTGCACCACCACCTCAAGATCCATCCCCCCCACCTCAAGATGCATCCTCGCCACCTCGTGACGACTGTCGGGAGCCCAGCCCGAGTCAAGAGAGAGTGCGCTCTGTTTCGCGGAAACTAAAGATCCCGTCGAAATATACAGAGAGGTGTGCTTTAAACTTCCCGCCAGAAACTCGAGAGGAACGTGAGTTGCGAAAGCCTCTTCCAAAGAGATCCTACGACTTGACTCCAGAGGAACTCGAGGAGTCGGTGCGAGCTGATGTGAAAAAACAATTGGCACCGAAACGGCACATGCGAAAGGAGGTAATAGCACCGGGAAAAGTGGCACAATTTCTGAAAAATCTATCGACTGGGCCGGCACGGCCGCCTATTCTGCGAGACGACTATGATCGTACCATTGAAAAGTTAATTAGAGAACGGAATTTGCAGGAGAATGAGGCATGTCGCCAAAAGAGGGAGCAGCAGCAGATGGCAGCTAAAAAGGCCCAGCAGGAGAAGGAGGCTGCATTTCGCCAAAAGAGGGAAGCTAATAAGAAATCCGGGAAACAAGTGGCCCAGCTCGGAGAACAGGCAAACCAGTCGGTCCCCGCGTTCAAAGTGGTGTCCGATAAGGAAATACAGCAAGACACAATTCTCATAGAAAACCCCAAAGAGTATATGTATGCATGGACATATGCCTACGGGAAGCCCTTGGTCAGACCTGAGATGGTCAAATCTCTGCCGACACAATTGCGACGTTTGCATGAGTGGTACGAGGGAGCCGTAAAGGGGCACCATGAGTATTTCCACGTTTCATATAAGAAAGACCATTATTTAGAGGATAACGCGATGTATGTGCCGTTTGACGAAATATTTCAGTTATTCAATCAAGACTCCCTCGACAAAGCCATCATCAGCTGCTATTGTTTGTAAGTGATTTATTTTATGCAATTTAATTAAGTCTCTATCTCAGCTCGTTCGTTGCCAATTATCTAACTTTATTCTTTTGTACGCTATTATATATGCAGAATGAAGATCGTCGAATGCAGAGACAACGGAATCTATAGTTTAGGGTTCATGGACCCATATTGGATTCATGAAGTAACCGTAAGGAACCATCCCGAGGACACCGAGCATTACATGCTCCAATATCTAGTGAAACACCATACATGTGAAGATATACTTCTTCCTTACAACTTCAGTGAGTGTTACCGTACCTTCTACACATTCTACTTTGCTTACTCGATGTTTAGTGTAACTCATGGACATATAAATGTGTGAAGGAACCATTGGATTCTGGTAGACATTAGACCTGAACAAGCATGCGTTCAAGTCCTGGACTCGTTAAGGAAAGATATGGACGATTATATCAACTTGCAAGCAATGTTTCAGAGGTAACTTCAGTCATTATCGCTCTATATATCGATCTCTTTCGTTCGTTCAAGTCCTTTGATTTTTTCTTTTGCCGGCCAGGGTTTGGGAAAAGTTCATTACCGAGGTTCGTGGGACTTGGAAACCGCACCTGTTTTGGTATGAAACCAAGGTAAGTAGTAGTACTATATATATATGTCCGCGCAACTTTTAAATTCTAGTTTCAGCACCATTATCATGCTTGATTGTTATTTTGATTAAATTCTATTATTTGTAAAGTGGTGTCTGAGGCAGGCACAAGGGAATAATTTATGTGGATATTATGTTTGCGAGTACATACGATCTTTTGTTCATCAGCGGGATAGAAAGCTCAGAACAACAGAGGTCTGTATACACTCTCGGCAATTACTTCATTACCATATTTGTGTTCATTTCCATTTTCACATTTTCTGATGATTTCACATTTTCTTATTGATTAGATGGAACGAGAGAAGGACAAGCTCATACCAACGAAGCGCCTTATAGCAATTCAAGAGGAATTGGCGGGATTTTTGAACAAGGAGGTCCTGAAGAAATCCGGAGAATTTTTTCACCCTAGAAATTATTTTCTGCCTCCAATGTAATTTTGACGTGATCTCGACGTGAGAAACGTGATGTCGGTGTGTGACTTAATTATATATGTATCAAAACGTATGTGTGTGACTTATATGTATGCATCACGCGCGTGACATCGATCGATGTGTCAACTTTATATATGTGTGTGACTTTGTATGCGCAACGTGATCTTAATTAATAGGAAATAATTAAATGGAAAACAAAAAATCGAAAACCCTAAAAAATAAGCAAATAAAATACAAAAGATGCAAACCCTTTGGTCCCGGTTCGTGTCACGAACCGGGACCAAAGCTCCCCCCTCTGCGCGCCCAGCCGCGCCCACGTGGAGGCCCATCTATCCCGGGTCGTGGACACCCGGGATAAAAGCCACCCCCCCCCCTCTAGTCCCGACCATTTAATCCCGGTTGTAAACCCGGGATCAAAGGCCCTCTGGACCCGGGATAGATGGTCTTGTTTCTACTAGTGAAGATTGAGACCAATACAAACTGAAGAATTATTGTTACCAATTACTTAGCGGGTTGTTTGAATTTATCTTACACTCACTCGATAAACTATAAATACTTTGCAAGAGGAGAAGGTCACTGCTAAGCCGCTTTTATCAAGGACTTCGCTTAACCGAACGTAATGCGTAGGGTGCTCCTTTTTATAGAAAAGTTGCCCCACAACTTTATTCAAACTTTATGGTGTTAGAGAACAAACTCCATAAGGAGGCTCAACCAGCCGAATATGGCGGCCAATATCTAAACCCAGCGAAAACTTTGCCATGTTATGAGTTGCTTAAGTCGACGTTCTCCTTTCATGAACAAAGGACCTATCATCGAAGTTTCCTCCTCTTGCCTAGATCTCCTCTACAAGTTGTGCATGGGACGGTCTTCCACCATCATGTAGAGTGTTGATCACTCTTAGGCATGTCACAGGCAAACACGAAGCACCCATGAATTTCCCCTCGTTACTTCTAGCATGTCGCTGCCACCTTACCATAGACTTAACCACCTTCCACCATCGGTCTGATCGTTGTTTGATTTGGTTCGACAGCGCAGCGACAAGATCCAGGAGGAGCCGGTGGTTGTAGTACGAGACTGTGGGGCTAACCAACCAACTACAGGAGTGCATCAATGGATGAATGCTTAATTACATGTGGTTTGTCTGCTGTTTTTTATTTTGTTTGACCCATATAGCTCTTTGTTATTTAGGCCGTATTCACAGTTTTTTCAAGTCAGCACCAGTGGTCTAGTGGTAGAATAGTACCCTGCCACGGTACAGACCCGGGTTCGATTCCCGGCTGGTGCACTTTATTTTTTGCAATGCACATATATGGAGTATAATTTTTTTATCTCCACACATGCAAAGACTGGAAGGAAAATAAAAATGTGAAGGACGACAATTAGGGGGGAAAACAGAGCAACGATACGAAAATTATGGTGAGAAATATGGTAGTTTTACAATTTTGAAGGGAGAAAGGGACGCTCCACGGCGGCGTCCACCCTGAAACGCTTACGTGCGGTGTCTCGCGAGCGCGCACGATGGGTCGACGTGAGCGGCACCGCCGACGGCAGCCTTCCCCGAGCTCCAAAACAGGTGAGTGAGCATCCCCTCGCCATCCTCGTACCGCGCAGCAGCCTCGCCGTCGCCTTGTTCTACACACGGCGGTGAGGAGGAGGGCTAAGTTCTGGCGAGGCGATCTTCTCGCCCAGGAAATGGATTGCCACGATTCGCATTGCATCTCGGCGTCTGCGCCGGTGGATGGAGCATGCAACCGCCGTCTCTTCGCACCACCGAAAACCTTTCCCCTCCGCCTCCGTGGCTCCGTCGAAGCCAAAGCCTGTAGACTGGATTTCCTACCCGACCCGAATCGTATACAAGCTCACGGCTTTTTTCCATCAATATATATATATATATATAATCTACACTACGCCAATCAAATCGCACTGCACCCCGTTGAACGGTAGCAGACAGGGCGATCGAAACACAGCGCGGTGCGGCCTGGATCATATAAGGCGAGACCGGAAGATACGGTTCAGGATCCGGCGGGAAGGAAGATCTAGGGGGATCCGGGAAGGAGATACTGTTGGGATCTGGAGCGGAAGATACATGGGAATCTGGGGAGGAGCAATCTGAAGATGCCTCGTTGATCAGGAGGAAGATTCCGGGGGTGGCCGATCCGGGAAGGCAGGTACAGGGGACGATCCGGGAAGGAAGATTGCAAACTTGCTTGACGATCTGTTGGAAGATATGGAGAACTTCGGCCAGCGGATGCTATCAACGGCATATGTTGTGGACAAAAGTAGTGCCACCATCCCCTTTTACACATCCAATGAGATAGTCAGTACGACATCCAAATTGTTTCACATCTCAAAGAAATTCTACAATTAAGGAGATGAAGATGGAGAGGAGGGAGATGGAGAGGAGGGAGACAGAGAGGAAGATGGCGGCAGAGAGGGAAGAGGGAGAGGGGGAGGGAGGGGACTTCTTATCTCTCTTCCGCAATTACTTGCAAAATCGTGACAAGTACGTGAACGAGTTGGCACTGAAGTTTACTGAGGAGGAGGAGGAGGAGGAGGAGGAGAAGGAGAGGAGGGAGAAGGAAAAGGAAAACAAGGAGAAGGAGAAGTGGAAGTGGGAGCATAAGACGGAGAAGGAGAAGGATCCATCCACAATGGAGTTTTTCAAAAGGAGTATGGTTTTCCATCAAAAGCAGTTTGCGTTACACCGTGCCTGCTGGGAGCGCTTATGGGGCAGGAATCTTGGACGCCACGGTGACTTCGAAGATACAAGTAAATATTCATTGGTGATCTTGTGTAATGATGATATATTTGTTCTATTTATCTGGCTGTTCATTTTCCCGTTAATTCCATGCTTACTCAGCGGCCTGTAGTAGAGTAGTTACATCTTGTTATTTTTTTCATGTGCTCTGAATTTTCTGCCATGAAACATTATGCATTTAGTGTACCAATAACAATCCGTATGATGGAAGTGATTGAGTTAGATACATGACTAATAATTGTTTCAGTAGCCTGTGTAATGCTCATCAGAAGCTGCATCAACTTCTTTTGTTTTCTTGGTTCTATGCATTGAGTCCTATTCTTGCTGAAATTGTGCATCTCCTGATGGCATCTTCTGTGCAAGTACCAAGGACTAGTATATGTGGATTACTGGGACCACTGATAGTAATACGAGTATGGATGTCTATAACAATTATCTGCTACTCCGGTTTGATTGACCGAGGGAAGTTTTCAAATTGTGAAAATGTTGAAAGTTCGGTTGAACTAGTAAAATCTAAGTTTGATGATATAACAAATTGTGCAGTTTTGATGTTTTGTTTGTTTAAGAGTGGAGATGCAGAGAAAGACAGGAAGTAGTTAGTTAGCTAAAACTCTTCTCTCCACTTCTGATGTCCAAGCCAATTTGTTTTGTTCTTCAGTTTTTTTCCCATGCAAAGTGATATTTGCGAAAAAATGCTACGCGATTCATCTGAACTTTTCCTGTTAATATCAAGTATGTGCTTCGGTTGCTTTGGAAAATTGGGCATTAAGATATGCTGGCATTTTTTCCTAACAAAAATTGTTACTCTTGATTGGTGATAATTCAATTGTGATAGTAACGCACATGGCACAGCGTAAAATGGATTGAAGAGAGAATCGTTTAGCAATATTGTCCTATTTATCATGTGATACCCGATGACGTAGTTACCTGCGTCAAAAGAATATGGGTTAGGTTGAGACTCCAAGTGCAGAGTGTGTAGTAAGTGGAAGACGTGTTTTCCCTACGAGGGTGACTCGAGGGTTTAATATCGAACTCTCGGGGAATCAGTAGTGAAGATTTATCTTTCCTATCCTTCTTTTGGTTACCTACAAAACAAAGTAAATGTTTTGGTCATCAACCTCACCTAGTGGTTGTCAAGCACAAGGTGTGAGAATGATATCAAGATAATATGCAATGCAAACAAGAAATAAATATGCAGTGGTGGTAAATAAATATGCAAGGATGGTGGTAGCAATGATAAATGATATTTTTTGGGTTTTATATGATGAATGCAAGATGAAAAAGTGTTTTTGTATTTTCGGATTTTTAAATGGCAGAAAATGGTAAAGTGGTTGGAAAGGTGTTTCTTATGATTAAAAATGGACCGGGTTCATGGTTTCACAAATGCACTCTCTCTTTAATAAAGTGGTAGACAATGGAACACTAGAGTTGACATATGAGATTGCAACACAACAGTTTAATGACAAGTTACTAATTATATGGGCATCACGTCCTAACATAGAGACCTTTTGGTTATTAGTCTCTCTTATACTCCACCAAGATGCGAACTAAATCATAACATCTCAGTAATTAAGATAAATCAGAGCATAGCATTAAGTATCATGACATGAACTTAAAATAAGAACATGCTAGATCTAGTCATGGAGGAAGTGGCAATGGTCACACCCACACCTCCGGTAGCATGGTATTTTTCTTTATCCCTAGTGAGGCAACAAAGTAAGGTAGAGATACCCAAGTGGATAGCAGAACTTTCTCTCACGTTCACTGCACTAGCCACCCCCCGTTACTCCAACTAATGCACACGTTCCCCCTCACACGCTCTCATAAACATGCTTGATCATGACAAGTAAATAAGAACGGGGTACATAATATGCATCTACTTTCATAACTGAAACAAAACCATTGCAATCTCAAACATATATTAACTCATAAAAAGATCCACCGCAAAGGTATTACATAGATGACCGTAATCATGTTCAGCGGCTCATACGGTACTAATTAGTGAAGCTCAAGAGAGAGGAGAGATACATAAGTTATTTCCACAAACCCATAGTCCAGAGGTGGACTACTCCTCTTCATCATGGAGACGGTGGAGAAGTCGTTGGAGAAGATGGAGACCACGCCGGCAGCGCCCCGCCGGAGTTTTTCCCCTCCAATCTGCAGCTCCAGGTCTCTGTTTCGGTGTTTCTGTGTTTCTGTGACGCTCCTTCCAGAGAACGTCGGGGGGCTATTTTATAGGCGGTTTTAGGTCAAAACCGAGTCGGTGGAGGAAAGATCGACGACAACGGAGATTCGAGGCCCAAAAGGAAGGGTCCCACGCGGTCCATGTACCTGGCCGCATGGGCCCACCTATCTTGGCCCTCGGGTCTCCGCTTGTTTGCTTCCTTCGCTACCAAGTCTTCTTCCTTCCAAAAATTGACGCTCGTAAATTTGCAGGTCATTTGGACGTCGTTTGGGTCCCTGAAACATTAAAATATAGAAATAGGTTTTCTGCCTGTGCAGGTTAATTCCATAAAAATAGGAAACATATCAAATATTCCCAAAATCATTATAAAACAGTGATATAACCCTTATATGATGCAAATATGACCGGAATATAAGTAAAAATAATGCTCTCCATAAAAATATGATGTAGCCCAACCTATGGCTCCTACAACAAGTGGACCAATGACAAGAGCAAGAGTCAAAGCTCTCCATGATAAGGTGAATTCACTCCTATCTATGTGTGATCTTGACACTCCTTTGAATGGCTTGCTACTTCATTCTGATACCTTGTGTGTGCTCAACTATGGTGGACCTAATGACCCCTATGAAGATCTCCAAGGAAGTGATGAAGATGGCCAAGAGACGTCGCAAGACGAAGGAGAAGGAGCTGTGGAAACAGGCCAGCCGGCCCCCATACCGGCCCAGGCCGGTCCCCAGGCCGGGCTGCCTCCAGAGCCAACCGGCCTCCAGGCCGGCCTACCCCCCGACGCAACCAGCCCTCCAGCCGGCCTAGGCCGGACCCAGGGCCGGGACCCTGCCCGAGGCAGCCGGCCTCCAGGCCGGCCTCAGCACGACTCCAGCCGGACCCCAGGGGGCCGGCCTGGGCCGGCCTCCACACCAGCTTCGGCCGGCCTCCAGGCCGGTTTCCCTGAAGACTTCAGCCTGCGCGCTTGACGGGCCCATGTGGCCTTGTATCTCCCACCTTTTCGCCCATCTATGACTTAGACTATAAATAGACCCTTCCCCTCCAGATCTAGGTTAGACTATGATTTGAGAACTAAAGTAGAGCCTTGCTCCTTCTTCTCAAAGTGTCTCTTTCCTCCTATGGAGATGAATCAAGGCCTCCACATGTGGAGATGAACCAAGGCCTCCTCTTGAGGAGAAGATCCCTGCGTGGATACCAAGGCTCCGCTTGTAGTTGCGATTACTTGCTAATCTTCACTCTGTGAGTGGCTAGATTGGATTGGTGGGATTGACCAATTGGACAAACAATTCTAAGAGTAAGGTGTGCTTGGGAGAGGAGGATTGGGGGCTGCCCACGGGGATTTGTTACCAATCGAGTCTTGCCGGGTTGCTACTTGCTATTTACCCTTGTGTGTTGATTTTCCCCTCTTTTGTTCTTCGTTCATCGCGTGTTCTTCGTGTTCATCTTTCCCTCCGCACAAATCCGTGAAAATCGGGCCAACCCACATCATATGGTATCAGAGCTCTAGGTTGACACGGATTTGTATTGTGTTTCCACCAAAATCCACCAAATTTTTCTTCGTTTTTGAGAAATTCGAAAATTTCCACCAAAAATAGCCATTTTGGGATTCGAGCGATTCGGTCGATTTGATGAGTTTTTGGTAGTTTTGATCCATGGATCTGTTGCTTTAGGACCCCCTCCACCCTTGTTTGCGTTCCCTAGCCTTAATTTTGCTAATTTCTCACGAAATCGAGGATTTTGCGTCGCTTTTTCCACCCAAAAACTCGCGGATTTCGAGCTCCAGGCTCAACCGGCCCCACAGCCGCCCAGGCCGGGCCAGAGGCCGGACCCCATCCCGACGCAACCGCCCCCCAGCGGGCCCAGGCCGGCCCCAGGCCGGTTTCACCAGAAAATTTTCTTTTCGTCTTTGTTTCCTCGTTCGTTTTGGCAATTCTCCTTTGTTGTTTGAGTCCTTTTCCGGTGTGTGCAACGTCTACAACATCGACAAGCTTCCGAAACGACGCGTCATCAACGCCAAGCAAAGACGACACCACGGACTCGGCATTTCCCCGTCATCGGAATCCGTTGTGAACCCTTCTTCCTTTCGCGCAACTTAACCTATTGGACTAGCTCGGTGATATTGCGAGGCATTGCACGTGTTGAGTGTTTGTCTTCAAGTGTTGGCGAGTGTGTATCGTTAGAGAACTTGGCACTAGCAAAAGTTGAAGGAATCATCGTCAAAAAGCAAAAATAAAAAAAAACGAAAAGAAAAGAATCAAGTGGTGCCAAGTATAATCTCTTGTTGGTTGCGACAAAGCTTGAACCGCCAAAGTGAGAGTGAGTGTGTAACTCTTGTGCAAATCCGTTGCCCACCAAAAGCAATTGAGCTAGCGTCCCTCTTGTGTTGGGTGACATTTGAGCACGTAGTCTTCGTTAGGTCGTCTACCTTCGAGTGCTCGCCTTTGGTCGCCCAACCCCATAATTCGCTTTTGTGTGTGTTCCTTGATACTTTGTGGTTGGAGTTTCTTGGTAATTTGGTCATTGTGGATTTTCTCTACCTTTGACAATACGCTTTTCGCCGAGTTTGCTTGATTTCCGTTGCCACTTCATACCTTCCTATCCTCATAAGTGTGTGTGTTGGGCGTTAGAACCGGATACTCTCCTCTCAAGCCTCATTATACTTGGGATATAGTTTATCTTGGTTTTTCATTACCACATATCTCACTTGATCGTGAGAAAATGTTTAGGGGAAGTACAAACGGAAGCTCAAGCTCGGACGATGAAATCCATGGTGGAGTTCGCGGTGATCATGGCTATGTCACACAATCGGAGCTTGTTGGCATGCGACACTTTCTTCGTGATAACCTAGGACGCTTCGAGCGCCGTCTTCAAAATCAAGATAACACCTTCAACGACCGCATGCAAGCTCAAGAAGCAAATATGGAGCGGTTGACCGAAGCTATCAATAACCTTGCGCGACAACGAGCTTCTTCACACTCAAGTCATACAAGAAGCACCTCAAGATCGACACAAGCACGTCATGGACGTCATGAACCTCGACAAGAACGTCAAGATGATCCAAGGCGCGACACCCATGAACGACCTCCTCCTCACGTTGAACAACCACATGATCTTCACGCGAACAATGCCAACGCGCATCAAGAGCAACCTCACCAAAATGTTGAACGTCGTGAACGCATACCATCACCACCACCGCAACAACGTGATCGTCATGACCCATTGGCAAATGACAATGGCGTTCCAGGTGCGAATGACTTTGGTGAACAAGGACGTCACCCTCGTCACCCTCCAAGGCCACGTCATCGAAATCATGACAATGCGAACAATAACGAACAACCCGTTCTTCAACAAGAGCTACCTCCTCAACATGCGCCTCGTCAAGAGCTTCCTCATGATCGTCACCAAAACCAACGTTCCGAGTCAAGTGATAACGAGTCAAGCCAACACAATGGTGATGGACTCAACCGAAGGAGACGTGGACGTGCATTCCCACGTGGTGGCTATCGTGACGACTATGATGACTTGACCAACGTCCGCTTTGACATACCCAAGTTATACGGCACAAGTGATCCGGAAGCTTACTTCTCATGGGTACTCAAGGTAGACAAGATCTTCCGTGTGCAACGCTTCTCCGACAACAAGAAGGTTGCCTTAGCCTCGATGGAGTTTGAAGAATATGCCCTCTTGTGGTGGGAACAACTACAAGATGCTCGTGTCGCTAACCATCAACAACCAATTGACACATGGGTTGAAATGAAAGAAACAATGCACAAGCGCTTCGTGCCAAGCCATTACACTAGAGACTTATACAAGAAGTTGCAAGAGTTGAAGCAAGGTTTGAAGTCGGTTGACGAGTACTACAAGGAGATGGAAATCTCCATGATGAGAGCCAATGTCAACGAGTACGAAGAGCAATCCATGGCTCGTTTCATGAATGGCCTCAACTATCCAATCAAGAAGATCGTGGAGTTCCAACCATATGCCTATTTGGTTGAGCTAGTACATCAAGCTTCCAAGGCCGAGCGCCACGTGCTTGAAGAGCTCAAATACCTCAAGACAAAGGCATTCTACGCCACCAAGCCTTCTTCGTCAACTCCTACACCTTCACAAGCTATTCCTCAAGCGAACACGCGAGGTCCTCCAAGAGTCTCTACATCGACATCTCAAGCGCCTCGACCTTTCAGGAAAGTACCTCCCAATACCAAGGCGCCTCAAGGATCTTCGTCCGGCACAAGACTTTTGCAATGCTACAAGTGTGGCGGACAAGGGCACAAATCTTTTGAGTGCACCAACAAGAAGGTCATGATCATCAATGACATGGAGAGTATGAATCTATGAGTGAAGATGAGTACAACGCTTTGAACAAGGTCGCCACAATGCAAAGTGCTCAAGAAGAAGAAAATGAGATATATTGTGATGGCGACAACAATCCTTCCTTGGTTGTGGCAAGAGCTCTAACCACCAATGTTCAAGTAGAAGAAGACCAAAGATGCAACTTGTTTCATACAAAAGCGGGAGTCAATGGAAAGTCCATCAAGGTCATCATAGATGGTGGAAGTTGCCACAACCTAGCGAGCAAAGAACTTTGTGATAAGCTCAACTTGAAGTTCAAGAAGCACCCACATCCTACCATGTGCAATGGTTGAGCGATACCGGAGCCGTCAAGATTCAACACATGGTGCAAGTTTCCTTCAAGATCGGAGCTTATGAAGATACGGTTGATTGTGATGTTGTGCCTATGAACGTTTGTCACTTACTCCTGGGGCGTCATAGCAATTTGACAAGGGTGCTATGCATGATGGAAGACAAATTACTATAGCTTCAAGAACAACGACAAGACCTTCGTCCTTCGTCCCATGTCACCAAGTCAAGTCAGTGTCGAAAATGCGAAGTCAATAGCAAAGGCTCAACATGACTTCAACCATCCAAATGACCATAGGTGCCACCCAACCGCACAAGAGAGGGTGGCGCGACAAAAAGCTTCTAGTGAGAAGAGTGGTGAGCGAGAGATCCACCATAAAGTGAGTGAGAGCCACAAGCCAAATGAGTATGACACTTCAAAGAGAGTTCCCACAAAACTTACACTATGTGCCACCAAAAGAGTGATAAGGGAGTTGAGAGAGAACCCATCCACCCTTCACTATGTGCTCATATGCAAGGGTGAAGTTTCTATGACTAACACTCTCACAAACCTTCCTCCTTCTTTGTTGTCTCTTTTGAAGGACTTTGAAGATGTCTTCCCTCAAGACGTGCCACCGGGACTACCTCCTATACGCGGAATCGAGCACCGCATCGACCTTGTTCCCGGCACACCGCTTCCAAACCGCGCTCCTTACCGCACCAACCCCGAAGAGACAAAGGAGATCGAGCGCCAAATACAAGAACTTCTTGCCATGGGACACATCCGCGAGAGCTTGAGTCCGTGTGCCGTGCTTGTCATCTTGGTACCCAAGCATGACAACACTCTTCGCCTTTGCATGGATTGTCGCCCCATCAACGCCATAACCGTTCGGTATCGCCATCCTATCCCTCGACTTGATGACATGCTTGATGAGCTTTGTGGTTCCGCTATATTCTCCAAAATTGATCTTAAAAGTGGATATCACCAAATAAGAATGTGTGAAGGTGATGAATGGAAGACCGCATTTAAAACTAAGCTTGGTCTTTATGAGTGGCTCGTCATGCCATTTGGTCTCTCCAATGCACCTTCTACTTTTATGCGTCTCATGAATCATGTTTTGCGTCCTTTCATTGGGAAATTTGTTGTGGTTACTTTGACGACATCCTTATTTATAGCAAGTATTTGGAAGAGCACACTTCTCATGTTGCTCAAGTTTTGTTGGTTCTTCGCAATGAAAAGCTTTATGCAAATCTTTCTAAGTGCACTTTTGCCACCAACAAACTTGTTTTCTTGGGTTTTGTTGTTTCTTCGGATGGAGTCGAAGTCGATGAAGCAAAGATACAAGCAATTCGGACTTGACCTTTTCCGATGTCACTTGAGGAGTTGAGACATTTTCTTGGTTTTGCCGGATTTTACCGCCGTTTCATCAAGGATTTTTCCACAATTGCTTGCCCCCTCCATGAACTTATAAAGAAGAATGTACCTTTCATTTGGGGCAACGCACATGATTTTGCTTTCAATGAGCTCAAACGGTTGTTAACCGAAGCACCACTCCTTGCCCTTCCGGATTTCTCTAAGACATTTGAGATTGAATGCGATGCAAGTGGATTGGGCATTGGTGGAGTGCTTATGTAAAATGGTAGACCCATCGCATACCATAGTGAGAAACTAGATGGAGCTCGCTTGAACTATCCCATTTATGACAAAGAGTTATTTGCTTTGGTTCGTGTTTTGGATGTGTGGCAACATTGCCTTCGTCCTAAGGAATTTGTCATTCATTCCGACCATGAATCGTTGAAATATTTGAAAAGTCAAACAAATTTGAACAAAAGACATGCTAAGTGGGTTGAGTTCACTGAGTCTTTCATCTTTGTAATCAAATACAAGAAAGGTAAAGACAATGTGGTCGCGGATGCTCTATCCCGCAAAGCCAACCTACTTACACGTCTTGACATTAGTGTCTTGGGTTTGGATGAGATAAAGGAGTTGTATGCCACCGATGCTTTCTTTGGAGACATTTTCGCTCAATGTTCAGAGCACAAAGGAATTGGTGATTTCTATTTGCACCAAGGTTTCTTGTTTAAGGCTAACAAACTATGCATACCCGAGTCTTCGCTTTGTTTGGTCCTTTTGAAGGAATCTCATGGAGGAACACTCATGGGTCACTTTGGCCGCGACAAGACCTACGCCATGCTCGCCACCAACTACTATTGGCCAAGAATGAAGCGTGATGTGGAACGCCTAGTTCGACGATGTTCTACATGTCTCAAAGCTAAGTCTACTCTAAACTCTCATGGCTTATATACACCTTTGCCTATTCCACATCACCCATGGTCCGATATAGCTATGGATTTTGTCTTAGGACTACCACGCACTAAAACAAACAAGGATTCCATATTTGTCGTCATTGATCGTTTCTCTAAGATGGCACACTTCATACCATGCAATAAGACCGACGATGCTTCACATATCGCCACATTGTTTTTCAGGGAAATCGTCCGTCTTCATGGAGTGCCAAAGACCATTGTGTCGGATCGAGACGTCAAGTTTGTGAGCTATTTTTGGAAGACATTGATGGCCAAGTTCGGCATCAAGCAACTATTCTCCACCGCCTACCACCCTCAAACGGAAGGTCAAACCGAAGTGGTGAATCGAAGCCTATCTACCCTCCTTCGTGTGTTGATCAAGCCTAACTTGAAGAATTGGGAAGAATGCATCCCACACGCCGAGTTCACCTACAATCGAGCACTTCATCGAGCAACAAAGAGAACACCCTTCGAGATCGTCTATGGCTACAACCCTACACCGCGCTCGACATGCTACCACTTCCACTCCGTGAGCAAGTTAACATGGACTTCGACGAGCGAGCCGCTTACATGAAGAAGCTCCATGAGGAAACAAGATCTACACTCAAGAAGCACAACAAAGACCATGCTACGAAGATGAACAAAAACAAGCGCGCCATGATATTTGAAGAAGGAGACCTTGTTTGGCTACACCTTCGCAAAGATAGCTTTCCGGATGCACGGAAGTCCAAACTTCACCCTCGTGGAGACGGACCTTTCAAGGTTATCAAGCGCATCAACGACAATGCCTACAAGATCGACATCTCCAACTCCAAACACTTGGTCCATGACACCTTCAACGTCGCCGACCTATCACCATACCTTGGAACATCAAGCGATGAGTATGACCAAGAGTCGAGGACGACTCTTTTCCAAGGGAGGGGGGATGATGTAGCCCAACCTATGGCTCCTACAACAAGTGGACCAATGACAACAACAAGAGTCAAAGCTCTCCATGATAAGGTGAATTCACTCCTATCTATGTGTGATCTTGACACTCCTTTGAATGGCTTGCTACTTCATTCCGATACCTTGTGTGTGCTCAGCTATGGTGGACCTGATGACCCTATGAAGATCTCCAAGGAAGTGATGAAGATGGCCAAGAGACGTCGCAAGACGAAGGAGAAGGAGCTGTGGAAACAGGCCAGCCAGCCCCATACCGGCCCAGGCCGGTCCCCAGCCGGGCTGCCTCCAGAGCCAACCGGCCTCTAGGACGACCTAGGCCGGGCCACAGGCCGGCCTACCCCCCGACGCAACCAGCCCTCCAGCCGGCCTAGGCCGGACCCAGGGCCGGGCCCCTGACCGAGGAAGCCGGCCTCCAGGCCGGCCTCATCACGACTCCAGCCAGCCCCCAGGCCGGCCTCCACACCAGCCTCGGCCGACCTCCAGGCCGGTTTCCCTGAAGACTTCAGCCTGCGCGCTTGACAGGCCCACGTGGCCTTGTATCTCCCACCTTTTCGCCCATCTCGTGACTTAGACTATAAATAGACCCTTCCCCTCCAGATCTAGGTTAGACTATGATTTGAGAAGTAAAGTAGAGCCTTGCTCCTTCTTCTCAAAGTGTCTCTTTCCTCCTATGGAGATGAATCAAGGCCTCCACATGTGGAGATGAACCAAGGCCTCCTCTTGAGGAGAAGATCCCTGCGTGGATACCAAGGCTCCGCTTGTAGTTGCGATTACTTGCTAATCTTCCCTCTGTGAGTGGCTAGATTGGATTGGTGGGATTGGCCAATTGGACAAACAATTCTAAGAGTAAGGTGTGCTTGGGAGAGGAGGATTGGGGGCTGCCCACGGGGATTTGTTACCAATCGAGTCTTGCCGGATTGCTACTTGCTATTTACCCTTGTGTGTTGATTTTCCCCTCTTTTGTGTTCTTCGTTCATCGCGTGTTCTTCGTGTTCATCTTTCCCTCCGCACAAATCCGTAAAATCGGGACCAACCCACATCAACATATGAGCTAACTCTCAACCAAAGACATTTGTCAAGCCCACAACATCATAATTTTAATCACAATGGGTCATGTTTTATTTATGCAATAAAAGTAAAGTGTGCATCAAGTTCGTGAGAGCTCTATAACCAACTTTTCCCATAACAATCAATAACACAAGCATTTTCATTCAGAGGTATAGATAACACAAATATCATGATAAACATACTCGGAATAGCATAAATCTAATAGGTAGATATGGTGGACTCACTGGAAAAACTTTGGTTGAAGGTGTTGGAAACAAGTTTTTGCTTGTTGGAATTTTTGGGCTAGCAAGAGGGAGAAAGTTGACCATCTAAATGCATGCATGAGTGTCCATAGAACTAACTAATCCATGTTAAACAAAGTAAAGTAACATTCAGCATCAAAACATGAATAAAAGATAGCTCTTGATAAAATACTTGCAAATTATTACTCATTAACAAGCTCATGAATCATGCAACTATATGTATCTTTTAAAATCAACTCCAACATCCCTTTTCCCAATCTAATAATAGCATCCAACATAATTCAACCCAAATTTCCAGTAGCTCTCTCATATATAAATGATAGTGTGGTGGTCTCACAAAATAAAAATCAAACCAAACAAACAAAAAGACGCTCCAAGTTTATGCGATAAAGTGTTTCGATCGAAAAACAGAAGTTAGACGTGTGCAAACCGAGAGTGTGTAGGTCCAGTGGGTTGTCTTCACATCCCCAAGCTTATGGTCTTCACCATCCTTGGATAGCTCTTGGTGCATCTCCTCTAATCCCTGTGAAAAAACTTCAAAACACCGTTTCTCCCATTTCTTTTCTGTGGGGTGCATTAGTAGTGATAAACAAATAGATTTCTTGCTGCATATAATCCTTGAAAAAAAATATGGATGTCCAGAAAGTGTATAATGTTGTATGCCTACTCATAAACTCAATTGGATCAAAAAGATTCAAGTTAAAAGTTCAAAGCATGCATCAAACAAAATGGGACAGAATCTGTCCAGAAAAACAGCAGCAGCAAAACGTATTTTTCTACCCTACTAAACTTTGTCGAAAAATTCCGAAACAATTCATGCATACAGAGGATGAAAAGTTGCAACTACAGTTCAAATATGAGCTCATTCGGAGTTACAGAATAAGAATTAAAAGTCATACCGTGCACAGATTCGTGCAGGAATAAAATCTCCGAACGCTATAAGCAACTTCTTCAAACCAAAATGAGTAAAACTTGGCACTTTATTAAGAATTCCAGAAACTAAACTATAAACAAAGTCTCTTGTTACAGCAAGAGGACACACAAAAAATCACAAATAAAAACAACCGGGTTGCCTCCCGTAAAGCGCTTTCTTTATAGCCATATAGCTAGGCTTCTTACTTGATGTTTATAGAGTACGAAGCTCATGAGGGAGCTTGAACTTTGGCGTGTCCCTCTTCCTAGGGAAGTGTTCCATGCACTTCTTGTGTGGAAACTGAAACTTCACATTCCCTTCTTTTGAATCAATGATAGCACCTGTAGTACGAAGAAAAGGTCTTCCAAGAATAATTGGACTAGAGGTTTTATTCCCCATATCCATGATTAGAAAATCAACAGGCACAAATGTCATATGTAACTCTACCATAACATCACTTACTTTCCCTAAAGCATGTTTAATGGAATCATCAGCAAGTGCAAGTTCAATAGAGTATTTTTCAAGATTTTTCAATTCAAGTATATCATATAGTTCTTTAGATAAAACAGAGACACTAGATCCTAGATCAAGTATAGCATGGTGTGTCTCTTTTCCAATGGTTACTAGGACTTTGGGAATCCATATATCTCCAAGCTTAGGTGGTATCATAGCCTCTTGGTTGTACCTAGCAATCTTTTATTTCAAGACATGATTAGCAATATAAGAACCAAAATCAGCTTGGTTAGAGTTGATGGAAGGATCACTTGCAAATTTTTGTAAGATGGATATTAATTCATGCAAGCTACAATTCTCTAAATCAAGCCATGGTTCCTTAACTTCACTAAGCATTTGAACTTCCTCAATTTTCTCTCTTTCACTACCATAGTAGTTTCCTTAGCAATTCTCTCTCGCTCATGAATATGTTCCCAAGATTTATTTATAACCTCTTGACAATATTTAATTGTTTCCTCATGTTTTTAGCTATAATGGTGTTCTTTAATGAGGAAACTTTCTTAGTGAGCTGATCTACCCTTTTAAACAAAGAGTCTTGTTTTTCAAACTTATATATAAATTCCTTATTAAGCTCCTTTTGAGTAGATATAAATGATCTAATGGTGTTCTCCAAATCACTAGAAACATTACCACTAGTAGTATATTTGTTTGGCACATATGGGGGTTTATTATAAGAATTATAATTGTTGTTACCATACCCATTATTACCATAGTTCCTAATGAAGTTGACATCAATATTTTCAGGATTATTACCAACTAATTCTTGCAAAGGCACATTTTCAATATTTTGTTTATTAATGAAAGCAAGAATAGTGTCCATTTTAGATGACAAATCATTTGTTTCTTCTATGGAGTTTACTTTCTTAGATGGATTAGGTGCTCTATCAGTATGCCATTGACTATAGTTTTGCAAAATACTTTCCAATATGTTCTTAGCTTCTACTATAGTTTTTTCCCATAAACGCACCTCCAGCAGCAGAATCAAGAATATTTCTAGACATGTAATTTAGACCATTGTAAAAAGAGTGTAGTATGGTCCATTCGTTGACCCCATGTGATGGACAAGTTCTAAGCATAAGTTTAATCCTATCCCAAGCCATAGCAACATGTTCATTTTCATTTTGCCTAAAAGAAAGAATGTTGTTTCTATTTTGCAAAATTTTAACAGGAGGATAGTATTTCTTAATGAAAGCTTCTTTTAAATCATCCCAAGTTTTAATGCTATCAATAGGTAAAGAATGCAGCCACTCTTTAGCTTTTCCTCTAAGTGAGAAAGGAAATAACTTCAGTTTTAGAATATCACTTTCCACATTTTTAAATTTCTGCATGTCACATATTTTCATGAAGATGCATAGAGGCATCCTCCATAGCACTACCGCCAAATTGTTCCCTAGTTATCAAGTTCAACAAACTAGGACTTAGTTCATAACTATCAGCTTTTATCTCAGGTGTGGCAATGGGCCTAGCAATAAATTGATCATTTGGAGTGTTTGTGTAATCGCACAACTTAGTTCTTTCTCCCATTTTAGCAAGTTTTTATGTGTTTTTAATTTTTTATGCAAAACTGAAAATAAAATGACACTGAATGATGCAAACCGAAATAACAAATGCAACACAAAATGCAAAACTGAAAATAAATATGCAAACCGAACTTAAAAATGCAAGACAATGACAAAATAAGATAAATTGCTTTGAAGGTAAAGATGGATAAGATGATACTCACGTAGGTGCAACCTCCCCAAGCTTAGGTGTTAGCACAAGTTGGTGATGAAGTTGACTTGGTGAGATATCCTTGGATAAACCCGGCGCCAGAAAACAGAACTAGTGCAGGGGACCCTTGGATAAACCTTTCAACAATGATTCCCCGGCAACGGCGCCAGAAAACAGTCTTGATACCCGATGACGTAGTTACCTGCGTCAAAAGAATATGGGTTAGGTTGAGACTCCAAGCGCAGAGTGTGTAGTAAGTGGAAGACGTGTTTTCCCCACGAGGGGTGACTCGAGGGTTTAATATCGAACTCTCGGGGAATCAGTAGTGAAGATTTATCTTTCCTATCCTTCTTTTGGTTACCTACAAAACAAAGTAAATGTTTTGGTTCTCAACCTCGCCTAGTGGTTGTCAAGCACAAGGTGTGAGAATGATATCAAGATAATATGCAATGCAAACAAGAAATAAATATGCAGTGGTGGTAAATAAATATGCAAGGATGGTGGTAGCAATGATAAATGATATTTTTGGGTTTTATATGATGAATGCAAGATGGAAAAGTGTTTTTGTATTTTCGGATTTTTAAATGGCAGAAAATGGTAAAGTGGTAAAAGTGGTTGGAAAGGTGTTTCTTATGATTAAAAATGGACCGGGGTTCATGGTTTCACAAATGCACTCTCTCTTTAATAAAGTGGTAGACAATGGAATACTAGAGTTGACATATGAGATTGCAACACAACAGTTTAATGACAAGTTACTAATTATATGGGCATCACGTCCTAACATAGAGACCTTTTGGTTATTAGTCTCTCTTATACTCCACCAAGATGCGAACTAAATCATAACATCTCAGTAATTAAGATAAATCAGAGCATAGCATTAAGTATCATGACATGAAGTTAAAATAAGAACATGCTAGATCTAGTCATGGAGGAAGTGGCAATGGTCACACCCACACCTCCGGTAGCATGGTATTTTTCTTTATCCCTAGTGAGGCAACAAAGTAAGGTAGAGATACCCAAGTGGATCGCAGAACTTTCTCTCACGTTCACTGCACTAGCCACCCCCGTTACTCCAACTAACGTACACGTTCCCCCTCACACGCTCTCATAAACATGCTTGATCATGACAAGTAAATAAGAACGGGGTACATAATATGCATCTACTTTCATAACTGAAACAAAACCATTGCAATCTCAAACATATATTAACTCAGAAAAAGATCCACCACAAAGGTATTACATAGATGACCGTAATCATGTTCAGCAGCTCATACGGTACTAGTTAGTGAAGCTCAAGAGAGAGGAGAGATACATAAGTTACTTCAACAAACCCATAGTCCAGAGGTGGACTACTCCCTCTTCATCATGGAGACGGTGGAGAAGTCGTTGGAGAAGATGAAGACCACGCCGGCAGCGCCCCGCCGGAGTTTTCCCCCTCCAATCTGCAGCTCCAGGTCTCTGTTTCGGTGTTTCTGTGTTTCTGCGGCGCTGCTTCCAGAGAACGTCGGGGGGCTATTTTTATAGGCGGTTTTAGGTCAAACCGAGTCAGTGGAGGAAAGATCGACGGCAACGAAGCTCCGAGGCCCAAAAGGAGGGGTCCCACGTGGCCCATGTACCTGGCCGTGTGGGCCCACCTATCTTGGCCCTCGGTGTCATGGGTTTGTCACGTCAGGTGTCATAGATGACTTCGTAGGTGTGGGATTATGCGAGTCAAGCATCTCCGAGCTTGGGATCGCAGGAACAAAGATCAACACAGATTTACCCAGGTTCGGCCCCCTCAATGTGAGGTAAAAGACCTACTTCCTGCCTACCCTAGATTGGTATTGATATGATAATCGAGGTGTTACAATGGAGGCGATCCGATCTGGTACTCGCCGTATGAGCTAGGGTTTGGGCTTGATAGCTTGACCCGCTCTAAGTCCTGCGAGTCCTCTTTATATACACAGAGGCTCGCTAGGTTACAAAAGGAAACTTCCCCATAAGGAATACATCCACAGAGGCCTACTCGGAGACTACTTGGTCTTCACGTCCTCCGGGATATGTCTTCTAGATCTTTCCCTTATGGCGGTTCAATATTGGGCTTGCTCCCAAGTGGGCCTTCGTCCGTGCGAGTAAGTTAAGTCGCACTGGGCCGCGGGTTAATCCAGAAAGTATTCCCCCGACATTAGCCCCCAAGCGTGGCCTGAACTTCATAGTATTTCTTGATCTTGAATGCTTAGGCCGCGCTTTTCCTTGTTTCGCGGCTTATAATTGTGCAAGTTTGGCCTTGACTCGCACCTGGAAGATCATCTGACTTCGTGAGCTTTAGAGTATCCTGATAGCTTCAGAACTTGATGACGATCTATCTTCAAATTTTTGATGATAATATGATATAGCCCCCAAGGATTGAGAGGATGTTATGTGGTAATCATCTCAATTCTTCTCAGAGAACTCTGAAGGTCATCACCTGTAACTTGATATCATGAATAAAACAATTGTTAAGTTACAAGTAATTGTAATTGGTGTTGCCGTACTATAAGCAGTACATCGACCTCTAGTTAGGCCATCTGAATCCTTAAGTGGGCACTCGCGCGACTCAGTATTTCCTAGGAATATGTGTGTTCAGGGTCGAGAGCGGCCATGATAGGCAATCAAGCTCGATTGACGCCACACCCCAGTACTTTGGCCACATAATGCGAGTAGCAATCCAACTTAAGGTAAATTTGATAATTGCCAATAAATCGGCTGTTTCAGGGTAACAAAGACCCCAAGAAACATAATGATATTGCCATGATAGGCTAAGCTATGATAAGCTTTGATTATGATGACACATAAGGTCGCGCCTAGGTGGCAACCGAGTGTTATACATAGGGTTGGATCGCGCGTAGGTGGCGATCCATGGTGATACATGGGGTCGGTCGCGCCTAGGTGGCGACCAGAGATGATACAAAGTTTACGGCCGCGCCTAGGTGGCAGCCGGTTTCTGATACAAGGGTCGATCGCGCCTGGGTGGCGATCAGATGTTGCATAGGTCGCGCCTAGGTGGCGACCAAAGTTGAAGTTCTAGCCCTGAGTGGCTGTGATGATACTCAGCTATAAAGCTGGAAAGGATGATGCTTGGCTCTGATTAGCCTTTTCTTATGTATAGTACGGTCGCAGGTGTGCGACGTTCCAAGGGCGAGGTGCCTCGAGACGATCCTCGAAATCATGGCGTTCGCTGCTTTCTTCCCTTACATCCAGCAGGTAGTACGACCCATTGTTTAGCTTCTTGCTGATGATGTAGGGTCCTTCCCATGGAGAGGACAGCTTATGCATTCCCTTGTGATCTTGTTTAAGTCGCAGTACTAGGTCGCCTTCTTGAAAGGTGCGGGTTTTGATGCGTCTGGCATGATAGCGTCGCAAGTCTTGTTGATATACTGCTGACCTTGATGCTGCCAAGTCTCTAACCTCTTCTAATGTGTCCACCGAGTCTTGCCGAGCTATCTCATTATCTGTCTCGATGTAAGCCGCAACTCTTGGTGAATCATGTATGATATCGCTGGGCATGACTGCTTCTGCTCCATAGACCATGAAATATGGTGTAAATCCTGTGGATCTGTTAGGGGTTGTTCTCAAGCTCCACAGTACTGCTGGCAGTTCTTCCACCCAACATCCTGGAGATGCTTCGACCTTTTCAATAAGGCGCGGCTTAATTCCATGGAGAATTTCCTGGTTAGCTCGCTCAGCTTGTCCATTGCTCTGCGGGTGTGCTACTGACGTGAGGTCCAATCTTATCCCATTGTCTGCGCAAAATATCTGTGTAGCCCCTTCAGAGGTGTTGCTCCCATTGTCTGTAATGATACTATGGGGGTAACCGAAGCGGAATATGACCTTCTTCAAGAACTTGACTGCTGTTTCAGCCTCGCAATCTCCCACAGGTTCTGCTTCTATCCACTTTGTGAATTTGTCCACCATGACTAAGAGGTGAGTTTTTCCGTTTGAAGACCGTCTGAAAGGCCCTACCATGTCAAAACCCCATACGGCAAAAGGCCATGTGATGGGTATTGTGCGAAGTGCTTGGGCTGGCATATGATCTTGCCTAGCGTATCTTTGACATCCATCGCACACTCTGACAATTTGCTCTGCGTCTGCTAATGCTGTTAACCAGAAGAATCCATGTCGGAACGCCTTTGCCACCAAAGATCTTGACGAAGCATGATGGCCACAATCGCCTGAATGAATTTCGTGCAAGATTTTTCGTCCCTCTTCTGGTGAGACACATCTTTGGAATGCTCCTGATACGCTGCGCTTGTATAATTCGTTGTTGATGATTGTATAGGCCTTTGATCGTCGTATGATTTTGCGCGCCTCAATTTCATCGTCCGGCAGCACTCCGCGACTTAAATATGCCATGTATGGCTCTGTCCATCCTGGCTGTTCATGCAGGGCTGCGACTAAAGTTGAATCATCCTCTGGCTCTGCAATGTCAATCTCTGCTGGAGGTTTGACTGATGGATTGTGCAGTTCATCCAGGAAAACATTGGGTGGGACTGACTGTCTGTTGGATCCAAGCCGAGACAGGGCATCCGCAGCTTCATTTTGTCTCCGATCAATATGTTCAACTTGGTATCCAGTGAAATGTCCAGCAATTCTGTCCACCTCTCTCCTATATGCAGCCATGTTCGCATCCTTGCTGTCCCACGTTCCGGAGACCTGCTGTGCCACCAAGTCTGAATCGCCAAAACAGCGTATACGACTGATGTTCATCTCCTTTGCTATACGTAGACCATGAAGCAGTGCCTCGTACTCCGCCACGTTATTTGTGCAGTTGAAGTGTATCTGTAACACATACCGCAGCTTGTCTCCCTTGGGAGATGTCAGAACAACTCCAGCCCCCGAGCCTTGCAACTGTCTTGACCCATCAAAATGCATGGTCCAGTATTTGGTTTCTGCCATGCTAGGAGCAACTTGGATTTCTGTCCAATCGTTAATAAAATCTGCAAGGGCTTGCGACTTAATTGATGTGCGCGGCTCGTAACTGATGTGATGTGGTCCCAACTCGATCGCCCACTTAGCGACTCTTCCAGTAGCTTCTCGATTACGAATGATATCTGCCAATGGTGCTGAACTCACCACAGTTATTGGATGCTCTTGGAAGTAGTGCTTCAGCTTGCGACTCGCCATGAACACTCCAAACACCAACTTCTGCCACTGTGGGTAACGCTGTTTGGAAGCTGTGAGGACTTCGCTCACGTAGTATACTGGTCTCTGGACAGGGTATTCCTTTCCGTTTCTTGTCTCTCCACAACCATGACAGCACTCACAGCGCGGGAATTTGCCGCTATGTATAGTAGCATTGGCTCTTTATCTTTTGGAGCCGCCAGAACTGGAGCATTTGTCAATTGATGTTTCAAGGCTGTCAGAGCTTCGTCGGCCTCTGCGTCCCAAACGAAGGTGTCTGATTTTTTCAACAGTCTGTACAAAGGTAGTGCTTTTCTCCCAATCTTGATATAAAGCGACTCAAAGCTGCTACGCAACCAGTAAGCCGCTGTACATCTTTTATCTTTTCTGGCTTTTGGAGATCCATCACGGCCTTTATCTTGTCAGGATTGGCCTCAATGCCTCTTTCTGATACTATGAATCCCAATAGCTTTCCTGCTGGTACTCCGAAGACGCACTTTGTGGGGTTGAGCTTCATGTTGTATTTTCTGAGATTTGTGAATGTCTCTGCCAGATCACCAATAAGATCCTGGCTAACTTGCGATTTAATCACAATATCATCCACGTAGGCATGAACGTTGCGACCTATTTGCTCATGTAGGCAATTCTGAATGCATCTTTGGTAAGTCGCACCTGCGTTCTTCAACCCAAAGGGCATGCTGACGTAACAAAAAGCTCCGAAGGGTGTGATGAAGGACGTCTTTTCTTGGTCCTCCCTCTTCATCTTGATTTGATGGTAGCCTGAATAGGCGTCCAAAAAGCATAACAGCTCGCACCCAGCAGTTGAATCAATTACTTGGTCGATTCTTGGCAAAGCAAATGGATCCTTTGGACAAGCTTTGTTAAGACTGGTGTAATCAACGCACATTCGCCACGTACCGTTCTTTTTCATAACCAATACTGGATTTGCCACCCATTCCGGATGGTATACCTCTGTGATGAATCCTGCAGCCAGCAAGCGAGCTATTTCCTCTCCTATTGCCTTTCTCCTGTCATCATGAAAACGCCGTAGTGGCTGCTTCACTGGTTTAGCCGCAGGGTTCACTTTGAGGCTATGTTCTGCTAATTCTCTTGGTACCCCTGGCATATCTGACGGCTTCCATGCGAAGATGTCTTTATTTTCCTGGAGAAAAGCGACGAGGGCCTTCTCCTGCTCTTCTTCCATGTGTGCTCCAATGCTAGTTTGCTTGGATGAGTCGCCAGGAACAAGATTTATCTGCTTAGTGTCCTGGGCCGCTTTGAATTTCATTGGTGGCTCGGCAGATGGCGTGGTAACCACACTCATATCGTTTGGGTCCACCTGCGACTTATAACCTTTTAGTTCTTCCGCGGCACAGGCGGATTCTGCGAAAGCCGCATCTCCTTTCTCACATTCTATTGCTTTTTCTCTATCTCCGTACACTGTGATGACCCCTTTTGGTCCTGGTATCTTCAACTGTAGGTACACGTAGCATGGCCTGGCCATAAACTTAGCAAAGGCCGTTCTTCCAAACAAGGCGTGATATGGGCTTTGGAATTTTACCACTTCGAAGCTTAGGAATTCACTTCTAAAGTTCTCTTCTGTTCCAAAAGTTACCCCTAGGGTTATTTTCCCCACTGGCCGTGCGGACCTTCCTGGGACAATGCCGTGAAATACTGTTGACGTGGGCTGCAGGCTGGAATCCTTGAGTCCTAGACGCTGGAAAGTATCGTAGTACAAGATATTAATGCTGCTTCCTCCATCCATAAGCACTTTGGTCAGCTTGTATCCTGCAACGTATGGTGCCACAACCAGTGCCAACTTGCCAGGTTCCCGTACCTGTGGCGGGTGGTCGTCGCGACTCCAGGTTACCGCGTATTCTGACCACCTTAACCAAGCGGGTGTTGTTGGTATCACGGCGTTCACCTGCTGACTTCTCCGGCTCAATTTCTCTTCTCTTTTGGAGGTATCGATAACTATTGTGTGATACTGCCCCGTCTGCCTGGGGTTACTCGCGCCGTGCTGCCCAATGTTTGTGTTATGAGCCGCACTAGGGTTTCCTTCATGGGAATTCCCCCCGTTGTGTTGGCTCTCTTCTTTCCACTTTTTGTAATAATGGCATTGCGCCTTGGTATGGTCCGCTGGCCGTCCATCACCTGTCGCATGAAGGTCGCATGGCCGGTTGAAAACTTCTTGCATATTGATTGGACGGGAGCCGTATCCTCGACCCCTTCCACGCTGGCCTCTGAATCCTCCACGCGTATTGGCGACGAGCCCTGAGTGACCATCTTCGCTTTTGCGTTTGTTTTGACTCGTGTTGTTGTGGCTCGTTTGCTGCTGCTGGGGCTTGTTGGAGTTTTTCTTTCCTTTTGCAGCAACCTCCTCTTCTTCTCCGTCTGACGCGTCTCTGGTTTTGTCTGAGCTGGCATATTTGTTAGCCGCAGCCATCACCTCGCTGAGGCTCTTGACTTTATCCTTCATGCGACCCAGCTTATGAATCAGCGGCTCAAACTTGCAGTTTTTCTCCATCACCAGGACGGCTGAGCTTGGTGGTATATTATCTGAGGAGTGTATTATTTCTGCCACCCTTTTCATCCAATGGCGACTTGACTCGCCTTCCTTCTGGACACAACGCTCTAAATCTTCTATATTGCAGAGTCGCTTGCAAGTTCCTTGGAAGTTCTTAATGAAGGCATCCTTCAGTTCCTCCCAAGTATTTATAGAGTTGGGAGGCAAATTTTGCAGCCATATGTGCGCTGCTCCTTCTAGCATCATGTTTAGGTAGCGTGCGCAGATCTCTTCAGATGCGTTTAGGATGCTCATGCCCATCTCGTAATTGTTGAGCCAAGTGGTTGGATCCATGCTGGCGTTATAGTTTGCCACCTTGCGTGGCCCTTTGAAATCTTCAGGAAAAGGTTCCGATCTGATCCTCTCAGTGAAACACGCCGGTCCCTTGAGTCGCGAGGACAGGGCTGTGGGCGCGCCTGCGGGGTTATCTGCGGGCCGCTTTTGCATCAATGGCATTCGCCTGCGCTTCTGCGACTTGCTCCTGCTGCCTCTGTGCGACTCCTGACACGTCCTCTGGTGGCCTGCTCTGGACGCTTCTTTCTGCTAATCCTGTGATTGGCTGGTACGAGGGGCAGCTGTGCTTCGGCTTCCGCCCTATTGGCTTGTTGCAGGACTGCCGTACTTAGCATCTGAATCGCGCGCCGCGCCTCAGCATTGACCGGGTCATCGCCTGTTGGTACCATCTGAGTCAAGATATTAGCCGCAGCATACATATTATCGACAGGGTTCTGGTAATGGCCCTGTGGGGTGTGAAACCTCCTTGGTTGTTGCTGGGTCTCTTGATTTGTTGGTACCCTTCCTTCCGCAGTCGTCTGGATTCCGTCCCCGCGGCTGGAGTGAGCGGGATTTCCACTGTTGGTTGAGTCGCGCGCAGCTGTGTTTGCGGGTCAACCTGTTGTTGAGTCGCAGCCAGCGCGGCTACTCTCTGCCGTCCTGTTGGATTCCTTGGTTTATCTGATCGAGCCTGCGGCGCTCTTCTTCCATCCTTCGAACCTCATACAGGAGCTCGGCCCTGGCGGCCTCAATTTCTGTTGCACGGAGGGCGGCGTTCGTGGCTGACACAGGGACAAGAAGTGGGTTGCTTGGGGGTGCCGATGCCTCGGTTTCTCCAGCAGTTCCTGATGCACCTGCTCCTCCGGCCATGTAAACCGCGACTTGTGCCATCTCTTGATCTGGTGATGATGTGATTTCTGGTGGGTAACCCCAGCAACTTTCTTCAAAGGCAGGTATGATGGACCCAAACTCTTGCGAGTCCATGCTTTCCACGGATTCTTCCCCGTCATCGGCGACTTCTTCTACTGAATCGCCTTCCTGGACCGATCTAACGGACCTGCCACCGATGAAGCCGACGAAGACGTTGATGGATCCGAACGGGATGACGTGGCCGGTCTCCAAATAATCTGCTTCCGGCCCCCAGCTTGAATCGTCGATGAGGGGTGTGCCATTGACCGTGATGATACGGCCAACAACAAGATCTTCAGCTCCCTTCATGGATCCTGCGCGGAACGTGACGCTCTTGACCGCAGGCCCCACGGTGGGCGCCAACTGTCGTGGGTTTGTCACGTCAGGTGTCATAGATGACTTCGTAGGTGTGGGATTATGCGAGTCAAGCATCTCCGAGCTTGGGATCGCAGGAACAAAGATCAACACAGATTTACCCAGGTTCGGCCCCCTCAATGTGAGGTAAAAGACCTACTTCCTGCCTACCCTAGATTGGTATTGATATGATAATCGAGGTGTTACAATGGAGGCGATCCGATCTGGTACTCGCCGTATGAGCTAGGGTTTGGGGCTTGATAGCTTGACCCGCTCTAAGTCCTGCGAGTCCTCTTTATATACACAGAGGCTCGCTAGGTTACAAAAGGAAACTTCCCCATAAGGAATACATCCACAGAGGCCTACTCGGAGACTACTTGGTCTTCACGTCCTCCGGGATATGTCTTCTAGATCTTTCCCTTATGGCGGTTCAATATTGGGCTTGTTCCCAAGTGGGCCTTCGTCCGTGCGAGTAAGTTAAGTCGCACTGGGCCGCGGGTTAATCCAGAAAGTATTCCCCCTCGGGTCTCCGCTTGTTTGCTTCCTTCGCTCCCAAGTCTTCTTCCTTCCATAAATTGACGCTCGTAAATTTGCAGGTCATTTGGACGTCGTTTGGGTCCCTGAAACATTAAAATATAGAAATAGGGTTTTCTGCCTGTGCAGGGTTAATTCCATAAAAACAGGAAACATATCAAATATTTCCAAAATCATTATAAAACAGTGATATAACCCTTATATGATGCAAATATGACTTGAATATAAGTAAAATAATGCAAAGTTCATGTATGCATTTTACATGCATCATCATGTCAAATACATCACTACCATTGCACATAAGTATGATACTAGTTTGCCTGATAATTGTAGTTTAACGTCTTATGAGAGAGATAGATTTGTTTAATGTGTTTGCATCCTTTTCTTGCAGCCACATTGTGCTCTATGCGCTCTACACACTGTGTCCTGCCATCGCCGGACACCCATGGGAGTACCTTGGAGATCTGCTCCATCGAAGTAATCATACAAAAGGGCTTGGAGTGGCCACTCCAAGTTTATGGCGTAGTGGCTGCTCGAGACACCATCGACCACAACCGAAACATTATCTTTTCTCGCTCAGAGCATAATTACCAAGAACTAAATGAAGAGGTATGCAGTGTATTCTCTTCACTGTCGTTAATTTCGCAATCCAGTGCATTCAGTATCTCTTCTTTTGTTTAGAAAACCATTGCAATTAACTATAACAATGATATGATGATTGCAGCACCCTTTTTTGCACTTGACTGGCCCGTCCCGTGCAATCTTTGCTGGGGACGCTGTTGAATTTGAAGTTGATCTCAAATAAACAGGGGAGCGGAGTCCATCAGGCTCTTCAAAACATATTATGCCAAGGGAAGGAACTGCTTAAATTCTGCAGCCCCAACACCAACTGTATGGTGGAGTTAAGTCTTCACCGTCTTGCTACATGGGTTGAAGCCACAATCGTTGGTGTTTCTGTTGTTAAAGGGGAATGGCCCTTTCAGCACGGATGCCAAGTTGTTTGTGAACGTGCTGACATTCGCGAGCCTACTGTGTTGCTTGATTATTTTGGCAGTGAGCTGAGTATAGAATAAGATGGATACATTCGTCTGCGAAGGAATGTTGTTTCAGTGGGTCATGGGCCACTTAGAATTGCCATACAAGCCTACTCAGAATCTGGTGGTGTAGCTCAACAGGCCTATGTCGACTTCCCTGCCCAAGAGTGCCAAATAAGCGTGGAGAATTTGATACTTGGCAGCTGTGAGTTGAAAATTGTTGTTGCTTGGTCCGTCGTCAAGGACAGGGTGGATTTCCCAGCTGTAGATGGCTCTGCTCCTACGCCGTGATATATTATGTTATGCTCGTGAGAATTTGTGTATCCATGTCCTACTATTACTGTCCTACTATTACTCTATTAGGTCTAGCTTGTGTCATCCTACTATTTGTGTACTGACAATAATCTATTCTGTGAAGCATTCTCATCCTACTGCTTGTGCTTTATTAAGATCATTATATACGTGGTTGTTCATTTAGCTTCCCTAGTTTGAAGCAAGTGCAGTTCTCTATTTATCTGGTGTATATTTTGTGGATTGTCTTATATCTCACTAGCTAACTGCCCGTGCGTTGCCACGGATTAAACAAAACAGAAACAGTTTTCCATTTATATTGCGGCAAATACGGATTCTCTCGTTCACTAATTGGCAGTCATTGTCTCTCCTTAACCAACTTTGTTGCATGATGGTATGGTCAGTGTTGAAAGACAAGTAGGTGGTACACAACAGTTATATCATAGCTTTGGTGGTGAGAACAAGAGGTGCAAAAGGATAATATACTGCAAACTTGGGCATCTGCGTACAAAATAATGAAAACTGCACCTCACAAAGTTATAGGAAAATATGGAGTGTCACACAAGTGATACATGCTGCATGGTCAAACAATTCGAAGTAACATAGAATGAGGGATTATCACACTGTTGTGCCTCCCCTTGCAGCCAGACGTGCAAAGAAAAAAAAACAACAAAAACCTAAATTAGAGCTAGCAAGGTTCAAAAATTATATTAACATTTTGTTTCATCTCATAAATGAAAATAATAATTTGTTGCAAAACAAAGAACCTATGGTAGTTCAGATAAATGCTAGTCTGTTTAGATCAAGACATGTACTGTTATCCATATTTTCTCCAAAGACATGCATTATTGTAGTACTTATTAAAAAAAGGCTAAAACTCCGCTGCTGCTGAGTATACATAAGACCAGAAAATACAAGAGGATTTGCCAGGTTACATTGTAGGTGTTTCGGGTGATTTGCCAGGTTACATTGTAGGTTACATTGTAGGCTAAAACTCCAGTGATGCTGAGCTTATTCCAATCATGAAGAAAAGTACAATAATAATGGAATACAAAATTACCTCTGTCCTCAAATATTGACATGGTATAAAACAATTTGTGAGATGTCTAGAAAAGCATCATTCATGGACATTAAACTTTCTCTTGTTTTTCTTATTCGCACGGGTTCCTCAACATCAGTGGAATACGTGTCTAATGCCATGGATACTTTTAGTAAAATTACGATGCACCCAACTATATGTATTTCATCAACCACCTAGTCTCATTAAATTTAACATGGTAAAAACTGATGATTTAGTGCCCTAAGTTTGTCAGTATAAGAGCGATATTTTTTTGCCTGATTTGACCCTACCATTTACTTTTGAAACGGTTCCTTCAAGAAGTATCAAACATTAATCTCTAGAAGTTGCCTAATCTTTCCAGATCTTAAGGTGGCACAAAGGCATCATTGTTTTGTTCAGTGAGTTAACAAGAAAAGCAAGGCCCATCCCATAATATTTTTAACTATATCATCCTTATATTCTTAATTAAGAGTTACTATCCAAGAGATGTAACCTGACAAAACCATTAATGGTAATCGGGACCATTCTTTCGTGTATCAGAAACAAGATGAGACTGCATGAGGCTACAAAAGCACACCTTAAAGTCCGTCTAAACAAACACAATAATTTCATAATTCCATCCAACAACAAGAACAACTGATAAGTATATCTCTAATGTATAGTCCAGTAGAGCCACACACGGCACCCGCACTGTCACCATGGGACAAAGGTGACTCCGAAAATTATATTAGATAAAATCAAGCAACATATCACATTACATAAAGAAGATAAAACATCATAACTAGATTAACAACGCACACGATCACGTCAAGATCACACCACTTGAGAGAGATAACCACATAACTACCGATACTAGCCAACATCACCGATGAGGGACTACTCCCGCATCATCATGGGAGTAAGCAACGTCGATGAAGGTGGCTCCGGAAGTCGATCCCCGTCCCGGCAGGGTGCCGGAATAGGATCCTGGAAACCCCTAAATAGGTTTTTTGGTGGTGGTGGAGCTCGTTGTGTTTCTGAAAAAATCCTCATGGGTTAGGGTTTTCTCATCGCCACAAATATATAGTCTGAAGGGCATCGTGAGGCGGTGTCCGTGACGAGGAGGCGGGCTGAGGGTGCCCCCCCGCCCCCTGTGTCGCATGCAGAGGCCGCCCGGGGGCTGTGGGCCTCCCCTCGACTTGTATTTCTGGCTCCCGGAGTTTTCTGGTGAATTATAATTTTTGTAATTTGTTCAGATTTTTTGAGCACTTCCATTTTTGTGCTCTTTCTGCAATGTACAAACAAAATAAACAGAAACTTGCATTGAGAACTAGGTAATAGGTTAGTCCAATAAATGCAAATGATATAAAACTATAATAGAATCATGTATCAATGATATAAAACAAGCATGGAATAATTAAAATTTATAGATGAAACGTATCAAGGCGCGAAGGAGACCCAAATATGCGCTAGTTCATCGATGGCTAGCTGAGTGGCAAGCGCCACATATGCACCCCTTGTCGTGAACTTGGCTCCATTCAACTACATGCGATTGTCGTCTCTGTCCTCCATGGTGACCCCTTGCAGCAAAGATCGAAGCAACGCGAGCTCGGTGGCAGCCACCGAGGTTAGTCGGTTAAGAAATCCGGAATTGAGCCCGTCATGTAGCACCGTGGATACTAAGTCGAATTGTTGTATATTGTGTGATAAAATGACACGGAAGGCGGTGAAGAGTAGTTTGGGTAGTACCCATCTATCAAGGCGAAAGAAGGTGCTAGTTCCTTCTCCTACTTTGCATTGGGAATTTTTTCTCAAAGTTTCCATTTTTCTTGATGATGTTGGCTAGGAAGGAGGAGCTAGAGGCGTGGTGTATGGGGAAGGGGTAGTTGTCAATAAGCTAGTCTTTTCAGGGTAAACTAGAGTAGAGCGAGATTTTCAAAGCAAATTTTAGCAAAAGGAACATATTTTGAATTTCAAGATTATTAACACTTAAACCACCCGCTTTTGGGGGGAGCACAAACCCTTGTCCCACATAAGTTACTCATACTCTAGTAGTAATGAGCTGACTCAATGGCGTACATGTCAAATCAAGATGGATTCATGCAGGGTTTTGGCGTCGGCTTGCAGCTGTGGATCAATGTCAGAGTAAGCTTGACATCTACCTCAATGGCGGAGCTTACTGTACTTTAGAGGGCCACCGCCTCCCCCACGCGTCAGGGTTAACAGATGTGTGAAGGATTTTTCGGGACATGCTATGTTGGGAATTTTTGTGCATTTAACCCCCCCCCCCCCCCCCCAAAGAATCCATATATTCCAATTTTGCCCCCACTTTGCCACTTTTTGGGGCGGGGAGGAATTCAACTTCGCTTGGCCAGGCAGCATCAGTTACATCAGCGTGGTCACAACGTCTGGCTAGACTCCATCGATGAACATTCCTACGTACGCACACTCTTATGATGTCCATCGATTAACCTCCTAGCTATAGCCCCCCATCAACTACCGCGTCGGTATCAGATCCTAGGAAGAAGTCACCTCACACGTGGGTAGTGAGTGCAGTGGACGGGCATGAAAGACAAACTCATGTCATCGACATGGCATCCCTAGGACCCCATCAATGCCAAGAACACTCACAGCCACCGCAACAAAAAAAATATCCTAGCCACCATGAGTCCTTGGATGCGAATCAGAGGGTTCCCACATGCTATCCTGCTCGACAATTTGCCTCGGTTCCATGCTACGAGTAGGGGAATGTCCTATTTCCCCGCGAGTTAGGTTGTCTTGGTGAGGCCGGTAATGCCGTGACGATGTTTTCGCTTGGGGATAAGTTCTCCCCACGGATAAGGTCCCCACAACGCATCTTTTCCTGTCTTGCATGACATCCTCCTCCACGACGTCATCCTACAACCGTGATAAACGGCTAGGCAAGTCAGAGGGGGGGATGAACTCACTCGACCTAGATATCCTGAAGCGCGCCCTGTCTTTGCCGAACACGAGTCGTCGAGTCAAGATTGTCCATCTGAAGATGGACGACCCGACTTGACATGAATCCCATATATTCACTCTGATCCATAATTGGATATATCTACACATATTTTAACGCTACAATACATCCAATTCATCGACCAGGATCAGAGCAAATACGGTTTCATCGCTAAACAAGAAAAACAAGCCTTGGCTCAAGAGAAAAAGGGGTCAGCCAGCCCCCACCGCCTGCCTGTCTGAGAGCGGCTGCGACAGCGCGCGGGTTTTCGTTTCGAAATCTGCCCCCAAATTTTCTCTCTCGTCTCGTGGGAAAATTTTCCCTCTTCTTCCCTACGCGCCGCGCCGCCCCGCCCAGTTCCGCTTCCTCTCCCGCTCACCCTCACCGCCTACCCCAGCCCTCCCCGCTGCTCCGCCTCCTCTCCCCGCCGCCGCCGCCGCCGCCGCGTCTGGGAGGGAGCGGCGGGCGTTTGGGCTCTTCCGGAAGCTTCCCCGCGGCGGCGACCTCCCGGCTTCCAGGTGAGCGCGACTTACCTACCTTCCCGTCCCCTCCCCGTCTCTTCCCCTCCCCTCCGGCAAACCCCATCGCCCGTGCTCCCGCCCCGGACCCCGCCCCTTCCCCCTCCCACCCGCCGCCGCCGCCAGGAAGCACTAAAACCTAACTCCGTCGCCGGCATCCGCCCGCATCCCCTGGCGGCCGGATCGGCGCTGCGATAGCCTTGCTGCCGGATTCGGGGACGCGCCATCGGCACACCCGCAGCACACGATTTGATCTGGCGACAGAGTTGGGTTTGGGAGCACTAGCTCTGGGCTTCGCCGATCAGATCCAGCACCCTGCGCCTGTTCGCTGAAATTACTGCGAAAATGATGCATTTTCTATGGGGTTTACGGCGCGTGTGGATCCTTCCGAGGCCAGTCCTAATGAGACACATAACATAACCCTAATGTCGCTCTTCGGTTGCAGGCTGATGGAGTAAAAGCGTCGGTGGAGGGCAGGAGGGATGCGGAGCTAGGGAGGCGTGGATGCTATCATGGCGCAGGTTGCCGTCGAGTCTGCTGCGAGCGCGGCGCGTTGATCGGGAGGCCGGCGGAGGTCCCGAGGATGAAGAGGAAGACCCCCTCCGAGCTGCGGGTAATGCCTCTGTTCCACTTGATTTTGAATCTCCAGTTCATGCTTGTTTTTACCGTCGTTGCAAATTGCTACGTTGGCTGGAATGATATTTGGAAAATTTGTATGCCAACCTGAGGCTGAGGGTGTACCAATGAATGATGCACATGAAGTACTAGCTTTATCATGCAACACTAAACTGGTCCCAAACAAGACCGTAATGTACTACCACATTGTAATCTACCAAGTGCCTCTTGTGTTGCTTGGTCATATATAGATAAGTAGGCTGCAAATTAACCATATTTTCAGTTTATCCCTTCAAATGGATTCTAGAGAACCATATGCACATCCTGTTGTAGGAATGTTCCCTTCCCTTGCTATGTCTCCACAATACGTACGCACATGCCGAAATTGTTAGCACATCCTGTTGTAAGCATGTTCCCTTGCTATGTCTCCACAATACGTAGGCACATACCGAAATTGTTAGCACATCCTGCTGTAAGCATGTCCCCGTGCGATGCCATGTGTCCACGATACATAGGCACAACACTGAAATTGTTAGCTAAAAAGCACATCCTGCTGTAAGAACTATATGGCACATGATTCCAGATGGACGCTGAAAGTTATTCCAACGATTATTTCCTGCAGGGAGAGCAGTTGAAGCGACGCACATCTGAAAAGGCTGCTAATGATCAGTTATTTGCTTCTGCGGCATTTGATAGGTAAGTCTACTGTAATTATGCATACTGATGTTCTTCTTGTGCTTTGATAAGGAATTTGATGCTTATCTTGTGGGTCTAGGTCAAGCAATGGGCTTCGGAACCCAGAACAACAAAAGATATCCAAATATATCAACACTCGTGTTACAGAGGTGTTCCAAGTTAAGAAATCCAGAAACATTGGAAAGGAAAATTGTAAGGTTAGACATTTTAGACGTTATCCATTTTTCAGGCTTCATGGTGCTCCTTGCTCTGTACAGTCTTTGACATCGTCATGTTGGAGTGCTAATTTTGGTACAACCGTGATATATTGTAAGCAGGATGCTTTACTGAATAATGAGAAGGCTCCCAAGTCTGCTGATTCTGTAACGACTTCACAATCTGTATCATCTTCGTTCCCACGGTAATTACTTGACTAGAGGTGGTGTATCTTATATCATGTTCACGCTCTTATGTGGATTGTTTTTTCACAAGCCATGGCGACTCTGCTAAGTTGGATGGCTCTTTTGTTCCATCACTCGCGGAGACAGCAAAGCCAGGCTTTAGGAAAGCTGAGAAATACAGTGAGAATGCTCTACGGAGTGTATCTGAGCTTCACATTGGCGATGAAAAGCAGGATGGATCTAACAAATTTGACATGGTAAAGAGCAGCTCCCTATTGAACTACAGCATATGTATATGACCTCATTTGTTAATCTGCCTAGTGCCTTGTGATAGGAAAAAGTAATGAAAGGGTTTGGAGCTCGTGATGCTTCTATAGCCTTCAATGCCCCTAACATACAACTTGGTGATGCTCCTTTGAAGTCTTCTGAGGCATGCCCTTCTAAGATCACAGTACCAGGAAAGAGAGCTCCTCTGGATCTCACCTTGAAGACTACTCTGCAGTTTGTTTCATCATCTTCTGTGAAGTGGTGGGTGGGCATAAGCTTCTCTTCTATTTCTTTCTTATCTTTCAAACTACTTTTTGTCTAGAAAATACACTTTCTTCAAATCAACGTTATGTGTTTTGGCTGAACCGATGACATATCTCGTTTGGGGCTTATATGGAAATGGTCATGTGCCTATTGGTCTCCTGAGTATCTTTACTGCATCTGCAAGAAAATTTCGACACATTTCAATTTGCTATTGGTGTCTGTTTGGGCCAGTGTTGCATATGTACTACAACATTCTCAAAATATGGTCACTAGGGATTAATCGAGAATTACTTCTGGTTGAATTCTATTGTCTTATTGCTTCAAAGACTTAGTATAATACTCTATCTTGTAACAGGTGTCACAATTTAAGTACAAGTTTATTTAGGGGCAGTATTGCTGGACCCATTGGTCATGGTAGGTCTCAAAATTCACGACGCACAAGGCCTGAGAGCAACAAGGAACTCTTGTTCTCGAGGGCACTCCAATCATGGGTATATCCACAATCGGTGTTACCTGCTTCCATCGTAACTTGTATGCTCTCATCAACTGCACGAGGAGGTATATCACTAAACCTTATTTTTTGTGTATTTAAAGATAGATTAACCCCATAATTTGTTTGGATGCATCTCTTTACTCGTTTTCCCTTCTGGCATGTAGAAAAAGAGTTCCTTCACAAAAGGTATCAGGACTGGGAAGATTCGTTTCAGAATCTCTACTACATGCTCCGGAACAATATGTTGAATATCTTTTATGGTATCTTCTTGTTCCTCAGACCCCAATGATCCAATTACTTGACAAGTCATTTACATCGGAAGTATAAGTGCTTTCATTTGTACATGCGCAATATTGGTGTAATGTTATTATAAAAAAGCAATATCTCATGACAGTTTATGCAAAAGTATTTTTATCAAGTGGGAGATACATTTTCAGCATTATACAATATCCATTTTGTCTACCTCACACTTTGTATTTGTAATAAGGCTGATAACCATGAACGTGTAATGCCGCATTTGTCTCATGGCCACCTTCATTTGCAACACGCTTTCATATTCCTTGCAATTATTGAATTTTAAGGTTCTGCTAGACTGCTACTCCATTACTAACCCTCCTTCATTGTACTGAACATCATTTCTATTTGTTCTAGTTTATACGGCACAATTTGTTGCTCTATTTATTCGCGGAAACTGTTCGGAGAAGCAGTCCTGTAATGCCTACTTATCACAATCTACACGTGGCATACGTTCACTACTACGGAAACATGTGAGTTCTTCACCTACCTCACTATTGTTTTCACATTTCTGGTATAGTCACAAGTCACTAAATGCCTACATTTTAAGATGCCATATATCTGTTGCAGACCAATTATTATGTCATTATATTACTGTTTGTAATTTGCTACTGGTACTTTAATCTAGTAGATAACTGGTTGGCAAAAGGGTATTCTGGATTTTTTTTTCATTTTTGTATCTTGAGTGCTTGAAAAATAATACCTTTTAAAAAATAATGGATTTTCCCCATTTTACTGAAAGCAACATCTTTTTAGTGTCGTAAGTCAAAATTTGCAGGTAGGATAATATGGTTCTGTGACTGCATTGTTGCAGGGTGTTCGCTTTTCTATGCCTCTCTGCAACACTGAAGTGGAGGAGGCTACTGAGGATGACATGATTGAGTTTTCAAAAATCCAAACACTCAACCTGGGCCAGGTTCAATTCGCTTCTTCAACCTTTCCTTCTTTTGCTTTAGTCAGGCTGCAGCTACTGACTGATCGGGATTTTTCTATTGAACTTGCAGACACTGCATATAGATGCTTTATCTGAGGTGGACAACACCACACAGTCGCTCCTTTCATTCACTGGCAATAAGAGCGTTCATGGCTTGTATGATGTCTTGTTGAACTACAAGTAGGGTGCTTGTTTCAACTAGTTATTTTGTTCCTTTTAACCCCCAGAATTTCATGTTGTATAACCTAATTTTGTGTTTTTTACAGGTCGTTTCTGAATTCATTATCTGCCACAGATGTCCCAGTGTTATATTCACCGGTGCCATTTCAAAATGGTTGCCTCCATATTCCAGAGGTCATTTCATTCTGTAGACTTTGTTTTTTCATCCACATGGTTTCCGTACTCATATTTCTGTCCAGTGAATAGCAACTATTAGTCTAGAAGTACTAGTATTCATTGGATTCTCTGGTAATAAGCTGCAAAGTACTGCATATGGAAGTCCTTATTCATACCATACCATACCATGTGATGTTACTTGAATTTGAACCAGCTATACCATTACCATGTTCTTCAACATTTTGATCTCGCAATAAGAAGTTACATGGGGTACTTGTATAAATGTAATTTCATGGGTTGAAAATCTGATATACCCTCCCTGAACACATGCTTCTGCAGGTCATATGCCGGGAGATGAGGAAAGCCGACACCGGCCTGGCCTCCTCTGGTGGCCTCGATGCTGAAGAACAGCCCGGATCAGCGCTTGCTCCTCTGGGGGGCAACATGTGCTACAGTATGGAGATAAAGGACGTGGTCGTCCCGCCGTGGGTTGTCTCGGGCGTCTGCGCCGCGATGAGCGCCGACGCGGACCGCTTTGACGTGACGTGAGGCCTCTTCTCTTCCCTTGCGACCACCTACCTGTTCCAAAATCTGATCGTTTGCTGACAGAAAGGTTTTTTTTTCCAGTATTGGCACGGAGCCTTCGTCCATGGGCTTGAACGCCGCCTTGGCCTCCGTAGGCGGAGGAGGAAGCACCCAGCCGTCGAAGACGCCTACACCTGAAGGGTGCTGTGAGGCCCTCGGCGTCCCCGGCGCGGCGCTCGTCCCCTCCTTGCACACCGCCTCGCTCCGGCGGCTCAGTTACAGCAACGGAGAGTACGTCGCTCACACGACCGTGTGAGCTCCTCCGACGCCTCGGAGAGGTACATGGGATGCGAGGCCGTTGCAGCCACCTTTGGTGTTCCAGGGTAGAAGGCCTCAGCTTGTTCCCGTGTACCTTCTCCGCCCGAAGAACCCCCATGGGTACAGAGAGGTGGAAAATGAGGCCCTGTGTTGTAGAGGGGTTCTGTAACTTGTGAGGCCTTCCTGGGTTTGTAATTCACAGGACATATTTACTGGTTGTTTAATGGAAAAGAAAGGTGGAAAATGATGGTTAAATATGTATTATTTTCTTACATCTTGGCCTATTTGTGCTGCTACATTCGTGAAGATGAGAATGTTGCTCGTCGTTTTGCTTGCTGATATTTGGTCGGGAGGGGCTGGCGCTTTGACCAGACCAGGGAGAAGAGAAGGAATTGGCCGGCGCCTCCTTTTGGAGGAGATCAGGTGTATCATGCTCCCACTGCTGTGGGATGATAGCCCTCTGTACTTTTTGCTCTTGATTTGATTTGGTACTGATGAATAAGACAAATAGATAATGATACTACCCTTGGTACTTTTGGTCTTTGTTTGATGATTACCCATCAGCAAAACAAATATCCGATGCTCTCCTCTCCTGTCGTTTTGTATGGTGTTTTTGGCGGGAAGATGACCATCTTTCAGCTCCCTCTTTCTGCTGTGCTTGTCCTTGATCCGAGACGATTTTCCTTTTTCAGACGGATCATGCACACAATGCTGCTGGCTACGGACACACAGCTCTCTCTCAAACACACACACACACAGAGACACCTGATCTGGTGTCGCATGACCAGGAGCAGCCATGGGATCTGATCGCCAAAGCAGAGCAGAACAGAGCAGAGCAAAGCTGCTGCGCACACCAACCACCACGGCACCGGCAACGCACCACCCTTCCCTTCCTTCTTCTCTGACCAGCACCGGCGCCTCCTTTTGTCTTCTTATTCCCCCACCGCTGCGCCTCAGCCGGCCTCAGCCGTTTCTTGGAACGCAATCCTCCCTCCCTTTCTTTGCTTTATCGTGCTCTCTCTGCTCCGGCCGCCATGAGCTCCGCCACCATCCACGCCGTCCTGCGCCGCCGCGCCATGGCCGACGACCGCCTCGGCCTCGGCCTCGGCGGCGGGCGGGACGACGACGACGACGCCTACTGGGCATCCCCGCCGCGCCTCTACGACTTCTCAAGCACCAGCTGCTCAAGGACGAGCCCGTGCGCGACCCGCCGCCTCCCGCGCCCGCGCCGTCTCCGCCTTCCCCGAAGCCACAGCCACCGCCACCCGCGTCTTCTCCTTCGCCTTCGCCATCGCCGGCGCCGCCGTCCCCGCCCTCGACCGACGCCCACCTCTGCCTCCTCGCCCTGCAGGGCACCGGCGTCAGCTGGGGCGTCCGGAAGCGCGTCCGCTTCGTCCACCGCGCCGCGCGACGCGCCAACGCCAACAATAACGCTGCTTTTCCCCTGACACCGGCACCCGTCCAGAGCGCGCCCGCTGCTGTGGCTGCGCGGCAGGCCGACGAGGAGAGCTCCAGCAACGTCAAGCCCACGGACCGGCCCGAGCCGAACGCGGAAGAGAGCGTCCAGGACGAGGCGGCGGCTGCCGTCAAGACGGGGGAGGAGAAGAAGAAGAGGCGGAGGAGAAAGAACGTCAGCAGCCGCGGCTTCACCCTGGGCCGTCCCAAGAAGAGGGCCCACCGCGAGAAGAAGCCGTCCGCTCCCAAGGCCGAGCACGTTGTCGCGGCGCCGCGCGCCGTGGCCGACCGGTCCGTGGCGCAGGTGTACGCGGCCACCGACGCGGCGGACAGCAAGCAGGAGGTGGCCAGGAGCAGGGCGGCGGGGACGAGGAAGCGCAAGGAAGGAGCTGTGACGCGAGCTGCCGTCGCCAAGCGTCCCAGGAAGGTGATTCCCAAGAAAGGAGGAGGAGGAGGAGAGCGGCGGAGTCGAGCGCAAGCCGGTGGTCGTCGTCAAGATGGAGAGGAAGAAGGGACGGCGGGAGAGGATGAGGATGAGGAGAGCGGCGGAGTCGAGCGCAAGCCGGTGGTCGTCAAGACGGAGAGGAAGCAGAGCCGGCGGGAGGAAGACGAGGAGGAGAGCGGCCAAGACGATCTCAAGGCGCTGGTGATCATTCAGGCGGAGCGGAAGAGCAGCCGGCGGAAGACTAACACAAAGACGGTGACGAAGCCCGCTCCCGACAACAAGCTCGTCAAGGTGGAGGAACCCGGCGGCGCGCCGCGCGCCATGGTGGACCGGTGGGCGGCGAAGCGGTACGCGGCGGCCGAGGCGTCGCTGCTCGCCGTGCTGCGCTCCCTCCGCGCCCGCGCCGGGAAGCCCGTCCAGCGCCGCCAGCTGCGCGACGAGGCGCGCAAGCGCATCGGCGACACGGGCCTCCTCGACCACCTCCTCAAGCACACCAAGGACAAGGTCACCCCCTGTGTGCCGACCGCCTACGCCGCCGCCACAACGCCGACGGCGCCATGGAGTACTGGCTCGAGCCGGCCGGGCTCGCGGCCCTGCGGCGGGAGGCCGGCGTCGCGGACCCGTACTGGGTGCCGCCTCCCGGGTGGAAGCTCGGAGATCCCGTGTCGCCGGACGCCTGCGCGCTGGAGATGAAGAGGCAGGTGGAGGAGCTCGCCGCCGAGCTCGCCGGTGTGAAAAGGTCCCCCTTTTCACCTTCTTCATCTGCAATTTCTCTCCTTTCTTGCCTGTTTGGTGTTAATTTAGCATTCTGAGTGCTGATAGTACGAATTTTGTTAGATTCTTGCACGTAAAACTTGTAAGCGGAAATACTTGTGAAAAAAAATGATTTTTTGTGCTGAACTACATTGTTAAGATTTTTGCTGCAACAAGTAGCAATGCTAGTGTTGGTGTTAACACTGAACTTTGTTTGCTCTGATTCAAGATTCTTCTCCTGCAATGTCTCTTCTTTCTTGCATTGTTGGTGCCAGTTAAGCACTGTGCTGAACTACATTGTTAAGATTTTTGCTGCAACAAGTACCAATGCTAGTGTTGGTGTTAACACTGAACTTTGTTGCTCTGATTCAAGATTACTCTCCTTCAATTTATCCCCTATCTTGCATATTTGGTGTCGTTCAGCACTGCAATGCTTATACTATATTATTTTGATTCTTGCATGTAGTAGTATGCAGAAATGCTTCTGAAAAAATTGATTATTTCTGCTCAATTGCTGATAGTATATTGTGAAGTTTCTTGTATACAGCAAGTTGCAATGCTGCTGCTGTGCTAACACTGAGTTTTTGCTCTGAATTTTGTGTATGAAGGCACATGGAGCAGCTCCTCAAGGCACATCCAGGCACATTGAGCAATGAAGTGAAATCTAAGGCAGTCAAAGCCTACATTTCTGATGAGCCTTATCAGGTGATCACACTCACCTACACTAAGACATGCATCTCTTTGTTCTGCATCATGTGTATTTATTTGTTGTGAATTATGAGAAAAGGGGACATGCATGACTGAAGGCCACCCCATTAGTTCTGTGCTAGAAGTGCATATTTCTGTGAAAACTCTGATGTTGGAGTTTCAGTTAAAGAAAGAACTTTGACATTTGAGTTGCTTCGAAATGGCAAGTCTTGGTTTTGGGTTTTGTGAGGTGCATTGCAGTATTGCATCAGAAAATTGTAAGATGCAGGGGGAGGCTTTCATTTCCAATGCGTGGTTCCTTGTGAAAGAACTTTGACATTTGTGTTGCTCTGAAATGACAAGTCTTGTTTTTGTTTTGTGAGGTGCATTGCAGTATTGCATCAGAAACTGAAAGTTCCAGGAGTAGCTGTTCTTTTCCAATGCATGGTACATTCGTAACTTCTTGATTTGTCACCTCTGTGAAGGCATTGCTGACACTTAGTAGACAGTAGTACACTAATCTTTCTCAGCTTGGCTTCTCACATTGTTCTACACTGAGCTTAAGGTGGATGTTTAGGCAAAGCACCTCCATTATTGATATGCAGATATATTGCACACAACACTTAATATATACAGTATTAATCATCTGCATGCATCTCTCTTCTCAGTAGCAATGTAAAAATTGCAAAGATTAGTTTTTTTGTTTGTATGTGTGCCATGGAGTATATATTTTAATACAGGTGGACAGCTGATCTTGAGTTCATGATGATCTTATTTGCAGGAGAAGTATGGCTGTATGGTGAAGGCCAATGGTAATCTGGAGAAGCAAGTTTTGTCCTTGGAGGTACACCTACCTACACCACACTAATTTGGGCAACTCCTCCTCGGCTTAAATTCATCATACTTATCTAGTTATCTTTCTGGATGATTTCTTTTCTCAACTTGATCATTGATCTGCGGCCATTGCTGTGGATTTGTTTGCAGGAGAAGTATGCCAACGCGGCGCAGGCGAATGACAAGCTGGAGGAGGAGGTTCTGTTCCTGAAGGTACATCCTGAATTTGAACCAAACTTACCCATCTTCTGCTGTCACTTTACAGTACCAGGTTGCTGTATTATACATTTACTTGGACTCTGAATCTGGTTTGCAGGAGAGGTACGAGGCTGTGGTTGAGAAGAACACCAGGCTAGAGGAGCAGATGACTGCACTATCCACTTCATTCCTGTCTCTCAAGGTATAGTAGAAACTTGATCGCCAATCACTGCAGTTCATCAACTGAACCAGTTGCCTGATGAATGTACCTGCAATTTCTTGTCATTTTTAAATTTCCTCAAAACCTGTGCCCGTTTACATGTTATCATTAGATTTGTAGGATTAACTTAGCAATTAAATGATGCAAAGATGAAGTGATGAATCTTTGGTTGCATATTTGGACAGGATGACCTGCTTTATCTGAATGATGGAGAGCAGCACCTGCAACTGATGGAACCAGAGCAGGCTGAGGTGCAGCTTCGTCTGTGCGCCAAGGAGTCTCCCGAAGCTGAGAAGCAGGAGAGCAATGGCGGCAGCCTTGAGTCACCAGACGAGGCTGCTGCTGCTTTGGCCGACATCGCCTCCGGCGGGAAGAGGACGTCGAGGAAGTGCAGCGTGCGGATCTGCAAGCCGCAGGGGGCGTTCCAGTGGCCGGACGCGGCGGCGCCAGAGTATCCCTCTTCGCCGGTGACCCCGGCGGGAGCGGGCATGGACGACGACGAGTGCGCGATGGCCGGCGGCCTCGAGCTGCCGCCCACGCCGCCGTCCGTCTCCTCCACCAACGCCCCTTCCTCCGCGAAGCTCCTGCTCCTGCCCGCCCCGGGCTCGCCGGCCCACCCGCGACCGCCCACCTGCAGCAGCCCCAGGGGCGTCGACATCCAGGCGCCTCATTCCGCCCCTGAGCTGCACACGGCTCAGGACGCGCTGCCTTCGTCGCTGCCGCTGCCGTGCGGTGTCACCGCCGGCCTGCCGGAAGGGACGAATACGACGACGACCCTGGCGCTCTACGCCGGCCGTGGCGGCGGCGTGGGCACCGAGCTGGCCCTGGCCACCCCCTCCTGCTGACCGACCTCCCAATCAAGTTTTGCGTCTCCACCAGTCCACCAGTGACAAGATACTACTACTAGACAGGGAACAGGATAGAAGATGATGAAGACAGATAGATTACTCCACCGCTGCTGATCAGTTTAGCCGTCGATTTGGTTCTCCATTGCCAACCTTTTTTCTTTCTGTAATGTCGCTGCTATCGATCAGACTCTGAGGTTGATCTTGTTGTTGTAGCTGTTTGATGTTCTCGCCAACTGGAGGTATTCAGACACATTTTGCATTTGCAGTGCTGCCTGAGTAGCCTCCTAAGAGCATATCCATCGGGGCCTCCAAATTCGTGTCCGGCACCCCCAGTGGAGGCCCAATTGGAGGTGTCGGACATGTGTCCGCCCATGTTTTTTACCCCGTCCACAGCGGCGCACCCCAAAGGCCCACCTCCAAATGGTCTTAGTTTTGAGCAATAGATCGAACACTTTGCGGGCGCACGAACCGCTGCCAGTTCACCTTCGCGTCGCTTTGGAACACGGCAATCAAACTGTTCAGCCGCGTCGGATTTGAAGTACCAAATCACGGCCATGACATAGTTTCGACCGCGCTGGAGAACAAGTCTCCAACGCCGGCCATCAAAAAAGGGTCGACCGCGCCGAAGAACTAGTCTCCAATGCCGGCCATCAAATCATAAAACCATTCTTCAGCTTGTTTAACTTAACCACATCGAGAAAACGATGCATGCCATCAATGAACTCGGGACAGCGTCGATCACCGTACATCCATTCTCGGCTCATCTGCATTACATAAATACATCAAAAACCATTACACCAGCTAAATAATGAATAGAGATACGTGACCAAATTAATTTATACAAGTTCATCACATTAAAATCAAAATAGAGTAGTGCCCAAATGTAATACATAGTTCTCACGAAACATACATCAATCGAAACTAACATACAACTATCTAAAGAATTTAAATCCAACAACAAATGCGATCAGAATCGCAACCAAGGTAACTATTGAACCAACAGCATAATGGTACCAAGCCTCTTGACTAATGGCATATTTTCTAATCTTTTTAAACTTGGCGCGCATTGCATCCATCTTCCTCTCGTGAGCAGCGACGACGTCGGCAAGCTCGACCCCGTGAGCATCAACGATGCCGGCAATCTTCAAGTCCAATTCCATCTTCTCTTCTAGGCATTGGAGACGAAGATCTTCACTTATCTTCAATTTTGCTCTCAAATCGTCGTTTTTTTTTTAAAATACTCGACAATAGGGTCGGCCGGAATTTCCGGTTCAACTACCTCCTAAATAAAAATATATCTACGTCAAGTTGGTCGGCATGATTGTTATAAACACGAAACAAAATAAATAGTTAAAAAGATATACCACATCCGAATCATAGACCGGACGAGGCCGAAGGGGACGGATATCAAAACCATGACACTATACATATATAAAAAAACATAAGAAAATTATACAAGAAATAATTATGCATTTAAATCATATAACTAACAATTTTTAAAATAAAAGATAAAAAGAGGCTCACCGAGGTGGCGTCGGTGACGGAGCGGCGCGGGCGATCGACGGCGGTGAGGAATGGGACACTATATAAAACCACAAATTATACTTTAATTTGAGCTCAAAATGCATATAAAACAAATGAAATCTCTAACTTAGTCATTTCATCAAACACCTTGCAAACACTACAAAAATCAAACTAGCTAAACTTGCAAGAAAATGAGCTAAACTGGAAATGCCGGAAGAGAAGATGAAGAAGTTGCTAACCCTTGTATAGGGTGCCACCAATCTTGACAAATGTTGGAGAAAAATGGGGTGACCTAGAGCTTGGGAGAAAGGAAAAATGGAGTTGGGTCGAGTTGCTTCAAATGGAGCTGGCTCGGGGTGGAAGAAGCCAATATAGGCAGAACCTTTAGTACCGGTTGTTATTACCCACCGGTACTACAGACTACTCTTTAGTACCGGTTGGTAATAACAACCGGTACTAAAGGGCTTGCCGTGGGGCCACCAACCGTGCCGCGGGGCCTCCAACCCTTTAGTACCGGTTGGTTTAAAAAACCGGTACTAAAGGGTAGCCTTTAGTACCGGTTGTTATTAGCAACCGGTACTAAAGGTTCTCGCCGCGGTGCCAAGAACGCAACCGGTGCTAATGCCCTCCTTTAGTACCGGTTTTTGCACGACCGGTATTAAAGGGGGCGCACCGTTGCCCCTTTTTCTACTAGTGGTTATGTTCCATAAAAATCATATTGAATAATAAATTGTTATGAGACATGCCCGGTGTATTGTTGGTCAGATTGATGATAAAAGTTAAATCATAGAAAATGAGAAACGATATGTAGATACACATAGATGGAGCAATATGCATCCATAAAGAAAAGGAAATTAGCTAAGGCCCGGAGCGTGTTTTTTTTTTCAATCAGGCTCTGACGGACCGCATATGTAAATAAGCCAAAATTGGTGCAGCTAACCAAACTTGCCCTTGCCCTTCATCATCTTCAATCCTGAAAAATTAGATAAGGCGTGGCTAATTATTCCAAATGTTGTGTGTTAATTTGGTGTGGAGAGCCATCTAGTACTTAGGGTCAATTTTCCAAAAAGTTTATACTCCCTCCGTTCGGAAAAGGATGTCACAAAAATGATCTATCCTTTTCCGAACGGAGGGAGTACCATATTTAGTTAGTGGCGACTGCAAAACTAGCCACTCTAGTCAAAATCGGAGTGAAATGCATCTACAGTCCCTAAACTTGTTGGCTATGTCTAATACAGTCCTCAAACTCAAGAAACGCATCAATACAATCCTTAATCTTGTTCTATATGTCCACATACGGTCCTCGGTAGGATTGGCCACCGTATTTTGCTGACGTGGTGTCGGATTGCCAAGTGGCTCGCTTCTTTTCCCGTTTTCGTACGCGCGCCGGCGAGACGTACGTCGAAGAAAAAGTCGTGGCAGCCATGGTGGTGGAGTGGAGACGACGATCCGCGCCGGCGCTCCCAGGTTCAACAAGTTCCACGACGAGCGCGGCGCCGTCTCGTCCTTGCACCTCCGCTGCACGGTAATCTTCGAGCACGCTTCCTGGCGGCTCCGCGCCGCCGTCCCCGACCGTGTGAAGCCCGAGCTGCAGCAGCAGCCGTGGACATCCGACGAGGTGCGCCCCCTCCATGAGCCCTCCATCTTCCTCCACCCCGACGACACCCTCCGCCCCGTGCACGACATGCTCGCCGCCACGCCACGGCTGCGCAACATCGATCTCTCGCCGGCCAACTGGGAAGTCGAGTACACGCAGACATGCCACGTCGCGTCGCGGCGTGGTGTACGAGCAGGGATCCCAGTGGCTCAACGCCCCTGGCGAGCGACGGCGCTGCCGGTTCGAGGGGGAGGCGCGGCTGCAAGTTAGTATTCAACGAGCCAGGACGCCGGCGACGTGCAATACTACTACGGCGGACAGACCCAGACCACGGGGCGCTGGTGAGGACAACACTGTTGGACGGTGGTGTAGGAGCAGTAGGAAGGCTGCCGTTGGACGAATCTTGGCTGGTTTTTTTTAAATAATACACGAAATTTATTTAATTCTAGAAATATCACGCAATTTTTTTTTCAAAAATATTATCCAATCGTCCTTGCTGAAGCCGACAGGACCTACTCGTCCTTGCTAAAGCCGACTAGAGGCCTGTCGTCCTTGTCGAAGACGATAAGCCTAATCGGCGTTGGCAAAGACGACTAGTGCTCGGACTGCGCTAGCTAGCCGGAGCAGATCGCGTTCTTTGCATCCTCAATGCAGAACGCGCACGAGACAACAATCTAGATCGGCAGAAGCAGCCATGCCCTCCAGGAGCAGCAGCAGCGCTCGAGAGTCGAGACCGCCCGTCAAGATCGCGGCAGCGATCAGCTCAACAGTCGCACCATCCTCAGCAGCCACACCCGCACAGCTTCGTCGCCACAAAGCTCGTCCGCTACTTCGCCGATGTCGGCGACCTTCACCGCGCCCGCGCCATGGCGGCGGTGCTCACCAGCCTTCATCGACGGCCGCATACGGAGATTCGCCGCCGACCGGTGGCGCTCGAGGTCGACGAACGCCTTGTCGTCTTGGGCGAAGACGATACTGCGTCCGCCTTGTCGTCGTGGGCGAAGACGACAGGCCTCCAAGGACGGGGGCGGCCTGGCCCAGCCAGTACTCGTCTTACGCGTGGACGAGTGGGCCTAGTCGTTTTCGACAAGGACGAGCAGGGCCTGTTGGCTTCGGCCTAGACGATTGGATAATATTTTTGAAAAAAAAATCGCGTAATATTTCTAGAATTAAATAAATTTCGTGTATTATTTTAAAAAAATTAGCCAAATCTTGCACGGGTGAGGGGAGACCAACATCATTCGGCTGAAGAAAATACACACAAAAATTCAGAGCACTGTTGCGGAAAGAAGAGAAGAACATAGAAAAAAGATTGCAGACCTGACGAGCTCGGGCGGTCCGGGCATTACCAGACATGATGAAGAAAAGGAGAACGGCTGAGATGGGGGGACGGGGTGGTCGCATGCGCGTCGCTGTTCAACTGTGCGTTGGTAATATAATGCCGACGAGCTCCAGCAGTCGCCTATGCCTGCCGACGAGCTCCGGCCATTGCCGGACATGAAGAAGACATGAATATGATTGAGACGTAGTAGCGGGTGGTCGCATGCACGTTGGTGATGCTGACGGGCTCTAGCAGTCGCCTGCGCATCGCCGGCGGGAGTAGGGGATTGGCTCAATTTAGGGATTTTAACGTGTGGAACAGGAGAGTAGCTCGATTTAGCAATTTCTGCGTTCAAGAGTACGGTGCTTTGACCGAAACATTGCCACATCGGCGAAATACGGATGGCTGCCGTAATTGGACCGTATGTGGACCTGTAGAACGACTATAGGGACCGAATTGGTGCATTTCGTGAGTTTAAGGACTGAGTTAGACATGGCCGACAAGTACAGGGACCATACATGCATTTCACTCTCAAAATCGTAATAACACAAACTCTGCCATAGAATATTATAAGTTGTAGGTAGAACCGTACAAGCTTTCTCTTCATATATACACGTGACGTGATCCACGCGTGTGTGCCAGCTCCTATAATATCTACAGAATCCGATATATGTACATAATTTCAACAAATCTGGTACTACATGCAAACCTTTAATAAATTGTTCTACACATCTCTATGATTGGCCATTGCTATATATTAGGTGACACTAATTAATACTATAACCTCCACTGGATTGTGCTGGACTGCTAGTTCTGTCAAGTCTCTCTGTCTATCCGACGGATCGTACCATTGGTTAGGTGTCAACAGTGACACATAACTCAGCAAATCAACTATAATCTCTAATACAGCTAAATTTTTTTTTTTTGAAAAGCCTGCGTACAATCACCAGAGTACAACATACACCGTATGAAGTACAAACAACAAAGTACATACGCAGGGGAACGGAGCCAGAACAAGCCACCGCAGCTCCGCCGGCGAAGAAGACGAAGACCGCCGACCTCCATCAAGCCACAGCCCGAGGACACCTCCTTCGTTGAAGATCGCCGCAGAGCCCGTCCGCCGCGCCGCGACGGAACTTATGCCGGTAAACGAAAACGGCGAGCGTCCTCCCGCTCCATCGACACCACCTTGCCGCAGCCGCCTTCGTCTCCAGCGCCGGCAGAAGCTGCGAAGCTCGCCCAGCCCCGAGTTCCAACCTCCAGATCCTCCATCGAAGCTCCACCGCGTGGAGGACGACTTCCCCGCCGGCCGGCAAAGAAGAGGAAGATCCAGAGAAAGCCGAGAGATCCGACGATCCCCGGCCGCCAAAAGTCGCGCGCGCCACGCCGGAGCTCCGGAGAGCGCCGCCGCGGAAGGGGAAACGCGCCGACCCCCACCTAACCACCGCCACCATCGCCACCTCCACGACGCCGCCGGTGGGATCCTACCCCTACCTACACTATATACAGGCCGGGATCCGGGGATCCCCCACCCTCCCGCCGCCGGAGCGGCCGACGGAGGGGAGGAATCCCACGGCTCGCCGGCGAGCGAGGTGGTCGGGGAAGAAGGTTGCAAAAATCGCCCTCCGATCTACTGTAGAAAGGAGAGAGAGCGTTCGGCCGAGCTCTCGGTAATACAGCTAAATATTTGCATGTGTGGTTCTTTGATTTTATATTATTGCGCCATTGCTTGTGATGGTAAGTTTGCCAACACATTGTTAGAATTCAGAAGCCAACACAATTTTTTTTTGAAAGCCTGCGTACACCAGATTGCACTACATACAAAGATGAAGTACAAAACGAAGAACAGAAAACCGACGCAGGGGAACAGAGCAAGAACGAGCACCAGCAACTAGGGCTGGACTAACGAGCTGCTCGGCTCGTTAAGTCTCGGCTCGTTAAGACTCGTGATCGTTAAGACTCGAATCGTTAAGCTCGTTAAGGCTAACGAGCTAAATATAAAGCTCGGCTCGGTTCGTTAAGTGTTAGCGAGCGCTCGCGAGCAGCTCGTTAAGAAAATAAATCTGAATATAGAGATGACGAGATAATTGACGATTAATAAGAAGTAAAAGGGATTCGATGTTTCCTACATTGGTTGACCATAAATCTCGGTTGTGATATTGGCTTGGTAAACAATGTTGAGTCGTCACCTGTTAGGTTGCTAGTTAGATGAGATCTACCCTTAAAAAGACATGTGATCCAAATTAACGAGCTTAACGATCTGCTCGCGAGCCTCGTTAGCTCGCTCGTTTAGCTGATTAGCAATAACGAGCCAAAATCATTGCTCGACTCTGTTCGTCAGCATAACGAGCCGAGCTAAACGAGTCGACCAAACGAGTGCTCGTTTAGCTTGTCGAGCATCGAGCTTTATGTCCAGCCCTACCAGCAACATCGCCGGCGAAGAAGACGAAGATCGACGACCACCTTCTAGCCACTGCCTGAGGGCACCTCCTACCTTGTAGAGCGCCGCAGAGCCCATCCGCCGCGCAGCGGCGGAGCTTCAGCCGATGAACGTGCACGGCGAGCACCCTCCCTCTCCAGCAGCACCACCTTGCCGCATCCATCTTCGTCCCCAGCGCTGGCAGAAGCCGCGAGCCTCGCCTGGCCCTGAGTTCCAGCCTCCGAGTCCTCCCTCGTAGCTCCACCGCGTGGAGGCCGACCTCCCCGCCGGCCGGCAAGGAGGAGGAAGATCCAGAGGGAAACCGGCAGATCCGGAGATCCCCGGCCACCAAAAGCCGCGCGCGCCACGCCGGAGCTCCGAGGAGCGCCGCCGCAGAAGGGGAACGCGCCGACCCCCACCTAGCCACCGACACCATCGCCACCTCCACGACGCCGCCGGCAGGATCCCTACCGCACCCTACACTATGTACAGGCCGGGATCCGGGGATCCCCCACCCTCCCGCCGCCGGAGCGACGCCGGAGAGGGGAGGATCCCGCGGATCGCCGGCGAGCGAGGTGGATGGACGGGGAGAGCTCAAAAATCGCCTCTCTGGCTACTGTAGCGAGAGAGGAGAGCTCGGCCGGTCGCTCTGTTAACACCAGAAGCCAACACATTGTTAGAATTCAGAAGCAAACACTTTTGTTTTTGGAAGAGATGTCAAAATTGGCCTCTCTCGTTATTTTCATCCTAGAAGCAAAAGGAAATACAGTTATGCAAGTAAGGCCAAGAATAAGATATAGTGTGGATATCTATGTACGCATAAAGGTCAAAGGGGCATCGGGTTCCTTCTGGTTTTCCTTCAACTGAAAAATATTAAAATACAGCAAATGTAGCCAAGAAAACGAGAGAAGTTAGACATGCTGCAACTATAGGGAATGTATGTACTGGATATTTTTGAAAAACACCGAAACCCCGTTATTTTTTGTGCACATAAATTGAATGCAAGCTAGTACCAAAAGTAGATAACATTTTATCCACCTTACATAGTACTCCCTCCGTATTAAAATATAATACTCTCTAGCTAGTTTGTACACACATGTATGTAGACATGTTTTAATGCAAGGTTCACATGAATCTTGCACTTAAACATGTCTAGATACATGTGTGTACAAGCTAGCTAGAGAGTCTTATATTTTGATACAGAGTGAGTATAACATAAAAATGTCTTAATGTCCCGGAAATCCGTAGCAGCTCCCGAGCACCAGTGCTCTCGGTATTTGAATTTTTTGAAAATCGAACATTTTTGCTTCCAAAAATTTTGAAAAAATTCTCACCAATACATATCCCTTAGGTACGCCAGAAATTTCGTAAAGAAATTCATTATATTTTGGCCTAGGCAAAAAAGAGAAATTTCTGATAGATTCAACACTCTTTATACACTTTTTACTGACCAGAATTTTGTTATTTTATACAGCTCGGAATACGACGTTTTTTGCACCGAAAGTTGGCACGCACGTAAGAAACATGCATATGTATCTTAGGAAATTTTTCAGATTTTTTTGAAACATAAATTTAAAATTTTCAAAATTTTAAAATATCAGGTTCACTGGTGCTCGGGAGCTGCAAAACTGCATCCTTAATGTCCCTATTTTGCTAGTAGTAAGTTCAGCCCAGTTTAGGGAGGTGCTTTAGGTCGCCTTACGAAGACCGTCCGCGCTCGCGTCGCCCGCAACGAGTAGCAATTGGGCCGGCCCATTTTCCCGAGCGAAGCGTTTTCTTCGCGAGGACGGGCCCGCGACAATTTTTACAGGCGCGGCGACTTCTCTGTGGCGGAAATCACGTGCTTTTCCAGCTGTTTCAAATTTCGAACAAATTTTAAAATCCAAACAAATTTTAAATCGCGAAAGAAAAATATAAATCCGAACAATTAAAAAATCTGAACAATTCAAATCCGAACAAAATTCAAATCTGAATAAAAATAAAATCTAAACAATTTTTGAATCGGAACAAAATTCGAATTTGAACAAAATTCAAAATTGCACAAAAATTGAATCGAGAAGAAATTTTGAATTTAGAAAAAAATCAAAATAGGAACAATTTTCGAAACGGAACAAATTTTTAAAAGTGAACGAAAATTATTTTGAATGATTTTAAAAGTGAAATTTTTTTATTTTAAACGAAATTTATTTTGAACGATTTTAAAAAATGAACGAATTTCAAAATCTGAACGAAAATTATTTTGAACCATTTTAAAATTGAACAAAAAATATTTTAAATGAAAATTACTTTGAACGATTTAAAAAGTGAACGAATTTCAAAATCCGAACGAAAATTATTTTGAACGATTTTGAAATTGAACAAAATTATTTTGAACGATTTTGAAATTGAACAAAATTATTTTGAACGAAAATTATTTTGAACGATTTTAAAAGTGAACGAATTTCAAAATCCGAACGATAATTATTTTGAAAACAGAATAGAAGAACGAAAATTATTTTGAACGATTTTAAAAGTGAACGAATTTCAAAATCCGAACGATAATTATTTTGAAAATAGAAAGGAAGAACGAAAATTATTTTGAACGATTTTAAAAGTGAACGAATTTCAAAATCCGAACGATAATTATTTTCAAAATAGAAAAGAAAACGAAAATGAAAATAGTTCATAAATAAAATTAAAAAAGTAAATGAAACGAAAACAGAAAAAGAAAACGTAAAGGAATATAAAATGAAAACATGAAAGAAAGAATAAAACGGAAAAAACAGAAACATAAAAAGTAGCGAAACTCGAAAATGCAGAAGAGTACACAATAGAATGAACAATACTGATATATGATTGTAAACACGGCCGTGGCCCGTTAGCTATCGCTCCGTCCTCTGCGCGACGTCCCTATTTCTTCTCTATTTTCTCTGTTTAAGCGTATTGATGGGCCGGCCCAATAGCGTGGCGATCCCGCTTCCCTTACGGCGACGCGCGCGTTTTGCGTCGCCGTAAGGCGATGCAAAGGATTCGCCCCAGTTTAGCCCGGTCGCAGTTGGAGACTCTTCCTTGAAAGTGGATTAGGGCCTTTAGCTTGGAAATGTACACGAGATTCGTCCCACTTGAATTTTGCATGCACTATTTTCTTCTTTTCCAAAGGAAATAAATGTTTTTTAGATGACAATAAATAAATGTTGGAACAGGGACACATTGCCCTTAAACCAGAGCTTGATGGCTACGTGTTGGTGAACCCCAAGAGGAAGGTTATGATGTAGAGAGCAGAAGTTTTCCCTTGAGAAATCTACCCAAGGTTATCAATCCAGTAGGACTTGACGATCTATCGGAAGGTTGTTGATGTTGACTCCCCCTGGCGCTAGGGAGCTTGCACCAACGTGGAATCTGCACGGACACAAACCAGAACTTTGCCCAACACGAAACAGAGAGGTTGTCAATCTCTCCGGTCTTGCAGAAACAAAGAGTTAAACGTATGGTGTGGAAAACAGCAGAAAAAACAGCAAGTAACAGGAAACAGATGATTGCAGCAGGTTGTGTAAACAGTATGAGGAAATTGGACCAGGGTCCACAGTTCACTAGTGATGTCTCTCTCAGAACAGATAACTAGCATGTTGGGTAAACAAATTACGGCTGGGCAATTGACAAATAGAGAGGGCATAACAAAGCAATAAATGCCAAGATGTCTACTATGAAATCTAGTTGGGCATTACAACAAAGTACATGCACCGTTATTCCAACAGCATCTATGCCTAAATAATCCACCTTCAAGGCAGCATCCGCATCCTATTCAGTATTAAGTTGCTAACAACAGATTATTGCATGAAGTAAAGTGTGTAATGTAATCAATACAAGTGCCCTTGGACACTGCACCAATGTTTTATCCCTAGTAGCAACAACACATCTACCATCTTAGACCTTTCTGTCACTGATCCAGATATATAGAGACTGAACCCACTATCGAGCACAAATACCCCCTCTTGGAGTCACAAGCATCTACTTGGCCAAGGCATCTACTAGCAACGAAGAGCATGCAAGATCAAGAGCACATAGATAAACAACTTGAATAAACATGGTATCAATATTCATCGGATCCCAGCAAACACAACATCTAGCATTACAATAAGATGATCTTGATCATGTTAGGCAGCTCACAAGATCTAAATATGGAGGCACAAGGTAGAGAGACAACCATCTAGCTACTGCTATGGACCCGTAGTCCAGGGGTGGACTACTCACGCATCACTCCGGAGACAGGCATGGTGATGTAGAGCCCTCCGGTGATGATCTCCCCTCCGGCAGGGTGCCGGGAAGAGCTTCAGAACTTCTCCGATCTGAGATTGACGATGACGGCCACGACGGAACTTTTCGTGGAATATGATCGACCGTAATATGGTTTTCGCGTCGCGGAGAATATATAGGCGAAAAGGCGGCGTCGGTGGCCGAGGGGGGCCACCACGCCATAGGGGGCGCGGGCCCACCCTGGGCCGCGCCCTAGTGTGGCGTGGCCCCCTGGTGGGTCTGCTCCGACTCCCCTTTGGACTCCGTGATCTCCTCGTGATATTATTGACGATGTCTTTTGTTTCGTCTAATTCCGAGAATATTTCCTTAATAGATTTTCTGAAACCAAAAACAGCAGAAAACAGGGAACTGGCACTGTGGCATCTTGTTAATAGGTTAGTCCCAGAAAATACATAAAAATGATATAAAGTGTAGCCAAAACATGTAGCAATTGATATAATAACAGCATGGAACATCAAAAATTATAGATACGTTTGACACGTATCAGAGCTCTATTTTTTTTGGCATTGTGACTAGTCAGCAAAGAATAATAATAAAGAATCCATAAAATAGGGAAATTTAAGAATCGGATTATTTGAATTAAAAAATTTAATCTCTTAAAATTAAAATATAAGACAAAATACATAGTCCAATAAATATGGAAAATGGAAATTGTTTAAAAAAAATCTCAAAATAGGTGATAGAATTGGGCATAGCATGCACTATTCCCAACAAAAAATGGGTGGATGTAGAGGCTAAGTAAGTTTAGTCTAAGGATAAACTTTGCATTAACAAAGATAATAGAAGGATCAGATCTGGACAATATATAACCACTTCAAGGTATATTGGCACAGAGATGCATTAGAAACTTTTTTCAAATATCAAAACAACGCATGCAAAAGGTGCTTTTAGCCACATAAGCAGATGACATAATGAAAAGTCAGCCATTAGTAGAAAACTAATTAGAAAACAAAAAATAGGAATATAAGAATCAGATTATTCAGATTAAAAAATCTAAAAGTAAAATAAGAATGAAAGATAAAGTAGTCTAAAAATTATTATAAAATAGGAAACTGTTTAAAAGTATCTCAAAATTGATAGAATTGGGAAGAGCATGCAATATTCCCAACAAAAAAAGTGTACAGGGTAAGTAAGTGAAATCTGTGGATGATCTATTGCATTAACAAAGACCAACAAAGGATCTGGACAAGGTCCATACAACTGTTGTAAAAGCAAAACAGGCAAGCATTCTTACATGACAACCTGCCATCACTGAGACAAGACACACTGAAAACCTAGGCTTAAGGCTCAATTAGCTTGCTGCTGCCTGTATTCACAAGGTTAGAAGATTCTGACATCAGCTGCTTTGAGTTGAGTTGATAGCTCATCATCGGTCGTAAAGGGCTTGAAAGCTATATTGGCGCCGGCGGGGGGTCACCTGTCGGAGACCTGTGGGCCACCGTAGCGGACACTGCACATCTTCAGATCCTTCGGTATCTCAATCTCCTTCAGCCACGCGAGACGCCGGCCTTCTTGCTCGTTGCCAATGAACTCAGTGCCGGTCACTGTCAGCAGGAAGACAAATCAGTTAGCCTTCGATGACGGTAACGTCCAATGAGCTTTAGAAATCTAATTAGCAGGAGCATCGTCTTTGGGCTGAAGCTACATTACTTTAATACGGTCCTAAAAGACAGAACGTCTCGCACATTTTCTAACATTGTTTATCTACGAGTGGTTTTGACATTCTACACTTCTAAAACCGCAGGGGCGCAAAACCGTGTGCTTATACCTCTAATCATATGCACATGATCCAGATGGAGTGTATCATAAACAAAGCCACCTGCATCCAGCTGAAGGTTTTTGTTAAACTAGCAGACCACTTTCTCCATTCAGTGGGCAGTTTCCAAGGGAAACTGCTGTTTTGAGGATGTAAAAGTCATATATTTGTTTCAACTTGCAACTGCCTAGGTCATCCTTCTTAATTAATTCCCTCGGGCGTTGTTGGGAAAAAGGACAATAAATTATTGACTATTATCATTCAAATAAAGCCCCAAAACAGCCCATGATGTACCTAGATTACATTTCTGAGATCAAAATTGCCAACTTACTGGGATGCTGGGAGTATGGAACATCCGTGTAGTACGTGCAGTCCCGGTCCTCTTCAATGGAGTAAGGGGGACCAAGGACGTCGAGGATCGCACACGGCGCGATGGCCCTGAACCGATGCATGTTGCCTCCCGCCGTCGGGTACAGGACCGACGTGTCACACGGGGCGGTGACATCATCGTCCACGACCAGTTCTGCCAATCTCACTGCAAGACCCCAAGTCTACGTTATAGCGCATTTGCGCCGTGGAAGATCGGACAGGCAGTCCAGTGTAAAAATGCAGAATGGCTGGGAAGCTCACATCCATCTGCAGGCGACGAAGCGCCATTCTCGGCGGGATCAGGTCCAGCCCAGTCGTATGACTTGATGTGCATCGATCCGAGGAGCAGCTTGCTGAACACCGTCATCCCGGGGTGGTTGTGGAGAGGGATGACCGCATTCTGCGGCAGAAACAAGATGACCAACTGCAGAGCATAGAGCACTCATCAGCACTAGTTCATTCCGCCTAGTCATCGATGCCACAATTCAGCTTAAACAGCACTGCCACTTACAGAAAAATTCTCAGATTTGTATATGGTGGTGTGTGTGATCGTTGGGTTCCGTTGGGCCACATCTCTAGCCCTGAAGAACGCCATGTCCGAGCTGAGGCCGACGTCTTCCGGCCTCATCCTGTCTGCAGATAACACCAGCAGCAACCAAAATTCAGTCAAACCAGTAGACAGCATCTCCAGCACTTTTTGTGCCAACACTCCAATTCCAATCTCGTCTAAGCGTCTTGTATGTTCAGAACAACTTTCAGCGTTAGCCACTAAAGCTCGCCTCAAAATTTAATTCTAACAGACACATTAATTTCTAACCAACATTTGATTTCCTAACCGATCATACTCATGGCGCGAATTTACTGTATTACATGGGACGAATTTACGAACTTCCTTAATTTCGGACTAGTGGAGAATATTCAGCAGTTTGGGAATGTGCTGAAACTAGCTCATCAGATGAGGCCAGTGCAATTAAATGAGCTAGCTACATACAGCTAGCGCAGCTAAGGCAGTCAAATCAATGCAAAGCATGTCGGCTAATATCCAGCGGAGTAGTAGTGTTGTTAAGAGGAGGAGAGGCTAACCGAGGATGGCGCGGAGCAGGTCGACCTCGGCGGGCGCGGGCACGGTGCCGGGGCCCCTGAAGACGGCGCGGCAGGTCTGGAAGAGCCGCTGCAGGGTCCCAGGCGCCGCCTGCCTCCTAGGCCTCTTCGCCCCTGTTGCCGCCGCGGCCGGCTTCGCCGCCAGCACCCGCCTCCTCTTGGCCGCCGGCGGCACCGCGACTCCCGCCACCCCCATCTCCGTCATCCCGCCCCCATCGCTCGATTCGGTCAGCACCACCAAGAAAGAAGTGATCTTTGGCGCAAGAACAAGAATTAAAAGCTAGAGCGAGGTTGTTAACTGTGGGGAAGGAGGAGCGGCAGTGATGGCGAGATATATGCGGCCGCGACAGTGCGAGCAGGCAGGAAGAAAGGCGGTGAGGAGGGAAACCAGGGGCTCGCTCCACGAATACGATCGATGGATGGATCGGCGGTGGCGAGAGGGGAAGGAACTGGGGAGCAAATCAATGAATCCGGTAGGTGGGGGAAGAGCGAGATGGGGTTAGCGCCCGCCATTTCGGGCAAAACCACCTGCGGACCATGGCCAGAATCCACAGTTTTGTCGCACAAACTGCTTGCTAGTTGCTCTTCTTCTATTCACGTGCCGCGCGGGCGGAGACTAGTATGCACAAGCACAACAGACCAAATTAGCCTTCGGAAATTCCCAAGCGTCGTATGGCGGTCTCTCTCTCCCGAGCTCCAGTGCTCCAGGTGCTTTAAAAAAATCAAAAATAGTACTCCTCCGATCCATATTAGTGGGCATAGATTTGTCAAAATTCATATGTATCTAGTTAATTATTTAGACTAGATACATGTTATCTAGACAAAGTTGTGCCCACTAATATGGATCGGAGGTAGTATTTAAACGTTTCAACAAAATGTGAAAAAAATCATGGACATTCGCAATGATGTATTCTAAAAACGTGCAAAATTTAAATTAGAAATATTTTGTATTTTGAGCTACAAAAAAGACAAATTTACATATCTGAGTATAGTGTTTCAAATCTAAAAAAAATAAGATTTTGTCATTTTTGTGTAGCCAATATTATAAAAAAATCGCGTTGTAACTTTACACGCTTGTAGGATACATCATGGATTACATCCAGAATAATTTTCAATTTATTTTAAAACTTCTAAATATTTTTTGATTTTTTTAAAACGAAGGGACCATTGGAGCTCGGGAGCACAAATTAGTTTCCGGGTCTCTCAACGGCAATTTTCCTTCAACGTAACACACACGAATCGTAGCCGCTACCATGCTGACATCATCGGTACTATTTTTCTTGAGGATGCATTTCTAGTGCTCCAATGTGGCCAGCCACCAAGAATGATCTATTCCATTAAGACAAGTTTCTTAGGTTTATCGATGAGTCATCTCATCTGGTGTGCCAATATGCCCAATATGGATAGCTAAACAATTACATTCCGCATCGGCACCAACATAATGCCAAGAGCTAGTCAAAACATTAATAATGCACGCAACCAAAAGAAAAAGTAATAGAAAAAGGAAAAACAACCATAGTGATTAATCACTCGCATCACCTAGTCCCAATACAACAAATATCCGAACAATGCCTTCAACCAGGATCACACACATTCAGGTACAACCAACGACGTGGCTGACCTAGAATTTTCATCCTGAATATCTATACTCGGCACTTGAATAGTAAGTGCTACCCACTGAGGCCGCTGCTGCAAAGCACCAATCACTAGACTGTACATGTCGTCGTACACCCATGCCCACACAACAGACCGTGAAGCAATGTTTTTTTTAAACAAGGCAAAAAGACTTGCCCATTTTCATTAATTAAGAAAAAGAGAGTTGGCATGAGAACTAGGGTATCATCTCCATACTAGCTAGATAACATGAAAGTGTGGGCAAGATCATAGGTGGACTGGAGGTGGTTTGAACTCCCTTTATGCATGACATCAAATTAGAAGTGGATTGCAAAACCACCTCTCTCTCTCTCTCTCTCTCTCTCTCTCTCTCTCTCTCTCTCTCTCTCTCTCTCTCTCTCTCTCTCTCTCTCTCTCTCTCTCTCTCTCTCTCTCATCTTCACGTGCCTTGGGCAGCTGGAGAATAAGGATCCAACGACTGTGCAATCTCCTGTTTGCACCGGTACACAATGCACATGCATGCATGATGCATGCAACCGGGCATCCATCCATCACACGGAGACCCAAGCCCAAGAAGTCGCCAACATAATTCAGTAGATACAAGGTATACTACTGTTCAACTAGCTGGAGAACAAGGATCCAACAGAAATGGCCAATCTAGGCAAATTCTTTTCAGACCATTTGATTGTCCATGAGTCGAGATTGGCCGGTATTAGCAAGAGAGAGAAATTAGAGCGCCTTGTCGCTTCTTCCGAGAAAGAAATACTTAGTCAAGACAAATCCATCGTGAAGAAAATAGGGCCAAGCCATGAATTGTCATCAAGGTGTAACCAACGCTCACTTTGTTTGTTGGGTAGGTAGGTAGTAGTCTTATTTGATGTTGATGCTCTGGAATATATCTGACATTTTATCAACGAAACCTCCTTCTCCAGCACAAAGAGGAGAGATGTCGTCGTGCCAAAAGAAAAAGGGACGCTTATCCAAACATAAAATAAACTTTTGGTCATGAAGATTTTTTTTTTCGAGTAACCGTCATGAAGAAAATTGGCTTGGTGAGTATTGTGTTTGTCCAATTGGATATATTATCGTCTTTTGAATAAAGCGGAAGGCATTGGCGTAAATATATGTGTATGTTTTGCTTGATCCTAAACAATTGTATAGGAAAGAGTGTGAACGCTGACGTGTGGTGTAAGATAGATCGTGCTCGTGTGCGTCTAATTGTACCAGTGGCCTAGTGGGGGGAAAGAAAGAAGATTTTAGTATCACGATTGCTAAACAAGGCGGGCCTCCGCACAAAGGAAGATATCAATCACCAAAATTGTACCAGTGGCCTAGTGTAGGATGGATTGTGTACGTCTATTTATATACCACAAGGAAAAGAAGAAGATTAACTACTATAGTAAACAAGAAGGTCCGCGCATAGAGCGACAACTATACCGGACGAAAAAGAGAGAACGGTCGCTGTTGTACAAAACAACAACGTGCTACGAGGAGCAGTTCGGCGGTCTGTCACCGTCGATTCAGACTACTCCAGTTGCTGCAGCACCGACGAGGCCCGCGGGGGCGCCCACGCCACCGCTCTCTGCCCGGCGCAGCAGCTGCCGGGAGGTGGCCTTCATCAGGTCGCCTGAGAAGGGCACGGCTCCGCACCCGGTCAGCATCAGCGGTGGAATCCTACCAGTGGCATATCATTTGAATTCTTCATGACAATGTCACAACTTTGATAAGGTTTTGCATAATCCCATCCAATGCATCTGGTGATGCTCCTGACAGACTGACACCGGGATCACAAGCAGTACAAAGTATCCTTGTGAGTGAACATCCATGGAACAAACATTTTGTCTTACTGAACCGCGCGAAATGGTCGCCGATTTGGTGGTTGATGCATGATCATGGTCATGGGAGACCTGGAAACATTCCCTTTGGTGTGTCGGTCAGTGCAGCAAGGTGCGTGCTTACATCGTGGCGACACATTGGGCATGTCGCCGCCTTGTAGAACCACGGCATGATACAGTCGCGGTGGAAGGAGTGATAGCACGGCAGCCTCACGGTGTCTTGCTGTTGAGCTGCCGCCAAATCCTCCATACATACACAGCAGCAGTCGGCAGCAGCAGGCATCACCGCCGCCGCAGGGTCCTGAATGCACGCGAGGAGCAACGCCCTGGGCTCGTCGTAGAGAACGTCGGCCCAGATGGTGAGCTTCATGTCGACGCTGAAGCGCAGGGCGACGCCGCCGAGCCTGACGGTGTCGCGTCGAAAGAGGTCCACGTTGATGGTGGCGAGGTCATGGGGCAAGAACGGGTTCCAGTTGTCGGCGGCGAGGTCAAGCTCGCGGAGGAGCGGCGTCCGCATGAGCATCTGGTGGATGGCGTCGCGGCAGGCGGTGTAGCTCCGGGAGAAGGTGTCCGGGTCGTGGAGGTCGAAGCGCTTTTGGAACCTCCGTGGAGCGTCCTGGTGCACGAGCCGCCCGAGCACGGCGCCTCCCGCCGTGCGGATCTTGTAGCGCACGATGAGGTCGCCCTGCAAGCGCACGAAGCACTTGAGATATTTGTCCGTGTTCAGTATGCGATCCAGCGTCCCTGTTCCTCGGAGCGAGAACTCGGTCGCCGCCGCGGCCATGGACGACATGTTCGTCCGCAAAGGTGAAGGCACCATCGACATGTCCCGCCTAAGCTCGATACCAGGGGATCGAAACCTATGATAACCTGGGGGATTCGTAGTCCCCAATTCATGTATGTATCGGGAGAAAAGTAGAAAACAGATCGAAAGCACCAACTTTACTCCGAGTAGGATTCAGAGGCCTGGTTGCTTAACAAAGACGCCAAAGGGGTGAAATCCTTTTTGCCCGACGATGACGCATAAGCTCGCCGCTGCCGCAGCTGTGAAGTAAGTCTCAAGCCTGAAGAAAGCTCGCCGGTGCCGCCGCCGCCGTTCTGAAGAAAGATCGAAAAGTGTCCCGTTTCCACACTGCACTGGCGTGACCCGATGCTGGGCCTCCAGCCAGCCATTAAGGCCAAAATAACAAGACTCCCACTTAGAAAGGCCCACCGTGCAATGTGCTGCAAAACTAATCTCTAATTTATGCTAAAAAAAACTAATCTCTAATTTGTTTTTACTCTTCACTTCTCATACGAGTGTACAAATAAAAGCATATGACCGACTAAAACAAATGCTAGTCAGTATTTAGGAGCGTAGTTTGCAGTCCTTTGGTCTACCTACAAAATACTCCATCATCTGGTCAGAGTTTCTGCCCAAGAATTGGATGCCACTTAAGTAGTTTGCTTCATGTGGCCTATCACGCAATAGTTTGCCTAGCAACTTGTTGAGGCAATTCCAACGATTTAGGGGTTTTCTTTACTAGGCATTTCCATATATAACTTGTTTATATTGTTATAGCAAAACTTTTTTTGACTGTAATCGTTATAGCAAAACTATTAGCTTATAGGAGTATATAAAAAAAGAAATGCCATTTTATGGAGATTATTTATTTGCTCTGCTTCCTCCGGATAGCAGCACCAAAGTGTAATGTTTCATTACCCTTGCAAATGTGGATCAGATTTTAAATAGTTGTCCCACAAATCCATTTCGTATGAATATAACTGAAGGACAAAGTAATCTACAATCACTGAATGATGCGGTTTGTGACGTGGGATGGGTTTGTTTTACTCCTTCAACCGAATCTTAGCATGCCAAAATAGGCGGCTTGGCTGACTTCAAAGAGGGAAGTCACAGCTACAAGTTGCTGACTTATGCCATATGTACCGTTGGATGGAAAATAAATAGTCAAGATTGATTTACTGTACACAGCTACTGTTCGACCTGCAGCGCAGCTATTTTATCGTGTAGCAATATGTCTACTGTAGCATGTAATCAGGGCCATTCATAGGAGATCTGACGGTTCACAAAGGGCAAAGTCAGCTGGACTGTAGCTTGGCTGACTTCGCTTCTTCACGTCAGCGAATCCGGAGCGGCCAAAATGTTGGCGTTTAGATCTGCGCCAACATTTTGGCTGATTAGAGCATCTCTCCAAATGTGTCCGATTTGGGGTGACGGACACATATCCAGCACGGTGGATGAGTTTTGTATACGTAACAAGGGATCATGTCCACAAGTCCAAATTGTTTTGGTTGATTTAAATCGGATTAAGTTTAGTAACTTTCACTCGTCAACTCCGTGCGTAAAGTACCTGCTCCTCCCATAGCAGTTGTGGTTTCTTCTCTCTGGTAAGGGTGGTTTGCTGGCCGGCTGGCCGTGGAGTGGGTGTTGTGTGGGCTCTGCCCCGTGGTGTTCGCTATTGTTGGCGTTTGTTGTATGGTTTTCGCCCGGTTTCTTCCACTAATAAACCGGGCACCTTCTGCTTAATTAATATATGGGGCAAATCTTTGCCCCACAGTTTCAAAAAAAAAGAAATTATAGTGTCGTTGGCGTTGGATACAGCAATCCCCATTGTTGGTCTTAACATGCTAAAGTTGCGGACCATTTCAAGTCATGGCAATTCGAAAATCATTTGCATACTGGGTAGCAGAAAAGTGATCACAAAACTGTTTTGTCTGACACACTGTCATGGTTTCATGAGTAATGGAACCGGGGAGCGATCCCTTTTTCATCTAAAAAAAAGTGCTCACAAAAATCATAAAATCTTCTTGATACAGTACCAACATTTCCGCTCTGACTCTGTCCGTTTAAGCCATGAGGCTGTTATCCCTCAAAAAGGAAAACGCCATTAGGCTCTTGTACAAAACTCAGGCCAGGGAGGTGTTGGGGGATCGATGGAGCCCAGATCAAATTTCATTCCCAAGCTGAACTGGCCGACATGATCTATCTTGCTATTCCAGAGAAAGGTTTTCCTTTTGGAGTTCAGTTTGAATAGAACCCATGTTGTTGTATGAATAGAACTGAAGGACACTTTACGGCTGCCGCTCAAGTTGCTGCAGCACCGACGAGACCATGTGAAGCGAGCCGGTGACGCATATGAGGCCCGCGCAGCCACCCTCTGTCCGGCGCAGCAGCAGACGGGAGGCTGCCATCATCAGGTCGCCCGAGAAGGGCACGGCTCCGCACCCGATCAGCATCAGCGGCGTCCGCTTGTTGGAGTCCGACGAGCCAGCCAGATGGCGGTCGATGCGGTCTGCAACTTCGTCGTCGGGGACCACTCCAATGTCCAGATACTCGATGCCCTGATCGTGCGCGACGCCTATCCACATGTCTTTCAGCGACGAGGCTGGCAAGGAGCGGGCTGTCCCTCCGGCGATACTCGCCTCCGTCAGCAGCACGACGTCCGGCCTTCTGCCTGCAGGAGATCAGGGATGTAAGAGTTGTGGCGTTCTTCAGTTTGAACACTGCAAGATACAAATATTATGAGCCCGGTAAACCACAGAGGGGGTAGAAGATCTTGCCTGAGAGAAGCTGTGCAGCAAAGGCGAGGTGTTCCTTGTCGTCAGCCATTCCGATGATCAGGGCGAGAGGACCCTCTGGTTCGACGGTTCTTATCACCTCTGAGAGGGCCTTTGCAGACGCTTCAGTGTGAGCTGGAAGATGATCGACACATCAGATGATACACGATAAGGCAACAAGAGAAATGAAGCATTGAGGACGGATTATTGGGCGAAACCTCCATCGATTAGAATGTTGGATGCTCCGTCGAGGCCAAGGGCCAAGGCTTCATCTTGTGTAAGAAATTGGCTTCTCCCCGGCAGTTGTGTCTTCTCTAAACCAGCTTGGATAGATGCATCGGACACGTCCCATCCTTAACTTCCCAATTCCGAGGGATAAGAGGGAAAAATATGTCAAACTTGTGCCAATAAAACTACTACCTCCGATCCATAATAAGTGTCACAGTTTTGAACTAACCCCAGTTCAAAACTGCGACACTTATTTTGGATCGGAGGAAGTAATTGAGATGGACCATCACCAAAACAGTGTGGAGTGGCATCTTTCACTACCTAGCTGACGGAGACATAGAGCTGTGCAAGAAGCCGTAACAGCATTCTGACGCTGATGGTTTCCCAGAAGCTGGAGTTTCACGTCATGCAATTCCATAGACTGCAAAATATATTTTTCACTCGTAATTCGGAGGACTTGAAAAGAAGATGATTTTTTTATTCTCTTTTAATTTCAGATGAAGTAGATAAGGCTGTCGACGGAATCCTACCAATGACGTATCACTTGAAATCTTCACGATAATGTCACAACTTTGATAAGGTTTTGCAAAATCCCATCCGATGCATCTTGTGATGCTCCTGACACCAGTATCACAAGCAGATATGATGGGAGATTGCGTCAAGAATGCTCTATCCCGAAGAATTTGCTCGGTCTCTGTTGAAAATGGACCACCAATGACAACCTGAAAAATGTTTGATATTCAGGTTACAAACTTCATATCTCTGAAGAGAACAGAGCGCTACATAGTTAGCTGGCTTGATCTGACTGCAATCTAGAATTATAAGCAAGGTAAAGGTACGAGAATGAGAGAACAACTTAACTGGTCGCCCTTCCTTGATAATTCCAGACTTTGCCAGTGCGATGCTTTGGAGGGAACCACCCAAAGCAGCCAAATGTTCTTTCCCAATTGTTGTTATGACTGATGCAGCTAGTTCACTATTTCGTATGACATTTGTGGCATCTCTAGCTCCCCCAAGACCTGCCTAGGCAATCAATAGATAAACACAGCACTATTTTGTCAATATGAGTGTTATAACTTAATCGCATTCAAAGATCAGCTTTAAACAATAGAGGCCCAGAAAATTGTGATAGGTGCTACTTTGAGTAAAAGAAGTCAATCATTCATCATTAAGAGTAGTAATTTACTCTTAATACACATAAGCATAGGGGCTACATTCTGCTATCCCTATATTTCACTTCTTAGTAAGGCATTGCATTAAGTACCAACTTCGTGGTCCCTATTTATTTTGTCCATATTCTGAAATTTTCTTGAAGACACAAGAAGTTAATGACTTAATGGTGACCGCAGAGGATCAGAGGTGGGTAGTAGACAGCTGAGCCGCAATGCAATTATGACTTATAAGGGCAAGTTTTATTATTCCTGTGATATCTTTTCAGCAATTTAGTACAACAGGTGCATCCTTGTGACTGAACGTCCAAGTTCCAAGTTAGTAACAGAAGTCCCTAGATTTCGAAAAACAAATGACAGCAGAAATATGACTTTACTCCAGGCATGACATTTGCAGCAACATATAAACACAAACCGTGGAAACAATATTAAACAGCAGTAACAGTGTCATCTAACAAATTTTACAGAACTTACTTCGACAATGGCAAAGTCAACATTTTCTTGTGAGAATATGAGAAATGAGAGAGCTGTGAAAACCTGCAAAATCAGGCAAGTAGTTTTTTAAGTTCATGATCACCAGAAGTGAATAACGGCAGATGCATAGCAGTGCCTACAGTGTTTTTATGGGGTTATATATGCAATGCACAACAAATGCCGTTTGATAGTATTGAGTTCTGTAAGAAATTTGTTACTGCACAAACACCACTCTATCAGTTAGATATGAATTGTTTATAGATGTTAACAAATAGAAGCAATTCTTATGCAGTATGACAGTATCAGGATGGCTAAAAAGTTCAGAAAGTGGGATCAGAGCATCATGTAATCTCCATATACTCCTGCTTATTACATGAACCACCAATTGTTCTCTGGGCCCAGGGAACAATATTTTCAGGTCTAGACTAAATATTCATTTTACACTATTGGTTTTGCCAATACGCAAACAAAAACGAGATGACCTAATTTAGAAGTGGAAAATTTGTTCACAGACTGCAAGGTTTAACACAATAAGGTACAGTGCAAACTAATGAAGAAGAAGCGATGTCACAAGTACCTATTCGATTTTCTTGCTATGTTCATGTATATTGTAATTGCAGCTCCTCATTTGGGGACAGAAATAATTTCAGAGTTCACATTGTTTTTTCAAAGCAAAACTAACTAAAATCTGCAACTTCAAATAAAAGCTACCTCGAAGTGTGTCAACGCTCCATTTTCTGATTCTATCGATTCATCGATAGCTTCCTTAGCCTGATCAAAAAGTTCACTCAGCAACGCAGCTGAAACAGGGCCTCCGTGCTCCCCAACAGAAATGCGCTCTCGGATCGTTAGAAGATGTGGGCTGCACAGAGAGCAGCATTGTTCATGTAGCTCTTTAATAAATTCAGCATAACTCAAATGCGCAGGTAAATTTTTGACACTAAAACCCGGCATCAAAGAAAACATCACATAGTAAGATTGTAGCTGGTAGCCCCATGGCATCCCTCTGCCAAGTAACAAGACATGCATGAATCAGAAGCTGGGTGATGTGGTAGAGTACCTGGAATAGCATCCCACTTTGTAGCCTTGCTCCCTCATGATATTGGACAGGAATGCGGCGGTGGAACCTTTCCCCTTGGTGCCGGCGATATGAACAGACTACAAACACAAGTTACACAATCACCCACTTCATTCGCAGCATAGTGTGCATGCAAATAAGATTCACTCCCCACATGAATGATATACTGAATGTCTAGCACTCTGCCACACTAAATAAATCCCATGTGCCACTGCCATCAGAGTTCACAAGCAGGCAGAATCGCAGGTCATTCGCCTGCTGGCAAGCAGCGAGATATTGCTGCTCATGAGAGGCGAGAGGGGAGGGAGGCGCGAGGCTCACCGGGTAGTGGGTGTGCGGGTCGCCGAGGCGGCGGAGGAGGCGGCGCATGCGGCCGAGGTCGAAGCCGTCGCCGGAGTCGGTCCCGGCGCCGCGCGGCACCCCGGAGCGCTCGTAGTTGCGGAGTCGGTCCATGTACTCCAGGAACTCCCCGAGCTGCCCCTCCTCGCCTCCTCTCCCACCGCCGGCCATCGCGGATAGGCAGCGGGGGCGGCCGCTCCCTCCCCGCAGCATCCGGCCGCGGGACCAGCGGAATGGAACCGCGACGCGGGCGAGCATCCGAGGCGGCCGTGCGGCGGCAGCGGTGGCCGGCGGGCGAGCGGGCGCCGCCGTGTCGCCGGAGAGGGGGGGTTGAGTTGGTGGTGGTGGTGAGGATTGATTGGGTCGGCGGCCCGGGCGTGAGCTGGATCTGTGATGGCGGAATTTGAATTTGCGAGGGGGTTTTGTGAGAAACAATGTGTAAGCAGCTTCGAAGCCTGTTTGGTTGGGTTTAATTTTGGACTTTTGGATTTTGACTTATATAAGCCACAACTTTATATGGCTGTTTCGTTGGATTTAAATCTGGCTTTTGAATTTTAGCTTTTCATTATCTGTTTGGTTGGGCTTATTTTTAGCTTTTGACTTATACGGGACACAAGCACCTAAATGGGCCAGGTGCTTTTGGCTTATACTCCCTCTGTCCACAAAAGATGTCTCAAAACAATGTCCAGTCAAAGATTTTTTTGTGCCTTATAAGGCAAAAAATCCAAAAGATAGACATAAGCCCAACCTTGTTGACACGGTTGACATTTGACTTCATTCAAACTGACACTTATGTATCTATCTAGGCGGGTGGGCACTTAACCAAACTCAGGTTGACACAAACTATACAAAAGTCTTAATTAGGGTGTACGGACAACCCGATCAACCCACAACTCCGAACAGAACCGACCCTGACTAGACCTTTTCCCAAGCAACTCCGAATACTGGAAAATCTGAATGAAATTCGATAAGAGAAATCAGAGCATGTTTATCAATTTGTGATAACTACTTATTTATGAGTGAGAAATGCTTCATGCGAGCACCCTTGGCGGCCTGCTTTTGAGACAGGGAGGCCATGCTCGTATCTATGCTTTTCATCATTGGTCTGGTCTACTCGTACCCCACCCCACAAGGTACATCTTCGACTACCATGTTTCTTATCTTGACGCTATACATTCAGTTCAGTCAGTCCCAGAGACGTATCCTTCATAAAAAGGTAATCCACCCATATCGGACTTTTCTTCACCTGGCCTCGCGGATTCAATACCGAAAGACTTATCTTCGCATACTGACTTGCTAATTCCGGGATTTGCTATTCTCAATGACTGATGGATGCCTCTTTTCTACCTTAGAAATCATTTTTTATGTACCTTCTCCCTCTCTACACCTTTTTTCCGCCTCGCCGCCCAGAAAGACCTATAGAAGAAGGAAGAACTCAATCCGTATACTCCAAGCGTCGTAACTATCGCACTTTCCAAGCAATCCGTAAATGAAGAAAGTGCAATTGAAACAATCAAGAACGGAAAAATAATTAGACTCACTCGTCAATTGTTTGGATTGGAATTAGGCTCCTCTACTTAGTCGTCCTCTTCTATTTCGGGCAGTAGCTTGATACGTCTCGTATCTATAATTTTTTATGTTCCATGCTTGTTTTATACCAATTGCTACATGTTTTGCATCTACTTTATATCACTTTTATACTTTTTGGGACTAACCTATTAACAAGATGCCAAAGTGCCAGTTCCCGTTTTCTGCTATTTTTGTATTCCAGAAAAGCTAGTCTGGAAATATTCTCGGAACTGGACGAAACTTCACGGGGGTTCCTATTTTACCAGAACTCACCTGAAGGACCAAAGGAGCAACGGAGAGGAGCCAGGAGGGCCCACACGCACCTAGGGCGCGGGGCCCCCTCTACCACGCCCTAGGGTGGTGTGGGCCCCTCGGGGGTCATCAGCCGCCGCCCTTTCGCCTACTTATTCCCCCCGACGCGAAAACCCTAAGGGCCTGAGCAAATATCCACGAAAAGTTCCAGAGACGCCGCCGCCGTCAACCCTACTCGGGAGGGTTCAGAACCTCTTCCCGGCACCCTGCCGGAGAGGGGAATCGTCACCGGAGGCTTCTACATCGCCATGCCTGCCTCCGGAGTGATGCGTGAGTAGTTCATCCTTGGACTACGGGTCCATAGCAGTAGCTAGATGGTTGTCTCTCCACTTTGTGCCATCATGTTTAGATCTTGTGAGCTGCCCTACATGATCAAGATCATATTATTGTAATGCTACATGTTGTGTTTGCTGGGATCCGATGAATATTGAATACTATGTCAAGTTGATTATCAATCTATCTTATATGTTATTTAAGATCTTGCATGCTTTCCGTTACTCGTAGATGCTTTGGCCAAGTAGATGCTTGTAACTCCAAGAGAGAGTATTTATGCTAGATAGTGGGTTCATGCTCCGTTTAACCTGGGACAGTGACAGAAAGTTCTAAGGTTGTGGATGTGCTGTTGCCACTAGGGATAACCTAACGATGCTATGTCCACGGCATATGTGTTTGTTTACATTACGCACTTTACTTAATGCAATTATCCGTTGCTTGCAACTTAATACCAACGGGGGACTCGGATGACAACCCGGCGGTGGATTATTAGTCATAGATGCTGTTGGATAACGGTCTATGTATTATGTCGTAATGCCCAATTAAATATCATAGTAGTCATCATGTCATGTATATGCATTGTCATGCGCTCACTATTTGTCAATTGCCCAGCTGTAATTTGTTCACCCAACATGTTAGTTATCTTTTATGGAGAGACACCACTAGTGAACTGTGGACCCCGGTCCATTCTTTTACACTGATTAAACAACCACAAACTGCAAACTGTTCCTTTTTCATTCTCTGCAATTTAATACTCATTTTCCACACCATACGTTTAATCCTTTGTTTTCAGCAAGCCAGTGAGATTGACAACCTCACTGTTTCGTTGGGGCAAAGTAGTTTGATTGTGTTGTGTGCAGATTCCACGTTGGTGATCGAGTACGGCGCCACCAACAACCTTCTGAAGAGTTGCTGCTCCTACTGGTTCGATAACCTTGGTTTCTTTCTGAGGGAAAACTTGCTGCTGACTGCATCATACCTTCCTCTTGGGGTCTCCCAACGAACGTGTGATTCACGTCATCAAGCTCTTTTTCTGGCGCCGTTGCCGGGGAGACAGCAGTCTTCTGCAAGGGGAGTTTCACGCTTCCAATCTCTTTACTTTGTTTTTGTCTTGCTTAGTTTATTTTATTTTATCTTGTTTGCTTTCAATTATCAAAAACACAAAAAAATTAGTTACTTGCATTTAGTTTATTTTCAGTTTTGTTTTCTGTTAGTTATCATGTCTAGCCCTGTTCCAGTAGTAATGTCACCTGAAGAAGAGATCTTCACTTTCAAGCAAGGGAGTGAGGAGAGTTTTAAAGATGCTTGGTCTAGAATATTTGAGTCCTATGCTAAAACTGAACCTAAAATGACTTTAAGCCTGCTTCTTAGTAGCTTTTATTTTGGTCTTGTTCTTTGCTAGATATGCTTTAGATGCTGTGGTAGGAGGAGATTTCCTTCGTTATGATGGGGATCAAGCTTTTAATGCTATAAAAAATTGATTACAATTTCTAGCCCTCCAATCACTAAAATTGATTTGGCTTTGACAAGCATAAGTGATAGACTTAAGCTCTTGAAACAAAATATCTGGTCTAAAAGAAGGGTATAATCAGATTCGTGAACATTATGATAATGTGCCAGTAAATTTTGAACCATCGGGATGGATTCCTCAGTAAAAGTTGTTATAAATGGTGAAACTTTTCATTCTCGCTGTGATATTATGTCTGAATTTGTTTAATGCCCAAGAATATTTATGATTCCTTAAATCTTTGGGAGCTTTCCAAATGCGAAGATTGTATAACTTTGGGTGATAATACTATTAAATTACCAAGGAGTAGCCGAAGGAGTATTTACAAAACTCTTAGGGATAACAATATCTATTGATTATCTTGTCATTGAATGTGCAGGAGTAGGACAAATTACGCTTGGAAGATCTCTGTTGAAACGCTTTGGAGCAATAATAGATGGGCCAAGGCACTATGAATTTCGCCTCTTCACCTATGTGTAACCAAGTATTTCCTAAAGATAAGGTAAAGGAAGAGAGCTAAGCGTAAGATGTTGATGCTTCTTCACTTGGTAATACTTGATGCATGCTTTGTGCCTAGCTAAAAGGCGTTAAAGAAAAGCGCTTATGGGAGGCAACCCATTTTTTTTTCTGCAATTTTTCTTTTATTGAGTCAAGGAGGTGTTTACTTCTGTAGCAACTCCTTTGTATCTTTATTTTCTCGCATTGTTGTGCCAAGAGTAGCCTCTAATGTTAAGATGATGCTTAATTTTGATTGCTGCGCAGAAACAGATTTTTGCTGTTCACTGTACGAAATTCCTAAAATCACCAGATTGTTAATTAAATCTGAAATTTTTGTGCGTAATCTTTATGAATGTCTGAAACTTTCATTAGTTCAGAGTTTCTCGATCTGAGCGTCGTAAGTGCCTCGAAAAAATTCGTCTTTGCGGACTGTTCTGTTTTAGACAGATTATGCCTTTTTATTTTGCATTCTCTCTTTTACTAGTGTTGAGTGAAATTCTTTTTTGGGTGGAAGAGCTTCACATAACATCAGTGGCTGTAGCTAATGTTTAAAGTAACAAATCATATTGCGTCTTTATAGAACATGTGAATTTTTGATTATGCACTAACCCTCTAATGAGATCTACTTTGAGTTTGGTGTGACGGAAGTTTTCAAGGGTCAAGAGAGAAGGATGATATAATAGGATCAAGAAGAGTGAAGAGCTTAAGCTTGGGGAGGCTCCCATGGATCTCCCCAGCATATTTCAAGAAGACTCAAGCGTCTAAGGCATCCCCTTCTTCATCGTCAAAATTATCAGGTCATCTCTAGTGAAACTATATTTTAATTCTTTCACATCATATGTGCTTTTCTTGGAGCGTCTGTGTGCTTTTATTTTCAGTATTGCACTTTTATTTTCAATAAAGCTTGACTGGACCCTAGCATTCTTGATTGGGAGAGAGACACGCTCCGCTTTTTCATGAGAATACTCCTATTCTTCACTTATATTTGTTGAGTATTCATATCTAGCGCTGTTCAGCTTTTAGCTCTTGTTTTCATGTATCTCTTGTCAGAGCTATTAGCTTTCTTTTGTAGAAAGTACTCTCTTGCTTCACTTATATTTGTTTGGAGAGTTGATGAAATAAATTGATTGGTGTTTGGTTGGTTCAGAAAATGTTGCATGTGGTAATTGGTATAAGGAAAAACTTGCTTAATCTTGTAGATCACTAATGGATAACTTGATGCTTGTCAATTGTTTTGAGTTAACAAGTAGATCATGATTAAATTGTGCATCACATGAGTTAAGCCTATTAGTGAAGAACTACCGTAAAGCTTGTTGAAAATTTGGTTTGCATCGGTGGTATCTCTAAGGTCTAGATATTTTCTAATAACAGGGTTTGGTTAACAAGGAAGACGGTATGAAGTCTTATAACGTTTGCAATATGTTTGTCATATAAAACTTGGTGTACGGGTTGATATTCTTGTTTGCTTACATAACCTTGCTATTGTGTGCATCCAAATCCTTGAGCCAAAATCCATGCCATTTGTGTCCACCATAACTACCTATATGTGGTATTTCCTTGCCACTCCAAGTAAATTTTTCATGTGCTACCTTTAAATTATTCAAAATGTTATTATTCCCTTTTTGTGTCAATGTTTACTAGCTCATGAGGAATTAGTGTGGTTATTCTTTATTCTATTTGTGATGGACTTTTACACCTGGACTAGTGGCATATACATCCGCTTATCCAATAACTTGCAAAAAGAGCTGGCAACGGGGTGCCCAGTCCCAATTAATTACAACTTTAACCAATTAATTCTCTTCACACTTTTGCCCTGATTCATCAGTAAGCAATGACAAACAGTGAAATACCTGAATGTGTGTAAACCAAAGAGAAAGAGGGATGATCTGCCTTGCTGGTAGAAATAACGTCCTTCATGGGAGCCGCTCTTAAAAGTCCGTTCGACAGGTAGAATACTGTTCTCACCCGCTACCATTCGTTGACAATTAACAAACACCTCTCAAAAATAGATACTCCTCCATGGTATGTGATTGATGGAAGGCACCCGAGGATTCGGTTAGCCATGGCTTGTGTTAGCAAGGTTGGGAGGAGTATCAAATATTTTATGCAATCTCTATATGCTTTCAAAAACCTAAAAGCTCTAGCACATGATTTAATCCCTGCTTCCCTCTGCGAAGGGCCTTTCTTTTACTTTTATGTTGAGTCAGTTTTCCTATTCTTTCTGTCTTCCACAAGCAAACACTAGTGTCAACTTTGTTACAACATGCGTTATATGCAATGTATTGGACTTGTTATACTACTTTGTGTTGACAATATCCATGAGATAAATATGTTGAAAGTTGAAGCAAATGCTGAAACTAAATTCTTCCTTTGTGTTGATTAAATACCTTTTATTAGAAACTATTGCTTTATGAGTTAACACTTATGCAAAACTGTTTGATGCTTGTCTCGAAAGTACTATTCATGAAAACGTTTAGCTTGTGTGATTCATTGTTTACTCATTATCTATTTGGTAGCAAATTATAGACCATTGACTTGGATCACTTCATTCATTTACATGTGCCTTGCAATATTATATGATCAAGATTATGATGGTAGCATGTCACCTCAAAAATTATTTTGTTTTTATCGTTTACCTACTCGAGGACGAGTAGGAACTAAGCTTGGGGATGCTGATACGTCTCAAACGTATCTATAATTTTTGATGTTCCATGCTTGTTTTATACCAATTGCTACATGTTTTGCATCTACTTTATATCACTTTTATACATTTTTTGGGACTAACCTATTAACAAGATGCCGAAGTGCCAGTTCCTGTTTTCTGCTGTTTTTGTATTCCAGAAAAGCTAGTCTGGAAATATTCTCGGAATTGGACGAAACTACACGGGGGTCCTATTTTCCAGAACCACCTGACGGAGCGAAGGAGCAACGGAGAGGAGCCAGGAGGGCCACACGCACCTAGGGCGCGGGCCCCCCTCTGCCGCGCCCTAGGGTGGTGTGGGCCCCTCGGGGGTCGCAGCCGCCGCCCTTTCGCCTACTTATTCCCCCCGACGCGAAAACCCTAAGCCTGAGCAAATATCCACGAAAAGTTCCAGAGACGCCGCCGCCGTCAACCCTAGCTCGGGAGGGTTCAGAACCTCTTCCCGGCACCCTGCCGGAGAGGGGAATCGTCACCGGAGGCTTCTACATCGCCATGCCTGCCTCCGGAGTGATGCGTGAGTAGTTCATCCTTGGACTACGGGTCCATAGCAGTAGCTAGATGGTTGTCTCTCCACTTTGTGCCATCATGTTTAGATCTTGTGAGCTGCCCTACATGATCAAGATCATATTATTGTAATGCTACATGTTGTGTTTGCTGGGATCCGATGAATATTGAATATTATGTCAAGTTGATTATCAATCTATCTTATATGTTATTTAAGATCTTGCATGCTTTCCGTTACTCGTAGATGCTTTGGCCAAGTAGATGCTTGTAACTCCAAGAGAGAGTATTTATGCTAGATAGTGGGTTCATCTCCGTTTAACCTGGGACAGTGACAGAAAGTTCTAAGGTTGTGGATGTGCTGTTGCCACTAGGGATAACCTAACGATGCTATGTCCACGGGCATATGTGTTTGTTTACATTACGCTTTACTTAATGCAATTATCCGTTGCTTGCAACTTAATACCAACGGGGGACTCGGATGACAACCCGGCGGTGGATTATTAGTCATAGATGCTGTTGGATAACGGTCTATGTATTTGTCGTAATGCCCAATTAAATATCATAGTAGTCAACATGTCATGTATATGCATTGTCATGCGCTCACTATTTGTCAATTGCCCAGCTGTAATTTGTTCACCCAACATGTTAGTTATCTTTTATGGAGAGACACCACTAGTGAACTGTGGACCCCGGTCCATTCTTTTACACTGATTAAACAACCACAAACTGCAAATTGTTCCTTTTTCATAGATCAGCCCGTTCCGGGCCTTCCTTTACTGAATCTATTAGTAGTGGAACTTTTCGACATATGCCTTTATTTAGGCATTGGTTGTAGGCATCCCCTTCTCTTCAAGGAATTTCTGCTCCGGTTCCTGATCAAGTGTTGGAAAAACCGGAATATGATGCTTTCTACTTCTGCAGTAGGGTTGGCCTGAAGCCAGCCCATAGAATAGATACGGGCGTGTTCTACACAGGAGTTCTTGTAGAACATGTTCCAATCAAACCTCTTTCCCTTCGTCTCCGGTTTTCAATACGAACAAGTGTCATCCTCTTCTCCCATCGTTTGGATGGAATACCCACGTGGAGCTGACCTTCACTTTTAAGAGACAGGGGGAAGACGAGAATTTGTAGCCTCCCCGGTTGACTTAACTTAAGGTCTTGCCATGACCCAATACGAGGATCAATATGTTTAGATGATAATCTGCGATTCTGTCACAACGCAAAATAAGAAACAGAACGATGAAACAAACAAAGAAACGAAAGAAATAACGAAACAAGTAGAAAAAAGAAAACCATGGACAGAGAACAAAACAAACAAAGCGTGAAATGTCGCTGCGGCAAACCCAGCAGACGATATAGATAAAAGAAAAGACGTCAACACGAATGCGCGAAACCAAGAAGGAAATTCGTTCTTTTTTCTCGTGTTCAACTTATCATCCAAGAAAAGGAAATGAAGCTTCCGACGAGACACGGAAATACTGCGCGCAACGACGACCGGAGCAACCCCAATCAACCTGACGACCGCAAATGGGTCGGTCGATCCGGCGGCACAAACCAATTCATCTTAAGTAGTCCTAGTAGGAAGGAGTAGGCCATTTCAGGATAGGCGCCAGCTTCTTTGCATCTGTAGACACCCCATGTTCACCAATGATGTATCCCAAATAGGCCAACTGGTTTTGAGCTAAAGAACATTTAGATTTATTCACCTTTAGTGATGTTGGTTCCAAGGTATCAAACACTAGCTTCAAATGCTTAAGATGATCTGACGGAGTAGCGTTGTATATAAAAATATCACGATGAAGACCCTGGCTTCAATGAATGAAGACCGATGGGCTACGAAGTGGAGATGATGTCATCGTGTCATTGCTCGTGATGTCTTCACCAGGATTTTACTTACCAATGTGAAAGGTACCGTGCCAGTGGTTCTATCATTTAGATAGAGAGTGATCTTTCCTTCTTGTCGAAGAAAGATATGACGTTGGGAAGGGAGTAGAAACGTTTTCGTAGCCTTGGGCGAAGGGCTGAGAGTTCCGTGATCCAGTTCTTTGAGCATACATAGGTTGAGGATGGAACTCTTATAGCAATCGATGTGGAAAAAGGCAACAGCCGAATACAAAGCAGAAAAACGAGTGAGATCTTTACTTTCTATTATCATACAACATAGAAGTATTTAATCAAATCAGAAAGAGCCCTGGGATTTGACCAAAACGGCATAATTGAAAGCTCTCGTCTCAGTCGCTCGCCTAAGAAAAGGTACATGGTTGCTCCGTGATGACGAATAAGCAACCCAGCCCAATCCTTGCTTTCATAGAAAAAGGTGCATTTACTCGAATATTCGTTCAATGACTCAATATTGAGTAATCAAATCATGCGTTTGTTAGATCATTTAGTGATAAATAAAACGAGAATAAAGAGAGAGTCCTCACCTCAATATCGACAACAATGACCTGGCAAGTGAAGTAAAGTAAAAGCAAAGTAGAGCCCGGTTGATGTCAAACGTTTTCAAATCTTACCCACCATATCCATTCATGCACGTTACTAGATGAAAAGTCAAAAAGAAAGCAGGTTTTTATCAGAGCCACTTTACAACCGGTTTAGCAACTTCTTCATGCCCCTACGAACGAAATATTTGGAGTTTGACAACTGGTTGACGCCATCATGTACTCATGTGGCATGACGTTATAAGCCATAATAAAAAGCACCCATTTAGATGTTTTTGTGACTTATAAGGCAAAACCCAAAAGTGAGAAATAAGCCTAACCAAACATGGCAGTGCTTTCGGCTTTTAGCTTTTAGCTTTTAGCTTATAAAGCACCCATTATATACTTTTGTGATTTATAACCCGAAATCAAAAGGCCAAAAATAAGCCTAACCAAAGAGGTACAATTTGAAACGGCTTTCTGTCAACCTACTACCGAGCAAGCGCTAGCTCATGTGCTCCCCCTCCACGCCCACGTGGCACGGACAACACTTAGAGAGCTGAGATGGAGAAGCCACCGTTGAGACTGGAACCAGCTGAGGCGAGCGATAAATGGACTTGTCGCCAGGAGGTGGGGTTGCGGTCGCCGACGAAGATCTAGTGTATGGGGATTTTAAAGAAATGTCCTAGGCGGTGGTGGACCGGCGTGTGCCGCAATTTAAAAGGGCGGGGCGGCGAGGTGGCCGCTTGAGGCAGTGGCAGACGGTTTTGGCCGACGGTGGCTGCGGGGTGAAGATGATTTTGACGAAATAGGCCGTAGCCCCGCTATATAAATATAGCAACAACCCGATACAACCAATAGTCACAAAATGCTGGGGCGGCAGCAAACATACACCCAAAGCAAGGGGGAAGAGAAGAAAAGAAGAGAAACAAAATGGAGACATAGGCGGATCGACTAATCGACAGTGACCCGCAACCACTGCGCCCTCTCCGAAGAAGTACCACCACGCTCCTAGCACCGAATCGACGAGTACCAAGCATCACCTTCAAGAAGGACAACCACGCTACTGCCCGGACCAGCGCACTGGTCCTAGGGTTTCCCCCGACACAGAGGGAAGCGGATGAGAGGTAGCCATGATGCCCTTCAGGAAGGAAAGATGCCACCCCGGAGGCGGCACGCGTCGGTGTCGAACAAACCGACAAGGATTTCTCCCGAAACCCCTTCCACACCCCGGACGATCGGTAACACAGGAACCCGCGTGGACGAGCCTCGAAACCACCAGACAAGCCGCCCACCACCATGCGCCAACGAAACCGAAGTCACCACCAACGTCGTCTCACCGAAGTAGCTGTCACGAGGTCTGCAAGACGGAGGTGAGGTGTATGAACCGGGGGCAGCAGTACCGCAGCCGAGCGGGAGGGAACAACCTCCACCGCCAAAGACGGTAGTCGACCGGACGCGACAGCAGATCACACCAGTCTCCGTCTGGTCCGGTCGAGCCCAGCGGGCCCGTAAAGCCCCCACGGGGGCATACCAGTCCTAATAGGGTCCGGCCGGGCCCAGATCCGGGGGGATCCGGGCCCGTGAAGCTCGCCGTCATGCTCCAACCAGGTCGGCGCAGTCGCCGCTGCACCTGCATTTTCCACCTCCCCTACATCTGCAAAACGCACCGCAGGTCAAACCGGCCCGCCCTGACCCAGATGGACCCGACGGGCCCAGATCTGGGCCGCATGGGCCGGCCGGCAAACACCGCTGCACGTCGTCGCCCGCAGCCACGCGCCGCCCCGCAACAGGCCATCGCCGTCGATCTGCTACCCCCGGCCGGAGCCGGGCCGCCGCCGCCCGAAGTTCACCGCTGTCGTAGAGGAGCCACCCCGCGAGGACCTCTACGCCACGGGTAGAGTACAGCCGCGCCGCGGCCCCAGCCCGAGCTGCGCTCGGCCGGCGCGCCGACGGCGGCGACAGGGGAACGGCCGGGAGTAGGACGGGAGAAGAAAGCTGGAGCCGCGCTAGGGTTGGGAGGACGGGGTCGCGGGTCGCGGGAGGTGAAGATGATTTTTCCCTACGGCTTTGTTGTTTTCGGGCTCGCTCGGCTGTAAAATAGAAATCCCCGTAAGATCATGTGTAGCGTCGATCTGTGCACGTCAATGCCCTCGCAGAGCGATCTGGGCACCCAGTTTCCTGAAATGAATTCGCTGTCTGCTGCCTGAGCCCGAGCCGATATGCCACTGACTCAACTGAGCCTGGACAGTGCCTTCAACTTGGTTCATGATTGTGCAGCTTCAGACCAGCAGTTCATGGCGGTGTCTCCCTCCTGGCTCCTGCCTTGTAATTTCAGATCAACTTATTCAGCGTGGTAATAGCTAGCTGCGGAACAGTATATGTTACAGAGTGCACTACTACTACACTAGAGATGGAGCATTTGATCGTGGGAGGAAGTGAAGGCAGTTGGCTCATGGTCGACGATCGATACGAGCTCTTCAAAGTAAAACCAGTACTACCTGTTCAGCTAGCGGCAGTTGGATTAAGTTTCCAAAACTAGACAGTGTCTCTTTTTCAACATGGATTCTTGGATCACCGTACGACATGTTGTTGCAGCTTACTATGATTTTGTAGGTAGACTCGAGCGCTGGCGATGTATAATTATAGTCGGACCAAGTGGAAATTTTGAACTAAACAAAAATGTTTGGTTCAGTCTCCTTGCTCAACATTTGGTTACACGATTCGAAAAAGAAAAGAAAAAATCCATCAACCTTAATCAGGACGAGAGGCAGGAGCACCTATCCCACTGTATGTATCATTTGGTTCGCTACCCTCTACCAAGAACAAACAAGTCCATAGTTCACTCAAGAGAAATCAATTAGGGAAGGTGCCCACATGCACGCATGATCCAAAAACCTTAATCAGCTGCTGCTGCGCCATGTAAAGTGTCGGTGAGTGTGATGAAAGCAAATGCAAGGGAGAGGGGTAGCTAAACTGAACCATCATGCATGGTTGTTGAAGATTGGGATGCCGTTGTGGAAATTGCAGATATCATAGCATCTCCAGTCGGGGCGCCCAAACGGTCGCCCAAAGCCGTTTGGGCGTGCCGGACACAAAAATCGGCCCCACTCGCGGCGCCCAAACGCGAATTCGGTCCGGCGCGGTCCAGATTTGTGTCCGGCACGCCCAGCCCACGCCCTCAACTTGGGGAGGCTTGGGGCGACCCGGACGGAAGGAAACGCACGCCTCCGACGCACGGGCCACGCCTGGCAGTGACACACGGCCACGCCCCGCCGTGGTCAAAGGCGTCGTCAAAGGCGCGTGCCGTGTGGCGACTCCTCGTTTTCACGGCCGGCGGGCGGCCAGTGAGCCGTCGCGTCCTCTGCTCGCCGGAGTGAATGCGGCGCGCCTTTTCGAGGCGAGCGGCGTTAATGTCACCGCTCTCCGGCGGCAATAAAAGGCCGTTGCCCCGCGTTCACTCGCCACACTCGCCGCCACCGCTCCCCTCTCTCCCCACACGCCACCCCGCCGCCACGCAAACCCTAGAGATGGCCGGCAACAACTGGAGGCGTACGGTGGCGCCGCGGCGAACGGCTTCGCACCGCGCACCCTGCTGAAGGATCAGGACCGAGGTGCTGCGCGACAATGGCTACCCAGTGCCGCCGGACATGCGCGTTGGCCACGGCTACGCCATCTCCGTCCACGGCATCCCGGTACCGCGGCCGCTGACGCGGTCGTACCGCGACTTCCACGCGGCCCAGATCGCGCACTACTGGCGCGAACTGACGCCGGAGATGCGCGACGACCCGCGCTGGAACCCGGAGGACCCGGGCAACGCCGCTCGGTACGAGGAGGCGTTCCAGCGCCTCTTCGAGGAGGAGATGAACCGGTGGGAAGGCCCCGGCCGGCGCCCAGGGACAAGAACGTCGCCGGGCGCGAGGCGTTCTGGAGCGTGCACGGCCGCACGCTCCTGGCCGTCATGGACCACATCACCAACGGCGGCTCCCTGCTGGAGTGGCCCCACGCTCCGCCTCCGGCGCCGCCAGCCAACGTGTGGGCACCGCGCACGTCGCCCTCCTCGCGCTCGACAGGGTCGTCGTCGCGGGCGTCGTCCTCGCGAGCGTCTTCATCGAGTTCCTCCTCCTCCCTCTCCCGCGTTCTGCTCTCGCCGAAGCCGGAGCTGATGAAGGTGAAGGCGGAGCCGACGACGCTCTACGCCGAGCTCCTGGCGGCGCAGACGGCAAGGACGAGGACGAACTCCTGCGGGCCGCAGATGCCGCGTCCATGGAGGAGTGCGCCCATGGACGGGCCATCTGCCTGCCTGGTCGGCGTATATGCACGCCATTGAAATTGGCGTGCGTTCGTCGACACACCGGCGACGGCGACGCCGGCCCTAGCCGCGTCAAGATGGAAGACGACGGCACAGGAGCAAGCGGCGTGAAGAAGGAGGAGGAGGACGAAGACCCCTACTACGCCTTCAGCCGCCGCTACCGGGGCCGCCAGTAGATTTAGGTTTAGTTTTTTTTAAATTTCATTCAAATCTGTAAAATTTCCGAAAAATTTGAATGAAATTTGTCGAAGTTTAAATTTAATTTTTTTTAGTTTGGGCGCCGCGAGTGGGGATCGACGACGCCCAAATGGGCAAGGTAGTCGGACGGCGCCCAAAGGGCCTGTCCGGACGGCTTTGGGTGCCCATTTGGACGCCACGAGTGGAGATGCTCTCAGCAGTGCGCAAAGGCACGTTAGACTAGCATACATAAGGAAATAATACAATTTTTCTTGGCGATGACAATTACTTGTACATTTTTTTTAACCCTAAATTACTTGGGGCATCTTTAGCCGAACCTCTGAAAAGCTTAACTTCCCAAAAAGATTTAGGTTGAGGAGTTAAACCTAGTCTAACCGAGCACTCAAAAGTTAATCTTAACTCTTAATGAAATTGAGGAGAAGCATCGTCTGCTGTTAAATTTGAGCAATCGAACCAAACTCTCAGCAAAAGATTATCTTTCACTCGCGTGGCCGTCTCTCTCTCCCGCTCGCGCTGCCGGCTCCACATTGGAGCCTGCCTTCCTTGCCTCCGGCGGTCACCCCACATCCGCGCCTTAGTCCCGTAGCCTGAACTCATGTGCCGCTTCCAGAGCTCCCGATTCGAGCGCCACCGCCAAAGTACCGCGACGTGTGGCTGCGTGTTGTGCGGCAAGTGGGCGGTGGAAATCTGTATTCCGGACACGCGGGAGCGTGTGGGACTTCGCACATTTGCCACCTCAGAGGAGGCGCGCGCCGACACGGTTGCTCTCACTCCTCCATTTGGTCGCTTTCGTGGGCAGAGGTGAAGGAGCCATGCGCCCGAGGCGCACTGATGTTTTCTTCATGGCCGAGCTCCTCAAAGAACTGCTAATCATAGCGAGGAACCACGCGTTCTTCAATCCGTGAATGACACACGCAGGATCAAGCATATGTCGCGAGTTCACCCACCTTTGAGGCCGAGCGTGAGAAGATGTTCAACAAGCTCGAACAACCTCCCCGATGACGACGAGGAGGGATGCGAGATGCGATGGAATCAGCCCATCGCAAACGAATACGATCTGGTCAACGAGGTGATCCCCATCTCCACTGAGTCGGTGTTCTTACATGTTTTCATAGGGAGGCCACTATTTATTAAAGTGTTCTTTATTAAATCGAACATATTGCATGCTCAAAACATTTTAAGCTCATCCAATTTTTTGTTTATTTTGGTTGTGGCAAAATATATAAACTTTCTCCAGTCCGATATGTCTATATATCCGATTCA